>JAJJMB010016162.1:0-307969 GCA_023531105.1 Papaver atlanticum
AAGATGATCTTCAATATTGTTTGGAATTTGTTACTGTCATTCTTTAACGAATATCCTAGCTGGTAGGTACCAGTGCTACAAAATATAATTAAATTAAAGCTTTTTCAGAGCTTTTTTGAGTTTTTCATAGCTTTTTAGAGTTTTTCATTGCACTTTAGATATTTCCGGGCTCTTTAGTATTTCCAGGGCTTTTTAGGATAATTCAAAGATGATCTTCAGTATTGTTAAGAATTTTTTAGTATGATTCTTTATAAAGAATTAAGTTACTTTCTCTTGGTTTTAACGAATCCCCTAGCTGGTAGATACCAGTGTTACAAAATATAATTAAATTAGAGTGTTTCAGAGATTTTTAGAGTTTTCCAGAGTTTTTAGAGGTTTTTGGAGCTCTTTAGATTTTTCAGGGCTCATTACTATACATTCAAAGATGATCTTCAATATTGTTTGGAATTTGTTACTGTCATTCTTTAACGAATATCCTAGCTGGTAGGTACCAGTGCTACAAAATATAATTAAATTAAAGCTTTTCAGAGCTTTTTGGAGTTTTCATAGCTTTTTAAAGTTTTTCAGAGCTCTTTAGATATTTCCGGGCTCTTTAGTATTCCAGGGCTTTTTAGGATAATTCAAAGATGATCTTCACTATTGTAAGAAATTTGTTAGTATGATTCTTTATAAAGAATTAAGTTTCTTTCTCTTGGTTTTAACGAATCCCCTACCTGGTAGATACCAGTGTTACAAAATATAATTTAATTAGAGGGCTTCAGAGATTTTTAGAGTTTTCCAGAGTTTTTAGAGGTTTTCGGAGCTCTTAGATTTTTAAGGGCTCTGTACAATACATTCAAAGATGATCTTCAATATTGTTGGGAATTTGTTTGTGTTATTCTTTAACTAATCTCCTAGCTGGTAGGTACTAGTGCTACGAAATATAATTAAATTAAAGCTTTTTCAGAGCTTTTTGGAGTTTTTCTTAGCTTTTTTGAGTTTTTAAGAGCTCTTTAGATATTTCCGGGCTTTTTAGTATTTACAGGGTTTTTTAGGATACATTCAAAGATGATCTTCACTATTGTAAGAAATTTGTTAGTATCATTCTTTATAAAGAATTAAGTTACTTTCTCTTGGTTATAACGAATCCCATAGCTGTTAGATGCATGTGTTAAGAATTACAATTAAATTAGAGGATTTCAGAACTTTTTAGAGTTTTCCAGAGATTTTTAGAGGTTTTCGGAGCTCTTTAGATTTTTCAGGGTTCTATACTATACATTCAAAGATGATTTTCATTATTGTTGGGAATTTGTTACTGTCATTCTTTAACGAATCTCCTAACTGGTAGGTACCAGTGCTACAAAATATAATTAAATTAAAGCTTTTCAGAGCTTCTTGTAGTTTTTCATAGATTTTTAGATTTTTTCAGAGCTCTTTAGATATTTCCGGGCTCTTTAGTATTTCCAGGGCTTTTTAGGATACATTCAAAGATGATCTTCACTATTGTAAGGAATTTGTTAGTATCATTCTTTATAAAGAATTAAGTTACTTTCTCTTGGTTATAACGAATCCTCTAGCTGTTAGATACCAGTGTTACGAATTACAATTAAATTCGAGGGTTTCAGAACTTTTAAGAGTTTTCCCGAGATTTTTAGAAGTTTTCGGAGCTCTTTAGATTTTTCAGGGCTCTTTACTATACATTCAAAGATGATCTTCAATATTGTTGGGAATTTGTTACTGTCATTCTTTAACAAATCTCCTAGTTGGTAGGTACCAGTGCTACAAAATATAATTAAATTAAAAACAACCTTTTCCGACAGAGTATCCCTCAGATCTGAGTACCTCTGAGCACTGAGGAATCCCAGCGAGAATTTAAGGAAGAAAAAAAATCTTTTCAAGCATTTAATACCCCATCTTTCGAGAAGATCTGGCACCTTTTTCAATTATTTTCAACATTTTAGGTTGTTTTTTCCAAAGGTATCATAAAAATTTTAATACCTGTCTTTCAAGACGTCATTTCAGTCCTTTTTCTGAAAAAGCTGTTTAGCCGTCTTCGGTGTCAGAGCATTAATTGCTACTTTTGACGAAGGCACCCAAGTAGCAAATTTTTTCACTTCTTCTGTGTCAACAGTATAGCCAGAGACCTACAGCATGCAGAAAACAAGTGATCTACCAACAAGCTCGCGACCAGCAGTTACGAGAGGAAGATCTCAAAATCCATCCCAAGCGAATCAAATAACCGAAGCAGAGGACGGGCAAAGTGAAATAGCAAGAAGAACGGTTGCTAACAAGCCACCTATTCCTGCTGAAGGGATGGGGCACACATCGGGAGCACAACCACTTTACGGCATGCCGTTACTGGAGCATCCTAATGTAACAAAGCCACCTGCGGCCAATGCATGGTTACCCAGAACCTTAGCTCCTACGGGGCGGGGGTTCGGAAACCTAACTCCAATCCAGCTAGATCCCGATGCTCCGTTCATAGAAGAATGAGTGGATGATTCTGAGGATCCGACCGACATCACTCCTCAGGGTGGTGGAATCCCCAATGAAGATCAAATGGCAGCACAAGTAGCAGCTTTACTACTTCGTAACAAGGAGCATGAGGATGCAATGCACGTGATGGCCTAGGATAACTAGAACCTAAAAGATATGTTGGATGTATAGATCGAAGGTTCCCATACTCACCTTCCGCTAAAGAGGCGTGAGAACGGAGCTATCTCAGGAAGACGAAGGGTGGATCTTAACCCACCAAAGGATAACCCACCAGGGGGGGCCAGGGGAACACATCATGATCCAAACAAAATGGATCCAACTTACAAGCCCTCTCAGTCTTATTATGATGATACATTTTCTAGAGATGCTCACAATGTGAACATGGTCATGGAGCAAATGGAGAAAATGCGGAAAGAGATACAAGGATTGAAAACCGGTCACGCATGAGCAAGGATAGAAGAGGTGCTCCAGGAAGCGACAACATCTCCATTTTCTCTACGCATTTTGAGGGAGCCTATCCCTACGAAATGCCCAGTACCTACGTTTCAGGCATACAATGGTACCTCTGATCCCGCATCCCACCTACGGTACTACACTCGTGTCCTTGCCCATTGGGAAAGAGATGAGGTAGTACTTTGTAGGTACTTTCCTGCAAGCTTGACGGGATCAGCATTGGCATGGTATGACAACTTACCAACAAACTCAATTGACTCTTTTGAGCAGTTGTCTACGGTGTTCTTGGAGACATACATGTACAACAAGTCAACAAAGGCAGGATTAGATAGGCTATTTGCTTTAGCTATCGGACCCCGGGAAATATTGATGCAATACAAGGACATGTGGCAGAAGACATGCCAAGCAATCGGGAAGTCAATCCAGAAATTAGCATTAATTGCTATAAGTACGGACTTGATAGAACCTCAGCTATCTTCGTGGAGCTCCACAACCGAGCCCTTGATTCCGAAGGAGAGATTAGGGTCGTCCAAGATCGCTACATCAGACTTGAAGAAATCCAGAAGGACAACTCCAGGGCGCAGGCAAAGACAACAACAACCCCGCAACGAACCAACTCTCTGGAACCAATTCCGGAGATACCTAAGAGGCAAAATGAAGCCGGGGGCAGAACCAATTCTCGAGATAAAAGATCAAAATACGGAGATGGCAAAGGCAGAGGAAAAGGAAGAGAAGAATTTGTAGATAAAATCTACACAAAGCTAAACACCACATTCTCCCACATTCTAAGCAAGGAAGGAGCGAAGCCGGGCTTTCCGTACCCTAACACTAGGGGAAAGCAACCGGATAAAACAAAGGAGGCTAAGGAGTACTGTGAGTACCACCAGTACTATGGGCATACAACTGATACATGCTATCACCAAAGGAACACGATTCAGAGATTCATAGACGAAGGAAAATTCATGGAGTACGTGCAGATACAACCAGCTGATACTGAGGTAGCCCCCAAGAAAAGGGTAGAACTACCTCAGGACGGCAAATACATCAACACGATCACCTTCTCCAGTGGAGGCCAGTAGGAGCTACTCGAAGACATCCTCGAGTTAGCTCGAAACAGAAGAAAACTAGAAGCCCACGAGGTGTTCAAGCTAAGTGGACCACCTACTAGCACTTGGGAAGAATGGATGGCTACGCCATTAACATTCTCAACAAGAAACGTCAACCAGGAGGTCGAGATGCACAACGATCCACTTGTGATCACTCTTCCCATATATGGATGAAACGTTACGAAGGTCCTCATTGATGGGGGCATCTCATTAAATGTATTATTTTACGAACCTTACCTACGTATGGGTTTGACAGTTGAGAAAATGGATTCATCTACTTGCACAATATACGGTTTCAATGGAGCAGTCTCTAGACCAAAAAGAGAAATTGTCTTACAGGTACGCGCAGGACCCTTAGTAACCAATACAAGGTTCTGTGTGGTGGAAGCACCTTCGCCCTACAACGTAATCATGGGAAGACTATGGGTCCATCGATTACGAGGATCATCTTCGACATATCATCAATACCTCTGATTCCCTACACCCATGGGTGAAATGGAAATCAAAGGTGACCAGCAAGATGCAAGGCTATGCAATCTAGTAGAGGTCAGGCTCAACGAAGAAAGATCTGCTGCCCAACGACACGAAAGGAAAAGACGAAAGGCGAATACCGACGAAGTAAAAGACGGAGGCTTCAAGGTTCCCGAAGCCCCCTCGGTTCAAGACACTGGCACCTCCGCCACTCCGGTAGAGGATGTTTCTACCAAATAACAATTACAGAAATGTACTCCTCTACGACCTCAGAAGCAAACCTTCTCACCGGTGGAACCAACAAATAAAATCAATATTGGCACCGAGAAGGAACCAAAGATGATCAACATCGGAACTTTGCTAGAAGAAGACGAGGAAATGCAACTACAAAAGCTACTACGGGATTACGCAGATGTCTTTGCGTGGTCAATGGAAGACATGCCAGGAATCGACCCGAATTTGGTCTTCCACCACCTTCGGCTCAAACCAGAAATGCCACCATTCAAGCAACGTATCCGCAAGGTGGCAGATATCTACCAAGACGCAGTTGAGAAGGAGTTGCGAAAGCTATTAGCAGTAGGATTCATACGAGAAGTCAAGTATCCCACGTGGATATCCAACATGGTGATTGTGCCTAAAAAGAACGGAGGCGTACGCATCTGCATCGATTTTAGAAATCTCAACAAAGCATGCCCCAAGGATAGCTACCCACTGCCAAATATTGACCAACTGGTCAATGCAACCAAAGGTCACCAGAGGTTATCCTTCATGGATGGATACTCCGGTTACAACCAAATCGCCCTTGCAGAAGAAGACCAGGAGCATACTACGTTCTTTACCCCACGAGGCTTGTATTGCTATACAAGGATGCCTTTTGGATTAAAAAACGCGGGGGCAACATACCAGTGATTGGTAGATAAAATCTTTAAGCCATGGATAGGCAGAATACTGGAGGTCTATGTGGACGATATGCTTCTCAAGATCAAAGAGGCGAAAAACCACCTGTCAGACCTAAGGGAAATATTCGAAGCCATGAGAAACTTTCACATGAAAGTGAACCCGGAGAAATGCACATTCGGAGTAACCTTAGGAAAATTCCTAGGATACTTGGTAACTAAGAGAGGAATAGAAGTGGACCCCGAAAGGGTCAGAGCGATAATGGAAATGCCGTCTCCAAAAACACTAAAAGGAGTACAAAAGCTAAATGGAATCTTAGCTTCCATGGGAAGATTCATAGCAAGGTCATCGGATAAATGCAAAGCATTTTTAGATACACTAAGGAAAGGACGCAGGTTCATGTGGACCACGGAGTGCGAACAAGCTTTCCAAAAGATCAAGGAATACTTGGCTTCAGTACCCATCCTACAGAAGCTGGAGCCAGGTGAAATACCCACCTTATACTTAGCAGCAACACACTATGCTGTGAACGTAGTATTGGTACGAGACCAAAGGAAAGGAGAAAAACCCATCTACTACATCAGTAAGACACTCAGTTCAGCGGAGCGTAACTACACCAAGGTGGAGCAACTTTTATATGCCTTAGTAGTGGCAACACAAAAACTAAGGATATATTTTGATGCACATACCATCCGAGTCTTCACGAAGGCTCAGATAGGTCAAATCCTCAACAGCACAGAGAAAATTGGAAGGGTGGCAAAATGGAATGCCATGATCAAACAGTCCCACATAATTTTCGAAACAAGGAAGGATGAGAAATCACAAATCTTGGCAGATTTCCTGGCAGATCTACCTCTCAGCGACGAAGAAAAATAGACGACATCCCAGGAATGGAAGAAGACAAGCAAGAACCCGAAGACCTGTTAGAACCTCAGAATTCACGAAGGTGTGAGATATTCGTAGATAACTCCTCCAACGGCGAAGGCGCAGGCATAGGGATTGTAATAACAACCCCTCCTGGAGATCGACTCATCTACACATTCAGGTTAGAATTCAAATAATACACCAATAATATCACAGAGTACGAGGCGGTCATACATGGTCTACTCTTGGCACAAGAGCTAGGATTATCAGATGTTCGTTTGACTAGTGACTCAAAGTTGGTCATTAGACAAATCGAGCTCAAATACAAAACTTTGGATCTAGTGCTATCTTCGTACCTAAAGCTAGCTCAGGAGCATGCGTCTAAGATCAGCAACATAACATTCAGGCATGTCTATCGAAAATATAACAGACATGCAGATGCCTTAGCATTCATATCATCAATGCTAAGGGATAGAAACACCACCGCCATGCAAATTGGAAGAATATATGAACCTTCGATAGAAGGACCTATCTCAGGTGCTGAGGAGGCTTTGGCCGTTCAAACTCGAGCCATGAGAGAAGCAGATAAAGAAAAAGAAGACGAAGACGAAGAAATAAGAGAATCAGATAACGAAGCCGAAGAGTCCGACAAAGATCAATCCATGTCAGATGAAGGCAACGAAGACAAAGCGGAAGATGATTGGAGGATTCCAATTCACCAATACCTTGACAAAGGTACCTTACCAGCCGATGTTAAGGAAGCTCGGAAACTCGAATCAAAATCAACAATGTACATCCTTCGTGATGGAATACTGTATAGGAGGTCATTTCTCGGACCTATAATGCGGTGCCTCTCACGAACCGAAGGGAGAAAAATACTCCACGATATACACAGCGGAGATGCCGGCAACCATACCGGAAGAAGATCCTTGGCGGTCAAAGCCAAAATGTAAGGATACTACTGGCTAAGCATGGACGAAAATTCAAAGAACGTGGTTAAGCGGTGTGAAATATGCCAACGCTTTGCCAGAAAGATCAAAGCACTAGCAACGGAGCTAAACTCAGTCATCAGCTCTTGGCCATTTTTCAAATGGGGGGTTGATATTGTCGGACCCTTGATAGATGGAACCTCGAAAATAAAATATCTTATTGTGGCCATGGATTACTTCACCAAGTGGGTGGAAGAAAAGGCTTTGGCAAGGATTAGGGACACGGATGTCTTTAAGTTCTTGTTTGAGAAAATCATATGCAGGTTCGGAATACCAGCAGCCATAGTCTCTGACAATGGCAAGAAACTGCAAGGAAAGAACATCGACATGTTGTTCGATACTTTCAACATTCAGAAAAACAAATCCACTCATATATACCCTAAGAGCAATGGACAAATGGAGGTGACTAACAAAACCATAGCAATGAACTTGAAGAAGAAGCTAGGAGAATACAAGAAGAGATGGTGCGAACAACTGCACAACTTCCTATGGGCCTACTGAACTACAAGAAGGTCAGCTATGGGAGAAACCCCGTTCTTGCTGACCTACGGAGCTGGAGCAGTCATCCCAACGGAGATAATACTTCCAACAACAAAAATGGAGGCATGGGAGAAGAATCTAACAACAGACTTGATTTTGGAAAAGATAGATGATCTTGAAGAAAGACAAGAAGTAGCTTTGCAAAAGATGGTGAATTACCAATGAAGGTTAGCTCGGGAATACAATAAACGGGTCATCCCTAGAAACTTTTTGGTCGAGGAATACGTACTACGACAGATACCACCGTATCAAAGAAAGAAGGAGTGGGGCAAGCTAGCTCCGACATGGGACGGGCCCTACATCATACATGACATCGCCGGAAAAGGGTCTTACTACCTAAGGACCCCAAAAGGTGAAGTATTACAACACCCTTGGAATGCAATGTACCTAAAAAAACCACTACCCGTAAGAGAATGGTGATTACTTAGGAGAAGAAAGGAACGGGCCACGACCTACCATGTTCTATCTCTGATCAAAGGTATTCTAAACCTTACTAATCAATGAAAGAAAGTTAGTTTCGATTAATACAATTGGGTTAGAATAGACACCCTCCGTCAGGATTGACGATGAGACAAGGTAAGACATAACTGCACATATGTCAATACTCGGATCCTCGGGGCAATATCTCCCTTCATGAGGCAGTAAGAAAAAGTAAGATATCCCCTATAGAGATACTTTTTCGAATTAAAGCAGTCTTTGCGTTGAACGCGTAGGGTTACAGGAAAACTATTGCCCACGTAGGAACCTTCGCCACCATGGTACCTTCTGGCCAAAGGATACTTAGGTAGGACGATGAATGTTCCACCAAAGGTTAAGCAAACCTTAGCACCTTGTAATAACTTGATTGTGCGATCAATTAGACACAATACGTCTACAAACAAAAATGAACATGCAATAACATAGGTGAAATAATAATGTTACCAAAATACGACTGACATGTCTTAAAAGTTGCAGATAAAGATGGTTCAAACCATCACAAAGCATTGATTCAAAGATAGGAGACAATACAAGGGCACCTCAATGAGGGCACAATACAACAAAGAGTCTGGGTAAGCTAAGCTGGATGCGACAGAATCAAGGATAAGGAAGACGAGGAAAAATAACTCCTTCAGCTTGTAGCTCGGCTTCCGCCAAGGCATTGTTGATATAATCAATGGCCGGACATTCAAATTGCACCTTTATCTGGGATGACTGAGCCTCCAAATCCGAAGATGATTTCCGACGAAGCTTCATCACCTGAGCGCTAAGCTGATCATTAGCCTGCTGGAGAGACTCAGCCTTGAGCTTGGCGGCAGCATCAAACTGACGAGATATCTCCAAAGAATATATTTGTCCTTCAAGACGGATAATCTTGGCATTTGCACCCACTAGCTGCTCCTGGAGACCTGTGAATACGAAAGGAGTAGATAATGAGAAAAGGAAGCAAAAGGCACAAAGAATGCTGCTGGGATATAAGAACCCTAAGGCTACCTCCGGTATGGATAAGGGATTCATCTAAACTATGCTGGGCCTCAGCAAGGTCCACCTCAGCTGCTTCGAGATCCTCCACGATGGTATCCCGTTCAGTCAGGAGATTCTCAACATCAATCCGTAGCGAAGCATTCTCATAGGATAAAATTTGGTAAACATTCTCTAACTCTTCCAATCTCTTGGCCAAGGATGCATGGGACATGGAAGAAAAAACGAACCTATAGCTTTGGAGGACTTAGCAGCCAGAGCAGAATCAACAGCTTTGCGCCCATCCTCAGCAACTTTAGCAGCATTGTTAGCTCTCTCAAGAGCCAATAAACAAGCCTCCAAGGATCTCTGAGTCTTTTTCAGATCATCCTCCAACGAAGATACTTTAACAGCAGAGGCAGTACCACTGGGCGAAGGTTGTTGTGCACTAGCAAGGGAATAGTCTTGATGAGCACGCTCCAATAGAACACTCAAGTGAGCACACTTATCCCTGTAGAACTTGAACAAGGTACAACCAACATCGATTTGTTTGCAAAGATGCAAACAACGGAGCATAAGAACAGACAAATGTTTAAAGCAAAGCATGAAACAGTAAGGTAAGAATCACTTACTGAGAACAACGAAAGACGAGGAAGGAAGTCAGTGTAGGTGCCCATTAAGTCCCCCATCTCTTGGATGCTACCCCTGCGGATTTCACCAAAGCTATGACTAGAGCAAAGGCAATCCGGGTCAAAGAATATATCCTTAGCCGCACGATACTGAGCAGACAGAACATCTAACTGCGAAGCTACTTCCAAAGAACCATCCAGTTGGTGACGATCAACCTCAGCAGAAAAGGGACCCTTTGAATCCCATAGAATGGCTTCAAGGATAACATCGTCAGAACTCCTAAGGTTCAAGCTCTCAGGCAGCTTACCCTTCTCAAACTCAGCAACAGCTCTACCAATCGCTTGAGAGCGAGCGTGGGGCACGAATACCGAACCTCCACCACGACGAAGAGACGGCATGGTGGACGAGCTGGGAACCGAAGAAAAAGCTTGAGCACCACCTAAGTCCATATCACCAGCAGAAGAAAGATTGCCCAATACGGTCCAATCAGGTGACGAGGGTGGAGGTCCAACAACCTTGGTAACAGGGGCAGTAGAAACAGACTGAGCGCTCCCTAATGAGGTGGGCGTAGCATTGAAGGGCAAGCTAGCCAGTGAAATCACAACCTTCTTCTTCGGCTAAGAGTCTGAGTTACTAACCCTCACCACCGGAGTAACACCCTTCGCAAACGAGCCACTCGATTGAAGCGAAGTAGCAGGAGATGATGGAAGGCTCTTGTAAGATACTACTACAACACCAGTAGTAACCGAGACAACAGGTTGCAAATCACAGGGGCAAAAAAATGAAGGTACCTTTGGCAACAAAGTAAGAGTCGGAACTTGAACACTAACATGGCTCACCAATGAAGCATCACCACCAGCTGGAAGGTTCTCACCCTCCACAGAGCAAGCACGGATAAGAATGGGGCTATTCTTGGAAAAATCTTCCTCAATATCATCCAGATGAGGGCTAAGACCAGTATCCTCAACATCCTCAATATCTTCGTCATCCGGCTCCACATCACCAGCCTTAGGATCCTCATCGGATTCCTCAAGATCAATCATAGCCTTCAACTTGCCTTTTCTCTTGGAAGACTGTGGAAAAACATATGAGCAAGACAAGGATTAGGGGAAAGATACTAGGAAAGCATACAAACACAACGGTATGGCTAGGATATAATCCTTACCTCCGCAGGTGTTGACATAGATGCGTCAGCCGGAGCCTTTCTTTTCCTGGTCCTAGTGGTTAAGGAATTACCAGCAGAGCCCGGAGCAGTCCTAGCAACAGAATCCGGGGAGTTCCAGCAGAAGAAGCAGGGGAAGACTACAAAAGAATGCCATCAGAATACCAAACAAAGACTGCAAAGCAAAAAATAAGAAAATCTCCAAAGAAAGCGAAGGTTACCTCATGAGAAGCGTCAGGGTTAAAAACCCAAGGCTGATATCCATCATACTTCTCAGGCAAGGAGAAAGCTGTACGAGGGACGTTGGGATCTATGGTAGTAAAACCATAGGCCCAAGGACCCACCACATGAAGAGGAGTACAAGACCAGCGATCATCATGATCAAGACGGATGCGGTCAGGCTTCGGCAAAGGTAGCTTAGCAGAATAGGGGATAACAGGCAGACCAGTCTTATCAATCTCCTCCAACAGACAAAGGTTGTTACCCTCCCTAATCTGCTTAGTAGTAACATGGATACGACGGGGGAAAACACTCCAAGGAAGAAGGTTACTTTTCTGAATAGCATCAGCATATGTAGCATTTAAGTTGGCAGGAGTGTAATCCTCTCGCTTAGACCTCCCAACAACAAAAGGGTCATAAGACTTCAAAGTAGTCTTTCCCTTACTACGGTACCAGCACTCACGAAGGACACTCCAGTAATTACCAGTGTATTGCATGACTCCTCGGACCTGAGTCTTGTTCGCTGGGTCATCCCTGGTAGATAAAACTTCATAGTAGAAGGGATCCTTTCTACTAAAAAAAGGAAGGAGCATACCTGTGGCCAACTGGCCAACACTAATCAAAAGGTTGTTCTCATCGTAAGGAATTAGGGACTCGGTGAGAACATCAGGGATATTGACAAAGGAGATCTCAAACTTATGGAGGTGAAAAGACTTGGAAATCTCATCCAGGGACAAGTGAGCGTAGCTATCTTTGTCACGCATTTGCAACCTTTGAAGCTCATAGTGAGGAGGAGGAGGAGGAAGATCCTCAACAACAACCTCTTCAACCTCAGGATCCGCAGCAGCCTCATGACCCACAAACATCTCAGTACCAGCAGGTACCTCAGTATCCTCAAGAGGTGGATAAGGTGTAGCGTCTGGATGATCCATCCGCGAAGGTGGCTCAGTAGACGACCTAGGCTTCGTATCTTTACGCGCAGGTTTCTTTGGAAGTCTTATGATCCCTAACATCAGCAGGGAGAACAGACCATCAACAATGGCGTACTGGAATTACAGTCGACCCAAAAACAAAGTTGGGGAAAAAATGATAGTACTTTGGGCATGGGTTTAGCAAACACCAACCAAAGGAAGCGATTTCATCCTCCCAAGAAGAAAAAAACTGAGTATGGTCGATCAAACACATTCAAAATTTTGCAGACATGGAGAAATCATGATACATTCATGGTGAAAAACATGAAAAGGAGACGAACCCATGTTCTCAAACAACACAGAGAACACATCAAAAGTTACAAATATTGCATGCAAACGTCCAAGAACATCAATGGCATTCAATAACAAGTGACAAAAATTGAAGCAAGACGAATCCAGGGTAAAAATTCGAACAACCATAGAAAAAGCAAAAGATCACTTACTTGTATGAGGTGACCGATTGTTGAAGAACCAGAGCCTTTGAAGAATCAATGGAAGACTAACAGTTGAGAGCAGAAGAAGAAAGAAAATCTCTGAGAAAGGGATGAAGAGCGACAGTTCGGGGAGAAAGAAGGGAGTTAATGAAAATTCCTTCTCTTTGTTTTCTTCTTATAGGCGGCTGAAGAATCCAAAAACTTGGATGTCCTGAAATTCAAGGGGAAGTTATTGCATGAAGGGACACATGGGTACCACCCAACCGGTACGTGCAAAAATGGCGTCCTTACAGAAGTTGTTTCTTCCAATCCTACCAAACGGTAGAATATGCAAGAAAAGGGGCAAACTGTGAATACCAATATTCCGTGGAGCACGTATCACGATGTTAGTGGTCGCATACAGGATAACTGTGTAGCCCTCGCTATACAGAGAAACCTGAGCAGTAGAGGATATATTCACAGATCTACTTTATCTCATCCCAATAAGGGATACCTCGACGGCCAAGATGGAGAAAGTAAAGCCTAGTCTAGAGAGGGGAAGCTGGCGAAGGGACATAGGTAGATGACATATCTAATCAGCATTAAATGCACAAATATCTTATCTACACGCATATCCAAAGCATGTGGAGAGAGATGATGTGGCGAACCTGACTGGTGAAGGCTAGCGGTGAACGAAGATACAATCTGTACTGAGGCTAGGAAGTTCCCGAAGGAATGTGGGTCAGCTGAGGTGGCAGAGTCCGACTGGAGAAAGCATGCGGTGAACGAAGGTACCATTTGTACGGAAGGTATATCAGGGAACGATGGACCCCAAGATAGCAAAGATATACCTGGAGCAGAAGGGGCTATAAATACCAAGCTTCACCAACAAATTCAAGGCATTCAATATTAAGGAGAAGAAGATCTAGTCTTAAGCTTATACCTCTTTAATGTTTAGAACTTAAGTATTTACTTGAAATTAAGTTTTCTCTATTACTTTGGGAAGCATTTAAGATCTTTTTAACCACCACAACTTAATACAAACAAATCACTCATTACCCAGTGGATGTAGACAAAAGTCGAACCACGTAATCTCTTATGTCTCATGATAACTTAGTAGCATTTACATTATATTGGTACTCTTTGTTATTATTGTGATCCAAGATATCTTTTATTACTTAGCATTATCAGTTCGACAGAGGTATCAATACTACTTAGCATTCGATCCTCAGAGATGAATACATTACGTAGACTATGGGAAAATTAGTAGTCACACCTAGTGTCCATCATCTTCCACAAAGAATCCCAAAAATGAATAAGGAATCGACTATCCCTATCAGAAATAACCAAAGTAGGTAAACCAAAATGCTTCCACACATGCTCAAAGAAGAGCTTTGCTGCACCGGCTCCCATCACTGTCTTCGCACATGGAATTAATGCGATCATCTTGCTGAATCGGTCGACCACAACGAACAATTAATCATGACCAGACTTGGTCTTTGGTAACCCACCAAGAAAATCCATAGAAATACTCTCCCAAGGCCTAGATGGTACTAGTAATGGTTGATATAACCCACATTTTCTGTTGGAAGGTTTAGATGTGCTACACAACTTACACCCTCTAACTAACTTAGCCATATCATCTTGTATCTTTTGCCAAAATACATAACGACGAAGGTTAAGAAGAGTTTTATTCATCCCAAAGTGTCCAGCAACTCGGGATGTGTATGCCTCTCTCAACTATTGTAAACGATCTTCATCTTCTGGAATGCAAAGTAACTGACCCTTGTATAACAATCCATCTCGGAGTTCAAACTCGCCCTTCAAACCACTCTTTATCCCTTCTAGCACCTTCTTGAAGTCTTTGCTAGATGTGTATGACTCTGCATACTCTTGAGGAACAATCTTCTGAATTCTCATAGCCACCATTAATGCTCGGACTGGTGGACGAGACAACATATCTGCCAACGTGTTTGTTACTCCCTTCTTGTACTTAATGAGAATGTTAAAACTCATCAAGTAAGAAATCCACTTCATGTGCCGGGCTTGTTGTAGTTCGTCTGAGCGTGTAGATACTCCAATGGTTTGTGATCTGAATGTACCACTACTTCTTTTCCTAAGAGGTACACTCGCCAATGCTTAATACATTGATATAAAGCATAAAATTCTTTGTTATGAGGTGCGTAGTTCTTAATAGCACCTGAGAACAATTCTGAATGGTACTTTACTGGTTTACCATCTTGTAACGACACTCCTCCCATTGCATAGTTAGAAGCGCCGATCTCAACTTTAAAAGTACGTTGTAAGTTAGGAAATGCCAACACCGGTGCTTCTGAAATCTTCCTTTTTAGTAACTGAAAAGCATCTTCATGGGTTTGCTGCCATTCAAACTTTGCCTTAGTTCTCGTCAAACCATGTAATGGTCCTGCAATAGTCGCAAAATGCCGGATAAACTTATGCAAGTATGTGCAAGCCCCTAAGAAACTCCTGATTTCATTTATAGTACTAGGTGTAGGCCACTTAGTGATCACTTCGACCTTCATTGGATCAATCTTCCGTTGTCCACCACCAATAATGAACCCGAGGTACACCAACTCCTCTTTTCCAAACTCACACTTCTTTCCGTTCAACTTTAGCTGGCCTTTATGTAACACTTTAAACACCTTCTCAACGTGAACGATATGCTCTTCCCAAGTTCTGCTGTATATTAGGATATCATCCAAGTAAAAAATCACAAAATCTTCTATAAAAGGTCGTAACAAATCATTCATCAAATGCATAAACGTCGCTGGAGCGATACACAAACCAAAAGGCATCACCAACCATTCGAACAAGCCTTGTTTGGTTTTGAAAGCAGTCTTCCATGTATCATCTTCTCGAACTCTCATCTAGTGATATACATATTTGAAATCTAACTTTGTAAAGACTCCAGCTTTTTCCAACTGATCCATCATGTCTTCTATCCTCGTTAGAGGGTAACGATTCTTGATAGTGATCTTGTTTAATGCTCTATAATCAATACACATATGCCATACTCCATCTTTATTTGGCACCAACAACACCGCTGATCCACAAGGTAAAGCACTTGGCACTATCATTCCTAAATCTAGAAATTCCTGGACTTGTTTCTTGATCTCATTAGAGTCCTCTACGGTCGTGTGATAAATACCTACATTAGGAAGAGAACTCTCTCTGGTCAACATGATATCATGCTCCACACTCCTCTTTGGCAGTAATCCCGTGACATCTGAAAATAAATCCTTATACTTTAACTTCAACCTTTCTAGGTCGTCCTCTTGTTGTGCAGACAAGGCTGCCAAACAAACTCTACTCTGCTTCTCCTCAAGAGAACGGATCACAAGGAGAATGAACTTCGTGCTAGCATTCACCAACCGCTTAGCCTAAGTTGATGTAATCAAGCTTGCTCCCTCTAGAGGAGAATCTATAGCCCGAATCACAAAACTTTCTCCATCTTTGGTAAAGGTGTACTTTTGTTCCCTTCCGTGTAGAGTTGCATCTCTATCCCATAGATAAGGACTACCTAGTACTACCTGGCATACATCCAAAGGAACTACGTCGCATATAACTTCGTCAATATATGACTCATCTAGAGAAAATTTGAACGTGCACTGCTGTGAAACTTGTAAGCCCCCTTCTTTTTTAAGACATCCTAAAGGGTATGGTTTTGGATGTTTGATAGTCTTCAATCCTAACTTCTGCACCAAAGAATGTGAAAGTAAATTCTTCTGACTTCCCAGGTCAATAACAGCATCAACCAGTGATGTTTTGATTTGCATCTTCACTGTGAAGAGTCGCTCCCTAAGATCATCCTTTGAAGGTCTTTCTTTTGCCCCTGTCACAAGAGAGAGCTTTGAATTGGGTTCCGTTAGTCCATGGACTTCTTTCGGAGTTTGAGCGACTAGTGCTGCCTTCTTGGCTCTGCAACCCTTTAGGCTTTAGATGAGGGTTCTTAACCCAACACTTGTCGATAACGTGACTTGTTTGCTTGCAATGGGTGCAAGTCAAACCTTCCTTGTCACTAGACTTCCCTTCTTATTTGCTCCTTTCACCTCCTTTCACAGTGGTACCTCCAGATTTGAACTTAGTATTTCCCTTTGAATCATATTTCTTAAGCCTGCCTTCAATGGCATTAGCTTTTATACTTGCTTCGGAGATAGTGTCCACCGAGAACATCTTCAACTCCTTCCGTATATACTCATGGAACCCGGAAATATATTTCATATAGATAACATAATCTCCCAAGTCTAAATCCAAAATCATAGATTGATTATGAAATTCAGAAGTATATTCTTGCACGGTTTGGTTGTAAGTCTACTTCAAGTTGTACCACTTGAACCATCTTTCCTCAAGGTAGCCAACCGAATAAAACTGTTTCCTTACAACTGCCTTGAATCTTCTCCACGACAATACTCCCTTACCTAGGTTTTGTCTTTGATAAGCTTTCCACCAGGTTAGAGCATGCTTTTGTAGCTTCAATGCCGCGAAAGCAATCTTTTCCTTTGAACCATATTCAAAGAAAGAAAAATACGTCTCTAGACATTCAATCCAATCATCCATTTTTCTACATCGACACTCCCATCGTAAAGTGGAATATCAACACGAAAATCAATTTTTAGATTCTTACTATGAGGTTTAGTTGATGTAGGACTTTTAAGAAACTCAATTTTCTTCTTTTCTTCATCCTCATCTTCTTGCTCTTCTTCTTCTTCTTCTTCCGAATCGTCTTATTCCGAAGCTTCAGGTGAAGGTGTAATCTTTTTCTTCATCTTCGGCTTGGGTGTATGAGAAGGAATACATTCACTTAGTTCCTTAAGGGTAACTTGAATTGACTTCATATCTGTTTGCAACGTAGCCACCTTTTCTTCCATAGTTTGTGGTTTGCTTTCCTTATGTTCGTCATCTGACTTCGTCATCCTTGATCCCCTTGTTTTCTTAACGTCTTCTAGCTTCTCGAGTACCTCACCAAGATTTATGTATAGAAAAACCATAAACCACAGGGATCTACCCTAGAAACGAACCTTGCTACTGGTACCAACTTGATACGTATTGATCTCTATACCTTGGTAGCTATTACTATAAAGACGAAATTCAGAATAATAATAGACGAGAAACTTAGAAAACAGAACACAAGTAGTAATTCAAAGAAAATATCTTCTCTAGATTATGAAAAAGAAAACGATTACAATTCTCTCTTTGTTACGCTCACAATCTTCTCTAAACAGTGGATTAACCTTAAACTGTTTGCTAATCTTGCACAAGTATTGTTCCAAGCTTTCTCTAAGTTTTCTATGCCTAGTATCTGTCCTTAGCTATTAGCCAAAGCCCTCTATTTATAGCCTTCATCGTACTCAGCCGACCAAGGATTTCTATTTGGCATTTATTTCCTAAACTAAGAGTATTGCCTAAAACAAAACTCTTCCCTAACTAAGAATTCTTCCTAAACAAGGATTCCTGCCTAGAATAGGATTCTTCCCTCAACTTAGCTTTAGGTTTACCAAGTTTCCTAAAGGAGTACGGATACACCTGTATCAAATGATTTGGGTCGTGGTCTATGGATAAAGATTTGGGGTTTTCGAGTTTGTAGAGTTCAGGATCATAGTTATTCAACTAGCATCTGTCGCGGTGGGATCTGGTTGTATATCCTAGTGTTAGTTGAAAATGATAATTAAGACAACGATGTGTAGAACTTATGAAAATGAAAGCTTATGAAGATTAAAATTACCTAAAGAAATTACCGGTAATGTTTGGGTTTAACAAAAGGTAATAAAATGTTCCAAAATACTGAAATTGGAAGTGTGATTGAGTAAAAGTTTGAATTAAAAATCAGTAAATAATTGAAAGACTGTACTTGCTTAATTATGTCGTTGATGCATCGTTTGGTTTGTTTTTCCGCTGCACTATATTATTTTTGAAAATTTGTTACTGGGTTTTGGTTGATCACCCCTTTTCCCTCTCTCTCCCTACAGAGTATACAGAGACACTAACTGAAGAAAATAAATTATAGTTTATTACGGGAATTTGGGAATCGGTATTTCAATATCGTCGACATGTACTGTTTAATTATTTTCAATTATGGATTGTAACCATTTAAATTGTTTTGTAAATATTTTAGTTATTTATTTATTTAATTAGAATTTCTTCGTAGTTCAAAATTATTCTTATTTTTAAAAGGAAAAACCTCGACCTACGATGGTGACGCTTCGGGATTCTGGACTCGGTTCTAGTGTCAGAATTAGCATGTTGTGACATATCAGATAGTAGGCTAGTGTCTGTAGTGGCTTAATACAGTTTGATATTCAAATCTGGACGAGGTCCCGAGGTTTTTCTGCAGTTGCGGTTTCCTCGTTAACAAAATTATGGTGTCTTGTGTTTTTCCTTTTCCGCATTATATTGTTTATAATTATAATGGGATTTATGCAAGTTGTACGTTTTCAATCTTAACAGATACGCCCATTTGTAATCTATTACGAGATTGTTTCTTGTAGAATTCGTATCTTGAAAGATTAATAACAAGTTTAACTACTTGGCAGAACTCCGATTGGATTATTTGCATACGACTAGATTGATCTTGGATATTGATTTTTGAGATCGTCCAAGTAACCGTCTTAACAATCAGGTTCACAGACTCCTAATATATATACATACTGATTGAGAAGAGGTTGAGATATAAACTTTGCATACATATTGTCAAGGATCATTCAGTTGGTCTACTTGCAATTGTAGTAGGTTTTGTCCATACATGTTTCCGAACGAAAATTTGGTGGTGTATTTGGTACCCCCTGCATTTTCAAGCTTTATAGGCTTGAAATGGAATATGTGCAAGTCTACGGTATTTTTTATTCCTGGACAATACTCGGAAGCATGTGATGCATGCAACCATTCATCGGGATGACCTTTATGTCCTTGAACCATTCACATGACAAGGGTAAGTTGGAATGGTGAGAAGCTGTATCATGTTTTCCAAGGAAAATCAACGCGCATTTGCCCATTGGGAGTGAATCTTAAAATATCAGTTAGTTAGCATCAGAGTGGCTCATCAGAGGGATAGCCTTGGCGCCTTAGACGTGATTTTTCAGTCCGTCACAGTTAGTATCATAGCAAGTTCCGAGATAACTTTAGATACTTTGCGTATTGGACTCATCAGCGAGTTATTTCCTTGAAAGGAATTTGTAAGTTGGAAGTTTAGGCCAACTTATAAGAAGGTTGAGAGGGTAGGCCAACAATTACTTGGCAAGCATAGACTTTGCTGAGTAATGTACCATTGTTGGGCCTAATTTAGGCACTTGACTAGTGAAGACTATCTGTGATAGTTAGCTGGTATACGACTAATGTGGCATTTAGGTTGGTCACCCCACACTCGTCAACTGGACGGAGTGCGATGCCAGTGCTAGCGTCTGACAAAACTTGCGAACATTCCGGAAAGGCATCTGGGATGATGGGTTAGCATCCGGGGGGTGGGGTAAATTGTTGGGGACTGTGTAAAACTAGCAGATCCAACTACTCTGGCACTAGATCACACAACATTGCAGAAAGATTAGATTGTCATGTTGGAGTTTTTCCAAAATATTAGCAACGACTTTGTGAACGTTATGGACTCATGAGTGTGTAGTATGGGATGCCCACTTAGGATACCTTGTTGAGATAATCTTTGGATTTCTGAGCATCTAGTATGGGACTTATGCTCAGGAAATCAGAATGAATTGTCCATAATAGTTTTATTTTGAATTTCGGGGACGAAATTCTTTAAAGGGAATAATAATGTAACACCCGCACTTTTCACATGGTGCATGCTCAAATATGTGTCATGGCCTTGGATGAATCTTATGTTGCGTGTTTGGCCTAGGGACAATATGGCGCATTGCGTAGGCATATCACCAAAGTGGCGCATTATGTTGGGCATCTTGGCCAATGTCCAATATCGCACCAAGAGAGTGCAAGTTGCAAGCAACATTGGCTTATAGATAATGTCGTGCTACTATGGCACATCACGAAAGTTGCATTGGCCTAGGGCCGCCATACCGTGCCACTATGGCGCATTGTGTAAGTTATATTGGACAAGGGCCAATCTCGCACCAAATGGTGCATCAGGCCAGTTGGGTGGATGACCTTGAGCGAAGTAGCGCTACCATGGAACATTATGCAGGCTATTGTTCAAGAGCCAATAACGCGTCATAATGTCGCAAAAGGCCAGAGTAGGCTAGCCGAGAAGATGTACAACCATCATGGCGCAATTGGAGTAGGCCTATGGGCCAGAACGAAAATACAGAGATCATGGCGCTTTAATTAGGGTGCATGGTGCAACGACCATGAATAGTGAAGCAAGCCCGTCAAAGTGCTCCGCAACATTCAGTTGTAAAAATGTCCTTAAAACATATATAGGGAGGGGTAGTAGTACAAAGGTGCACATGTGAATTATGCACGAGTAAGCTTCATAGCTTAGCCGGAAGAGAGTAAATGATGCTAAGGCATTGTTTATAGTTGCACAACCTTGTTGATGGGGCATATGATGCGTAGGCATCACTATGCCATGTTGTGAAAGTAAGGCCAATGATACACATTTTTGTGGACTAGGCATTGGTTTGCTACGACCTTGCCAAACGAGTTGGCTTAAGTTTCTAGTTACGAACTTGACGAACTACAGTCCGTGCTTGATTACTTCAAGGTACAGGAAGGGTACGTAGGCATCCACAATGCGCCTAACACTTGTGGTGTAGTACTTTTTCGCACATATCATCTAAATTGGAGGTAATTGAGACATATTGACAGCTTATATCATCCAGGCACGGAAAGGCCGTGCAAGAGATGATTAGTGCCATGTTTGATGAGGCAAGTTGCAATCCATTCCTTGGATGCTCAAACTTCCTATTAAGCCATTCGACGTAGACTTACACCAATGACGTATTGGGCATGGTCACGAAAGTAAGCTAACTAATACGCAAGTTGGGGGAGCTTGCATACGCCACTTGCATCACAGGAACAGTGCAAGACAAGGCCGGAATGGCATGATTCTAATTTGATGCACCCTTGGCACGAGCAACACCACTGCATGCTTTCATCACATGGACAAAGAGAATTAAGGAAGGTGTAAAGGCTTGCAATGGCCCATGTGCAAGTCCAAGGCATTTTTTATGCCTAGAAAATACTCGGATGCCTGTGATGCATGCATCGGGAATGGCCTTTATGGCCTTAAACCCTTCGTATAATAAGGGTTAGTTGGAACGGTGAGAAGTTGTATCATACTTGCCAAGCATGCTTGCAAAGGCAAATCAACGCGCATTTTCTTAATGGGAGTGAAGCTTTAAATCCCGGTTAGTTAGGATCAATAAATTGGGAGTGAAGCTTTAAATTAACACGCGCCTTAGCGCTTAAGGCATGAGTTTCCGGTCCGTCACAAATAAATTGTCTTCTAATACTGGCAGTATGTAAGCTTCCACAAACAAGTTGTGCATTCCTGCTCGTGATAAATCTATCAATATAGCTTTATGATCCCTTCTATCATGAACAAGTCTAATATGAGCGTCACGACAGGTTATGCGTGAGAAGGATCTCTTCAAATGACTGGGGATGACGGTTTAGTCTTTTCCACAATCGAAGATTCGTTAGTGAAAGTATAATAAGGCTTGTACTTTATTTCAAGCTCATTGTCAACTATAATAAGGAATACACCATATTTACACTTTATTTTATTCATTCGCTATCATTCTAGCTCATTATCAATTACTCCTTATATTTTGAGCTCATTCCGCTTTCTAACTTATATATCCCATGACACAATCTAAATCAACGGTTGTAATTTATACTTACTTGTTTTCTACCAGAAAAAATCAAAATACAAAAATTTAGCACATGATTAAAAGGTTTTTTTTTCTTCATTTGGCACTTAAGTATTGTCCAGAACTTGTACTTGGTACCGACATTTTGTTAAGTTAAAGTTTGGTTCCTGGACTGTATATTGGCTATCATTGACCTAACACTCAATTATAAAAACAAAAATATTATTCTTAAACCCCTAACTCGACAGAGAAATATAAAGACTTAAAGGCCTAGAAAAATAAAACTCTCAGGTTGAACGGTGAGGAAGCCCTCGCTTCCTATTGGACGAAATAAGCCTTTTTGGCTTTTGTGAAACGAGAGTTTTGTTGAGGACACTTGGAAACATATGATTGGTGTTAGAGCATAGCTCGGTTGAATTCACCAAGCGTTGGTATGTCAAGTTTGGTTGTCATATTTTAGTATCAAAACTCATCTAGAGACGCTTGACTAAATACTAGAGTCAACTTCATTTAGGTTAGACTATAAAGTCTAAGAATGTTGAGACATACAAGTATTATTCTGAAGACCTGAAGAATGTGAAGAAGTAACGAACTACAACGACGACATCATCCTTCTACTTGAGGTTAGTAATATTGACTTGAACTGTTTCATTCATAACGTATCTTTCAAGCTGTGATATATTGAAAAAGTAACTGTGAAGCTGTATATACTGTACATATTGTGTAATACTCTAGTGATGTGACATGATCATAATAGTATGATCATAGTATTAAGGAATTAGACTACGAAGTATAACGCTTATCTTTTGAACTTCGTAGATATGACATCGACATAATCTTGTATATATTGTTATGATTATGTGAATGGATTATGGTGAAGATTTGATCCTAGGAAATAATGTTTTACATTTGTTCAAAGGAAGTACATTCATGAATTTGTTTCGTGAATCGAAAGGAAAATCATTAGGCAAATCTTTGATGACCAATATGTGTGAGTTGGTAGAACCGATCTTAACTTAGGTTATGTATTCTGGTATAACTAATCACAATGCCTGACTTATGATTTGGTGTGACTGGTTTTGATAATTGGTGTAACCGATCCTAAGTAATCACCATGTGATGGTATGATCGATCCTTGTGATTATTGTGACCGATCCTAGTAATTGGTGTGATCTATCATGAGTGTTGTGTGGCCGATTCTTGTAATTGCTGTAACCAGTCCTGGTAACTGGTGTGACCGATCACAAGTAATACCATGTGTAGATGGAACCGATCCTTGTAACTGGTGTAACCAATCCTAGTGACTGGTCCGATCACAAGTATTTCCATATTTAGGTATAACCCATCCTAGTGATTGGTAGAACCGATTGAACTCATGTATGTGATTTTGTATGATCAATCACATAGTATTCTTGGAATACAGGCAAACCAATTTTAAACTTGTTTGGAAGTGTGGTATAACCGATTCCAAGAATGCAAATCCATGTAAATATGAAATAAGGATTTGCAGTGAAAATATGTCAACATACTTTGAACACGAGCAGTAACTCTTATCATTTATTGTTCAAAGATATTCCTTGGTACTCAAGGTGATCCTGTGCCGAAATAAATTAAGAATCTTTTAATTAAGGTTTTTGGTTTTATATGCTTTAATTACCAGCAATTAACGCATATCTCTAGAGAATAAAAATTAGTAATGTGCATTTACTAATTGGAGATTTTCTATTGGGGGATTTCAGAAATATTGGATAAGCAATTATTGGAATTAGGAAAACCGAATTTTGCCATTCATTGCATATCTTGAGAATATCTTCTGTTTTGGAAATTCCTTGGTGTCTAAACATCCTTGGTCTATAAATACCTAAGTTTGCATTTCTAGCAAACTATCCTAAGAGTCAGACAAACTTCATTTCTTGTTGTTTCTGGTGGAGCCGTCTATTCGGAGAGGAAAGTATCCTAATTAGGTGAAATCTCTTACGACCGCTCATTTAAATACTTATGTGGGATCAAGAAGCTCTATGAATACCGTTGGTGGGAAACTAGATAACTGCAGTATTATTAGTTTTCTAATTGATTTGATTGACTAACGGTTGTTGAAACTTTGATTGCACCTAGTTTTTTTATGCTTGAGAATCTTCTCTTCTGATATAAGATTCACTCAAACTAGATCAAAGTGTCAAAGGGATCCTTAGAACTGTTGTTAGATCTAAAGACATCTTGTGATAATCCATTGTTAACAGACTCCGTTCTATGCGTGATTGATCACAAGAGATTCAAGTGGTGTTGTGCAAGTTATTGAAGATTAAAGAATATTTAAAGATGAAGAAGATTTCTTATTAGTTTTCGTATCTTGTGAATTTGTGTGCACAAACCTTGATTGGCTGGAATCTAACTAGAATCGGATTTATTCGATTGATTAGTTGTGTGAGATGGAATTCTCTATATTTCTCTTTGAGATCTATACTGATTGAGGGCAAATCTATGCTTGACTTCTTCGGTAGTTTAAGTTAGATTGATCTAACCAGACAAAGGAGTTTATTAGATTAAACAGAAGAGCCTTTGTCAAACGACTCATCATAATCTTTTAACAAGATTGATTAGAGTGGTTACCAAACATATTCTTCCTTTGCTGTTTGGAATACGATCCAAAGGACTTGCTATTAACGTGCGTGACTCTAGAAGTCGAAGGCGCAGGGATACTTAGGGAACTAAGTAGCTAGGGGTAGTCTGCTTGGTCTCAACTATATGAAGTTGGTATTTTATTTTGTATGGCAGCTTAATTCTGAAAGTATTCAAAACTGGATTAGGTCCCGGGGTTTTCTACATTTGTGGTTTCCTCGTTAACAAAATCTTGTTGTGTATTTCACTTTGATTTCCGCATTATAATTTTTTATTATAATAAAGTAAAATACAAATATACGTAAACTCCATAATACTTGATAGTGATCCTATAGAGTTCGGTTATTACCGAACCTATTATCAAGTAATAAACTTTGTTGTAGTATTATCTCGATCTTGTATCCATAGTCAATCAAACAAGTTATCTTGTTGTTGTATTGTTTCGATCTCGTATCCATAGACAATCACACGGAGTGTGAACGGAATTGTCGTATTGTCTCGACTCTGTCCATAGACGATCACGTTCGGTAGAGGACTTATAGGTTGATAAATAAAAGATTGTGGTGTATTTGGGTACCCTTGTCTTTTGAATTGGTTTAAAAATTACAAAATCAAAAGGAAAACTTAACTTACCGTGTTTGGAATTTTATGGAAGTCCAAATTCAATTCGGAAGACGAGTACTTACCATATTAGGACTATTTTTTTCTTCAAATTAATACATAAAGAAAAAATAAAACACATATTTTCTATGAAAATAAAAATAAAATCCGTGCATATTTCCTATCTTTTCTCCACCTATTTAACGCATCGAGACGAGGAGGGACACAACCAAATGAAGATGCATCGCCACTTCACCCAGCGCACACCAAATCAAAAATATGGTTAGGCACCGGGCACTAATCTAGTTTATTTTTAAAGGAAAACAAAAAAAATTATTTACAATAACATACAAATAAAGCCCATGTATAAAAATATTATACTAATAAAAAAAGAATATATTTCTTGGAAACTATGCCTAAAGCCGATTTCATGGAGAATGAGCTCTCTCGTAATGGCGGTCGTCCCCTGGACCCAAATTCTTCTGAAATTGTGATGAATCATGTTAATTCAAACTTAATTTCTAATGGAGTATCTATTGATGCTAGTAATCCTACTTAATCTCGTGTGAATTCTCGGGTTCATAAGGATAAATCTTACTTGTTAGAGCACTGCTCGGTCGAACTCGCAAGCGTTGCTATCTCAAGCTTGTTTGTCAATGTTAGTGATCAAAACTATAAGTCTTGATTTATAGTCTACTTAAAGTAATGTCTCGGACTAGGATAGATTGTGTAGTTGAGCATTAGACTTCACGGCGTTCATCAATTTAAGACGAAGAACTACTAAGGCGAGCTTGTGGAACTTCATCAACAAAAGGTATGTGGAGACTAAACCTCATCAATCACTTGGAAAGTCTATTTCTACTCTATCTCCTATATTGAGAAAAAAGTCGTATTACGATAGTTTTCGATTATACACATTTGAGATTAACTCGCTTACATATTTCTTGAAATATGTGTTGGTAAGCTTTCGCTTCAACCAAGTTCATCTTATATTCTTGACGAAAGTCAAAAGATGATCATGTGAAAATCACCGAGTAACATCTTACATGGTTTGTGTGATACAATCATTTGGTGTAGACTTAGAATGTTTCGTTATGATTATTTCAATAACTTGAAAATTGCTTTGATGCTAATAGTGTGTGAAAACGGCTATTGTCATCCTCTAAGAAAGTTTCAATGATTGAAATAGAGTTTAGAACTATTGGATTATAAACATAGTATGCATTCTTGCATGTATGTGATCCATGACCGGAACTAGAGTATGCATACCCGTATGCATACTTGTAGTTGTGAAATTCCGTGTACCAAGTACACATACCGGAACGCATACTTGCGTAAGGTATAGGTCCGGGAATTTCTGTTGGGATTTCGAAGTGTACTAAGGTATGCGTACCCGTTCGCATACTGGCGAACCCAAACTCAGACCGGCTGCTTAAGTATGCGTACCCGTTTGCATACTTGAGTAACTAAAGTTCTAAAATTGGTTTGTTCATGAACTAATACATTTATATATTAAGGAATGCATTCTTTGCAAACCGTGGCTATAATGTTCATGAATTGATTCGAGTGAATAAAACCGATTTTGCTTCAATTGTGTTCTTGTAAACTTGTATGAGAATATAACAATTGAACAACTCTTTAACTAGTTTCATTTGAGTCATTTGAACTAGTTATGGTTAAGATGAAAAAGGTTGCTATGAGAGTGTTCATATAGCTAACCTCGGTAAACTACGGTTGAGCCAACATGTTGTACACGTTTGGGTACGGTTACATAAACCTAAATGAGGGTACATTTCATTTGTGTATAACAAGCTAAGTTCAATCTAACGGTTAAAAGATATTAACTTGAATCTAATCAGGTTTTCATCTAACGGTGAATATTGAATGCTTTGTTACCAAGGTAACATTGATTGCAAACCCTGATTTGGAGACTATATAAAGGAGAACTCTAACAACTGGGAAACCTAATCCCCACACCTCCTATGTGATACTAGTTGTATAAGCTAGAGCCAATTCTCCTTTAACCTTAGGTTTTTCACGAAACCCTGTAGGTTAACGACTTAAAGACTTTATTGGGATTGTGAAGCCAGACCCAACTATTTTCTCTGTAGTTGCGTGATCTGATCTTGCTATTTCTATCGTATTGAGTACTATCTTCTCTAAGATTGGCTTGAGATTTATTCTCCGATAGGAAAGATAAAAAGTAGTCACAAACATCTTCGTCTCATCGTTTGTGATTCCACAATATCTTGTTTCGCTACCATACAATTAAGATTATTGTGAGGTGATTGATAATACTAGGCTGTTCTTCGGGAATATAAGTCCGGTTTATCAATTGGTTCCTGTGCACCTTAATTTATCAAAAGGCGGAACAAAACTCGTAGGTATTTCTGTGGGAGACAGATTTATCTATTTCAATAGACTTTTCTGTGTGAGACAGATTTGTTTATCAAGTCTTCGACTTTGGGTCGTAGCAACTCTTGGTTGTGGGTGAGATCAGCTAAGGGAATCAAGTATGTAGTATCATGCTGGGATCACATACGTAAGGAGCGCAACTGTACCTTGGATCAGTGTGAGATTGATTAGGATTCAACTACAGTCCAGTCCGAAGTTCATTGGTAGTAGACTAGTGTCTGTAGCGGCTTAATACAATGTGGTGTTCAAAGCTGGACTAGGTCCCGGAGTTTTTCTGCATTTCTGGTTTTCCTCGTTAACAAAATTCTGGTGTCTGTGTTATTTCTTTCCCTCATTATATTTTGTTATATAATTGAAATATCACAGGTTGTGTGTTGAATCGATCAATTGGGAAATCCAACCTTTGGTTGTTGATTGAAATTGATTGATCCTTGAACATTGGTCTTTGGTACCATTCAAGTTACTTCTCTTTTATTCAATCGGGCTCGCAAATTCCTATTTGCTGATTGCAGATTGAATTGAGAGATAGAGATATAAAACTCTTTGATATACTTTTTCTAGATTGAGTCTGATTGTCTAGTTGATTCTCTTGAAAGTATATTGGAGTTTGTCTATTCAAATTGCCAAACGAAATATTGGGTGTGGTTGTTGTACCCACGCTTTTTCATTACTCTTCTTTTCTAGAGAAAGTTAGGGCATTTATACCTTTCTGGCAACAATTTGATGATGATTTTCTTCGTAATTTTGGTGACGATTCAGATGATGATCTTGATACCTCTGAATATGCACCTAATATTGATGTAAAAATACCTTGTATTACTCTTGATCAGGCTACCAGAAATCGAATTCGTTCCCCGTAGAGGCAGTGTTTAATAGGCAAGGTCATGGGAAAAACAGTGGGTTTTAGGTTTCTTCGGGACATAGTTCACTTTCTTTGGAAACCTAATGGGAAGATTCAAATCCTCGACTTGGGTAAGGATTTCTATTTATTTAAGTTCGCAGACATCCATGATTTGAAAAAAGCTACGCTTGAAGGACTCTGGTTTATTAATGGCCACTATTTGTCTTTGCAACGGTGGTGTCCTGAATTTATACCTACCTCTGCAAGATTTTCTAAAACTATTGTTTGGATACGGCTTCCTGAGTTACCAATTGAGTATTTTGATAAGGAAGTGCTTTATGAAATCGGTAACAAGTTGGGCAAAATCATTAAAATTGATTATACTACCGAAAGCATGACTAGAGGGCGATTTGTTCTTATTTGTATCGAAATTGATTTGCTTCAGCCTCTAATTCCTGCTGTTTAGATTGGTAAGTTGATGCAATCTGTTGAATATGGAGGATTAAATTCAATCTATTTTGAATGTGGTAGGGCAAATCATCGGGATCAAAATTTTCCTTTGAAGCTTTCCAATGCTGATGATAATTTAACTAATGACTTGAAAAAATTGCAAACTCCTGTTAAAAATGATTCCATGACGGCAACTTTTGGTTGTTGGATGCTAGTTCAACGGTGGAAGAATCGACAATCTCAATTTTCATGGAAATAGTTTGGAGATCACAATGTTTCAGGTACTAAGCCCCAACCATCATCGTTTCCTCATACATCTCAACCATTAGTAAAATAAAATTCTAGGTCTGGAAATTCTAGTGTTAGTAATATGGATGCTTTTAGTGGTCCGAGAACTGATGGTGGAAATGTATCTTTCTAATCCTTTAAGACTAATTTATCTAATAGACATAAGTCCATCCAGACCAAGGGTATGCAAAATTTCTGCATTGCTTCCACTTCAGAGTGTAGTTCTGAGAATGTAAAAGGTAAATCATCTTCAAGTTCAAAGATACCGTCTTCTTCTCACATGCTATCACCTAGGTTAAACACTGGTAAACAAAAAAATACTTTTAAATCCTTCTTCCACCAACTGCGATCGTCGCTTGCTCGGAACATGGATTCTGATAAATCTCAGAAGTAATAATTATTAAATGAAATCATGGAGGGGAAGCCTCAACTATCCGAAATTGTGACTGCGGACTAAGACAGTTTGGACCAGCTGCAAATGACGCTGAGGGACTAGTTCGAAGTACATATCCACTTGAGATAACACAGATGGTTCTTGATGATTCACGTTGCACAGTCACTCAAGGAACAACCAATAATGGTGCAGCCAGCAAGAAATCCTCACCAATATCGTTTTCCCAGATGTGCATAGAGGCATCTCCGATAGGCTTTTTTTCTCTAGGAGGTTTGCCTACACGGAAAAATAAGGTGCGATATAAGGATTTAGCTAGAGGAAAGCGTCCTCGTAATACTCTTTCTCATATTTGTCCAGATATCGTCCCTTCTAAGCGACCCAAGCGAAATGCAGAGGATCGAGATGGAGTTGGTTTCTTGGTGGGACTTGCTCAGCCGACAACAAATGTTTCTACAACTGAACAATCATATGATGCAGACTCCCATGTCTCAAGAACCACAGCCTTAGAAGTTCCTCCACCAGTTTCCAATGAAGATCATGGTTTGGAACTGTAGAGGGGATGCAAAGGCCTCTTTTTCTTTGGTTGCGAAAGATTTAGTTCGCACTCATAAACCCAGTATTTTTAGCGGTGTTAGAGAGTTGTCTTGCGGATGCTCCATCCCATCGAATTATGAATACATTGGTATTTTCTAACTCTATATGTGTATCTTCAGCAGGTTTATTAGGAGGATTGTGGCTGCTTTGGAGCGATGAGGCTGTTGCTCTTCAAGCAATGTCCACTTCTCGTTGGGTTGTTCATGCAGTCATTACACCGAAGATAGGTCAGCCTTGGGGACTGTCTACAATTTATGCAAGTTCCAATCCCAAACTTCGTAAGCAAGTTTGGTCTGAAATAAAAGTTATTTCTAAGTTAGGTTGTGCTTGGGGTGCTATAGGAAACTTTAATCTCCTTACTAAGGCGTCAGTTCTTCTTCTTTTCCCTCTTTAATCTTGATCTCATGCAATGATTTTCATTTTCTTGATTGTTTTGGTTCATCTTTACATTTGTTTATGTTAATCTCCTCATGTTTTGTTCGTCTTTTTATGATTCAGAAAGCTTCAAATCGCTTGTAGAAGGTTTTGAAGTATAAACTTTCTATCTTGTCCTTGATTTTCAAATTCTTTCCGGTTTTCTCTAATACCATGTTGTTCTAATCTGTTTTGCAGGTTTTTCGTAGTTGATTCATGAGTAGTTTCCAGTAGTGGTAATCAGTAGTGATTATAACAAAGGTACAATTGGACTGTTGTTTATCACAGTAGTGTTTGCCAAAAAGTAATCTCAGAATTACAGTGTTATCGTCTTCCTTTCAAAATTTCCAAAGGTCGTTTGGAAAATTGGTATTCCTTCTACAAGTTCTACATCATCAGAGATCCCAATCAAAATTCTCAATCATCACTCATTATGCCTATCTTTAGATCTTCGTTCATCTCCTGATTAACCCTAATACACAACTCGCTGAATTCAAGTCGTGATTACATCATCAACAGAGGGAAAGTTTCTCATTTTTTCAAATTCAAAAATGTAGTCAACTCAGTCAATCCGCATATAATGGTGCAATCTCAACAAGAATGGAAACAAAAATATTCTCTTTACTTTCGAGACTTTGAAAATCCAATTTGATACCCTTCTTATAAAATAAACCCTAATTCACTAAGTTTTATAAGTTTAGTTATACACCATCCTCTCATATCTCCTAGAGAAGCTATGACTGCTCAAACCAACAACACTATGGAAAACCTCAACTCAAGCCTTCAAGCAACGACTATTGCCTCAACTGTTCCAAGACCAATAAGAAGAATCGTTGCTACTGCTCAAGAATCTTCTAAAGGTGCTGAAGATTCTACTTTTAGTTTGCTGGGAAGAATAATGTTCAACAAACCACTAGACCATGAAGATATCAAGAAAGAAATCAATGATCGTTGGAGAAGCTACAAAAAGTATGAGATTATTACAAAAGGAACAAATCTCTTTCTTTTCAGATTCCAGCAAAAAGAATCTTATGAGGGAGTTCAATTAAAAACCTGGGCCATCATGGGTTATCTGTTGTCACTGATTCAATATGATCCCAATATCCCAATCAAAGAACACAAATTTGAGCATCATACATGGTGTGTTAAGCTAAGGAATGCAGGTGATGTTATACTGACCGAGAATCTTCTTAAAGATATCCGCAAAGACATTGGAAAGAAATTCGAACCTGAGGGTGATAGACGCATTTATGTGTCTATTTTCATCTCTATTGTGTATATTGTTAGTACCCATTTTTTGTACTTATTTTGGTATTTTATCTCTTTGTAGGTTTTTTTGGAGAAATAAACTTTTGCGGCGAAATTGGCTCGAAAAGTTGTTAAAGGCACCTGGGAGATCATTTGCTATTCGGACTCTCACTTTGGATAAGGGGTAACCCATTTCCAGGAAGCTACTAAACACAGACCGGGACTGGATAGGGGGAGGTCATCTTCTCAAATTCAAAAATAAATTTGGCGGGAAAATATAAACACATTCCTGGCAGTTTTGGTGATCGTGATTTGGAGGAGTTTGAGGTCGACTAAACCTATTATTTTCATAGGGTAGACTCCTTATGGGTCTAGGAATCTAACATGGGTGTTAAAATCGATTAAACTGGGCTCAATCGACGGATTTTTATCTCAACAGAAAAATATGGAAAGTCACGTGCGTGACCGATTTTAGGAAATTTTAGAGAGATTAAAGTGCTATAAACCTTCCCAAAGATTGGTATCTATCTAAGGAAGAGTTTAGAATCAAAAGGAAAGCTCAGAAACGCGTAGAAATTCTAAAAAAAGAAATTGCCGCAACTTTTCTGTGAAGAGAAAGGAAGAGATTTTGGAAGATTTTTGAGAGATTTAATCGCTCTTTTTGATATAAATAGATTGGTTGGGTCATATAGAAGGGGTGTCGAAAGTTTGGGGACTGAAGGAGGGCTGAGGAGTGAGAAATCAAGACGAACAACAAGCTTCCTGCTGCTGTTTTCTGTTGGTGCAGGGAAGAAGGAGACGAAGAACATTGACCCACATGGAACAGTCGCAAAGAAGTATCGTTCTTAGACAGCAGAAAACAGTTATCGTTTATAAACATCACTTCATTGTAACGGTGATTTCTGTAACGCCAGAAAAGCGTTGCAGATTCGCTGTATTATTATTTTCCTTCAATAAAAACACCTTTTGAGCCATGTTTCTATCTTTTGAGAATGTTTTCACCATGAGGAGCTAAACCCCAACACTGGGATCACGCATGTGGTAATTCTAATAATTCTTTTATGACTATTTGCATTGATTTTTAATTGATTTATTATTTTTATTGAATGGGTGTGATATTGTTTGATGATGTATGCTTGGTCAATGTATTTTTGATACATCATGCTTTTGATTTACAGTCATTTCTTTTCAAAAATCTACTTTTTGCAAAGAATAAGAGTCCATATTTTTAATATTTGAGCTATAATTGATTTGAATTATTATTTGAATCACTAATATTGGTCAATGGTGGAATCCATAGTCTCAGTTCTTTCCATAATCTTAAATCTTAAATCAACCTTCACAAGTCCGAGTGAACGACAACCTTTCTTACCACTATATAAAATTCGATCAATTTTTGGCGCCGCCGACGCGGATTTGTTTTTAGATTTAGAGTTTTTAGATTTTTTTTTTCTTTGTTCTTTTTTACGTTTCTTGGGTATTTGTCTTTTTGTTGCAGGTTTTGAATAAAAAAGGAATTGGAGACGAAAGACCTGGAGGATTAAAAGCTAGACAAAGCGAAAAGAACGGAGAAAAGACGAAGATATATATTTTTTTTAATTAGATTTTATTTTTATTTTTAGATTTTATTTTTAGAAATTGTAAATAGGACTTTATTTTTGTACATTTTTATTTTTGGACATTTTTATTTTTGGGACATTGGACTTTAATTATTTTTTAAAAAACCCTACAGAAGGGTAATTAAATACAAAACTGTTTGCAGGGAAGGACGACGATTACGATATCGTCTCGGCCCCTCGGGTTCGTACACTGACACAGGAGTCAGTGGCCCGAGTCGACTACAGCGGTTCTTCGCCCGTCTGGTACGGGAGGTAAACTTTTAAACACCCGCAAATCCCCTGTCAGCGGGGTTACTGTCTTCCTTAAGGTGCATATATGTTGAGGCTTTGAATAAGGATTTAAATTTCCTAGTAAAGGGAAAGGCCAGGCCATACAAGATAAGGGTTCGGATTTCATCACCGTTCTCTTCTTGCCCTCCTTAGGAAAACAATACTGAACGCGAACCCAAGCTTAAAATTTTAACTAGAACAAGACCGATAAGGTAACGAGCTTATAGGAAAATCGTTCAAAAGGATCGTATTGGGTATTTTGTTAGCTTAGCTCAAAGTTCAGGAAGATTACTGGATGTCGATTAGAGCCGCCTTGTAACCCAGGGAAGCGTTGCCAAAGAGGTGGGGCTATCAAAGCTCCTCTGAGCTTCTCCTACTTCTCTTCGACCTACTTTATTCGGATCGTCCTACGAGGTTTGCTAAATTTGTACCCAGTTGCCTCTTGGAAGAGTAGAAGCTGGTCTAGAAACAATCTAAGGGAGCCATCATGCTTGTTGTTTACTAGATTTTATAGGTTTGATTTGGTCAAGTCATCCTTGTTTGTGATTGTTTGGAATTCCCTTGCAGTTAGAATGTCGAACTGGTACTACAATAGCCAATACAATGAATATCCGACTGAGTTTCAAAATGGACATTATTCATATTACGACCATAGTGTAAATAGTGGTTGGGAACACCAACCTTTTGAAGGTTATGGTTCATACCATGGTGAGCCCAATAACTATCCACACATACACCGGTTATACGAGCAAGAAAATAAGGATTATTATAGTGCTAGTACCTCATCTTTGGACAATACAATCAAACTGTTGAAAACTAGTCCTTATTATGATCCTTCTGTTCCTATTTATGATCCTTCCGTATCTTTAGAAGAGTCTCTTAAGCAGTTAACTTAGCAAACAAATAGGTTTGTGTCGGAAATGAATAGACGAACTGCACCATTGAGTGAATTTTCTATAGAGAAATCCCTCAAGCAAATGGCTGAGACGAACAAAAGACTTGCTCGAAATAATCTTGATTTCCAATACAGTGTTACCAATAGTACCCTTGAAAATGAGGATAGTTATTTGCATAATCAAGATGACGAGGTTAGCATTGGAAACACTAGTTTAGATGAGGTTCGACCATATTACAATGATGATTATGACGAGGATAGTGTTGATGAAGAATCTGAAATATGTAGGCATAGTGATCAGGAATTTGTTATTCCAATTGATCTTTATAATGATAATATTATTTCTAGTTCAAATCCAAATAATTTTAATAACTATTCACCTATTCAAAAGGACGAGGATTTAACTAGAGATACCCCCGTTTTAGACGAAGTAGTATTTCCTTTTTACGAAGCAGATGATGGTTTAGGGGAACGGGTTTATTCTGAGAATACTGTTTTAGAGTCCAAGGATTTAGAAACAATAGACTTAGACAAAGAACATGAACTCGTAGAGATGAGTGAGGATGAACCTGACTTAGAAGAATCAATTGACCATTTTCAGGAATATGATGACCAAGAAATTAAGGAGATTGTGACTAGTCTATCTAGAGACACTGAAAACTTTAAGTTTGGGGGTGATTATCATTCTCCATGTGCTTTAACTCTTAGAAAGGTCCCTCACTTGGGACTTGACATATGTGCCTCAACCATTTTAAAAGATTATCTTCAAACACGTTTTCCTGAACCTAGTGATGTCCATAAGGAAGTTCAGTTGTTAGAAACCCATCCTATGGTTGATGTGGTTTACCCAGGCTATGATACCCAGATCGATTTTGTTTTCCCACAAAAAACTTTTCTACCAATTGTGGGAACGTATGAGTTTAAAATGTGTCAGTTATTTAGTTTTGAGACTACGCCTAAGTACTTTAGGAGATTAGAATTGACACATTTGATTAAGAATGACCATCACTTTTATTGTGGTCAACTTTGTAAGTCAAATCTGATTGACTTTAGGAATCCTCAATTATTCAGGTTATTATTGTGTGCTTCTAAGTTTTTAGTTGAGTTTTTCCAGACTCTTAAACCTGAACTTTTGGATCTATGCTATGAGGAAATCCAACCCATGAAAATATTTTATATAGATCCTTTCATAGAGCCTGAACCCGAACCACAACTAGATGTAGTTGTCTTAAACAGGAAACTAGATAAGGGTATGCATTACATGTTCATTTTCTTGGCTTGTTGCAGGTTACTTTTATTTGTGATAGCTTTATTTGGTTTTGATAACCCACAATTATTTCGGCTATTGCTATATGATTCGAGGTGACTAATCCTTTCTTAGTCTGGCTGAAGACTTTAAACTTAGCACTTCTTGGGAGGTAACCCATGGTTCATGCAACACGGTAATATCTTTCCTTAACTCTTTTGCTTCAAATGGTAACAGTTTCTCCTTGTTCATGCTTTTAATTTTATCTTTAGAACATTGAGGACAATGTTAGATTTAAGTTTGGGGGTATGGGAGAAACTTTTTAGTTGCATTATAAACTCCAGAGCCTAGAAATTTATGCCTATTAAGGATGGCACTAACCAATCTAAGTGGATGGAAGCATTTTGGTTTTAGGAGTTGAGGGACCAATCTGACTAGATGGAAACATCTATAAGATTCTATTCATAAAAGCACAGAGCTCAGGTGTTAGAAATAACATGATAGTTTCACCGTATCTCGGAAACATCTTATTACTTCTGTTTTTGTTTTTGCAAATTTTTATGTTGATGTCTGCTGGGTTGAAATAGAGTGATTGAGTTACTAAAAAAAAAAAGACCAGACCAATTAGACCAATCGGAATAAATATTAACACTTGGATAGCAATATGTGTGTATTCTCCCTGTCTCCGTCGCCTAAACAAGTGTGGAACGCAGGATCCACGGGAATTACCATGTAATCTGCTGACAAGAAGCATGCGCTTGGATCCAAAAGATCTAATCATGTCGTTAAAAAAATAAAAAAATAAATAAAGGTTTATTATAAAGTCGACCACTGGTTCCCTTGTATATGCCAGCTGAGTTGATGTAGATTTAGGATTATCGACCACTGGTTCCCTTGTATATGCCAGTTGTGTTGATATTAGTCCAGACCAGTATCTCAATCCACTAGGTCATAGGTTCATCTTGGCATTGAAGTCCATTCGCAACCATCTATTTTTATATCCATCTTCTTAATATATTCATGTGATTTGTTTGATTCCGGATATTGATGTCCATAGTGCGACTATCTGAGTAGAGCTTTGTCACTTATATATGAATTTTAGTATGCTTGAGTGCAAACTCGTGTACAGCAATTGGAATTTCCCATTAGGATACTTCCTCCCGTAATCAATAAGTATGACAACCAAGGAGGTTCTTTAGTGCCATTCCAAGGTTCTGCGTAGATAGCTAGGGTCTGGAGTAAAGGTTTTGTGGGTATATCTCTAGTAAACCCTCCCGAGACTATAACTCGGCTATTAGGGACACCTAGGGGTTTAAAGGCTTATTGCACATGCTAAGTGCAATCGACGATGCCTGCGACAGTGAGTTAGGATTTTATTTTGTAGTTTTGATTTGCTCGGGACTAGCAAATAATAAGTTTGGGGGTATTTGATAGACGCATTTATGTGTCTATTTTCATCTCTATTGTGTATATTGTTAGTACCCATTTTTTGTACTTATTTTGGTATTTTATCTCTTTGTAGGTGTTTTTGGAGAAATAAGCTTTTGCGGCGATATTGGCTCGAAAAGTTGTTAAAGGCACCTGGGAGAACATTTGCTATTCGGACTCTCACTTTAGATAAGGGGTAACCCATTTCCAGGAAGCTACTAAACACAGACCGGGACTGGATAGGGGGAGGTAATCTTCTCAAATTCAAAAAGAAATTTGGCGAGAAAATATAAACACATTCCTGGCAGATTTGGTGATCGTGATTTGGAGGAGTTTGAGGTCGACTAAACCTATTATTTTCATAGGGTAGACTCCTTATGGGTCTAGGAATCTAACATGGGTGTTGAAATCGATTAAACTGGGCTCAATCGACGGATTTTTATCTCAACAGCAAAATATGGAAAGTCACGTGTGTGACCGATTTTAGGAAATTTTAGAGAGATTAAAGTGTTATAAACCTTCCCAAAGATTGGTATCTATCTAAGGAAGAGTTTAGAATCAAAAGGAAAGCTCAGAAACGCGTAGAAATTCTAAAACAAGAAATTGCCGCAACTTTACCGTGAAGAGAAATGAAGAGATTTTGGAAGATTTTTGAGAGATTTAATCGCTCTTTTTGATATAAATAGATTGGTTGGGTCATATAGAAGGGGTGTCGAAAGTTGGGGACTGGAGGATGGTTGAGGAGTGAGAAATCAAGACGAACAGCAAGCTTCCTGCTGCTGTTTTCTGCTGGTGCAGGGAAGAAGGAGACGAAGAACATTAACCCACACGAAACAGTCGCAAAGAAGTATCGTTCTTCAACAGTAGAAAACAGTTATCGTTTATAAACAACACTTTATTGTAACGGTGATTTCTGTAACGCCAGAAAAGCGTTGCAGATTCGCTGTATTATTATTTTCCTTCAATAAAAACACCTTTTGAGCCATGTTTCTATCTTTTGAGCATGTTTTCACCATGAGAAGCTAAACCCCAACACTGGGATGACGGAGGAAGCCCTATTTCACGTATGTGGTAATTCTAATAATTCTTTTATGACTATTTGCATTGATTTTTAATTGATTTATGATTTTTATTGAATGGGTGTGATATTGTTTGATGATGTATGCTTGGTCAATGTATTTTTGATACATTATGCTTTTGATTTACAATCATTTCTTTTCAAAAATCTACTTTTGGCAAACAATAAGAGTCAATATTTTTAATATTTGAGCTATAATTGATTGGAATTATTATTTGAATCACATGAATGGAATTTGGTGGAATCCTGAGTCTCAGTGCTTTTTATAATCTTGACCAAAACATTATTTCGATTTTTCTAGTTTTCTTAATTAAGTCTAAAAATTATTCTTCACAAGTTCGAGTTGAACGAATCTTATTACCACTTTTTCTACAACAATTAAAATCACATCAGGGTAGGAGAAGACCACCTAGAGGAAGTGTTACCAACACGGTCTATATCGAAGTCAAACTAAAAGAACCTCTAAGAAGAGGTGGATGCATTTTTAAACCAAATGGTGTAAGGCATTGGATTATCTACCACTTTGAAATGCAGCTTTATAAAATCTGTAGAGACTGCTGGGTTGTTGATCATGTTGATGCGAGCTACAAAAGACTTGCATTAGAATAAAGGGTGAAGCTATGAAGGAGGATGAATATGCTGTATAAAGTTTAACTGAGGAAGGTAGGAAATTTCTGGCTGCCTATATAGTAAGTTCGGGTGCCGATATGATGGAAGAAGGGGTGGAAACATCTATGGGTGCAGCTAACAACCCTATACCGCCTAATATTACTTCTCATTCTCATGAAAGAGAAAACTCGGATCGAGATTTAGAAGAAGCTGAAGTGAGAAAGAACAAGAGAAACAGAGATGAAAAATCAACTGATAATCACTTACCCTTCAATTTCAATCTTTCCAACACTCACAATAACCCTATTTACCAACCTACTTTGAATGGAGTCGATGAATCATAAAATCTCGGTGATTTCCCCGATGAGAATAGAATGGAATACCAACACAATCAAGGAGAAGATAATCACTCAATGGCATTTGATAGCTCAGGACCTGTACCCATGGGAACGTTTTCTCAGAATCACTACGGAAATCCTGCAGCTTTGCATCAGGTTTTTAATCGAAACCCTAATTTTTTGATTATTTACTGTATTCTAAATTATTCCTGTTATAGTTTTCATAAAAGTAAATTAGGTTTCCCTGTTAAACATTTAGTGTATGATAATTATTTTCTCCCTAGCAATTACACCCAGAGCTCCTGTTCTCCTAATCTACATACAACTCACAGTATATTCAGTGTGTTCTCTTTAGTCCTTGTGATTGAGTATTTGGTGATTGAATTTGTTAATTGGCTTTTAAATTATATTTGTAGTATTAGGTTTTTACCTCTTGAGTGTCAGTCTCAAAGCAATTGTAAGTGGAAAAAAAAGCTCTTTTTTAGCTCATTCTCATATCTCAATTATGAGATTTTGTCATGGAACTGTCAGGGCTTCGGCAACCCTTCCACTAGAACTTCTTTGTGGAATGTTATAAGGGCTCAAAATCCCGATATTGTTTTCTTATGTGAAACCAAAAATGACTCTACAAAAATGGGCAAATATTTGAGAAGATTCAATTACCCTAATAATTGGGTATATCCTTCTATTGGTCTCTCAGGAGGTATTGCCCTTATGTGGAAGAGTGGTTTCAACTTTGAAATTGTCTAAAATACTGATAAAATGGTTAATGTCGTTATATCTTTTGACCCCTCTAAACCAGATTTCTTATGCACTTTCCTTTATGGTTTTACATACTATGAAGAAAAGATGCAGCAATGGAACTACATTAAAGAAATAGGAGCTAGAGCTAGCAATCCTTGGGTCCTCATTGGTGACTTAAACATCACCATGGCTAATCATGAAAGGTCTAGCTTCACTAGTCCTACAACTACAACCATACATGAATTTAAAAATATTATTGATTGTGCTGATTTATCTGATCTTGGCTTTATTGGTTGTCAGTATACCTGGTCTAATAGACAATCTCCTCTTAATTTGATTAAAGCTAGACTTGACAGAGGTTTGGTCAATGCTCATTGGCTGAGTCAGTATGGTAACTCAAGAGTTATCCATATTGACTCTATAGGCTCTGACCACTTACCAATTCTCTTGGTTACAGATCCAAATTCTAACCAAGGGAAAAGACCATATAGATATTATAAGTATTGGTTCAGAGACCCAGCTTCTCATGAGGTTATTAAAAATGCCTATGATTTAGAAGTTAGGGGATCACCTGCTTATCAGTTTACTAATAAATTAAGAAATGTCAAGTTTGGTCTGAAAAAATACAACATTAAACAATTTGGCAATATTGATAATAAAGTGAGAGAGATTGAAACTGAACTTCATACTCTTAACTGTCAACCTTTGAGCACTCAAATTGCTGAATCTATTAAGAATGTTAAACACTCCCTTGAACATTGGCAAAAAATTCAAGAGGACTTCTATGCCCAAAAGTCTAGACAGGATTATATTAAGAGCCATGATAGAAATACCAACTATTACCATACTTATGCTAATAGAAGGAAACACTTCAACCATATTTCTGCTCTTTAACTTAGTAATGGGCAATGGTCTAGTGACAGGAACAGCCTTGAAGACCTTTTAATATCTCATTTCAGTGGTATTAGTACTTCTACAAATCCACTGCCTAATAGAGATTTCTTAAATTGTATTGAACCTTGTATTAGTGATTTGGACAATGATCTTTTGTTGAGTCCTATCACTATTGATAAGGTGAAAAGCACTATAAATCAAATGAATTCATGGAGTGCTCCAGGGCCTGATGGATTCCACCGGGCTTCTATAAGCAGAATATGGATCTCTTGATTAATGATGTGTGGCACATGGTTAGGAATTTCTTAGAGTCTAAACATATTCTCAAAGAAATGAACCATACCTTCCTTATTTAATACCTAAGATAAATAATCCCTCTACCCCTGCTGATTTTAGACCCATTTCTCTTTGTAACACAAAAAGTTACAAAATTATATCTAAAATCATTGTGAATCGGATGAAACCATTGTTAGGCAAAATCATTTCACCATTTCAGGCAGCATATGTTCTCAATAGACATATTCATGAAAATGTGGTGATTGCCCATGAGATGGTTCATACCATGAAAAGGAAAAAGGGTAGAAATGGATATATGGGTCTTAAATTAGACATGTCGAAAGCATTCGACCGTGTTGAATGGTCTTTCTTACTGAATATCCTTAAGAAATTTGGTTTTCTAATAACTGGTGTGATATTATCCATCAGTGCATTAGTACAACCAATATCTCCATCATGCTTAATGGTACTCCTTGTTCTTCCTTTAAACCTTCTAGAGGCTTAAGGCAAGGAGACCCTTTGTCCCCCTATCTTTTCATCATTTGTATGGAGTCACTTTCTCGTTATCTCTTACATGCTGAATCTGTTGGATTTATTCATGGGATTAAATTTACTAAGGATGCTCCTAGCATTTCTCATCTGTTTTTTGCAAATAACTGTCTGATATTTAGTAATGCATCCCATGATGAAGCTGATAACTTAATGTCCCTTATCAATGAGTTTAGTGCTTTTTATGGTCAGGTCATTAACCTACAAAAATCTGGATGCTTCTTTAGTAAGAATTGCAATCCATATTTTTGTGTTTCTCTCATTAATCAGCTCAAAATTAGGAAAATCGATCTAAATGAAAAATACCTTGGTATTCTCCTTTTCATTGGTAGATCAAAGAATGAAGCTTTTGGTCATCTTCCTGATCATTTTGATAAAAGAGCTGCTAAATGGAAAGGGAAAAATATGACACAATCTGGCAGATCAATTATGGTTAATCATGTCTTAAAGTCTTTGCTTATTTATGAAATGAATACTTTTGTCCTTCCAGATGAGGTTCTCTATAAAATGGAAAAGTCTCAAAGAGACTTTTGGTGGGGAAAAAATCAGTCAGGTGGGAATTATCCTATAGCTTGGGATAACATATGTTGTCACAAACTTCAAGGAGGTCTTGGTTTTAAAAACCTAAGCCATTTCAACTTAGCTATGTTAGCCAAAACTGCCTGGAAGTTAATCCATAACTCTACTGATTTGTGGGTTGTTATTCTTAAGTGTAAGTACTTCAGACATGTGCATGCTCTTCATCACCCAAAAACCAAAGATTCGTCTTGGGTTTGGAATTGTATTAGAAAAGGCTTAGAAGTGATTAAGGATCAGTGTATCTGGGAAGTTAAGAAAGGAGACAATATATTGGCTTTTAGTGATAATTGGATTGATAAAGCTAGTAAACCTTTATGTATTGCTTATCCAAACCCCAACCTCAAAGTCTCTGATTTTATCATAGGTGACACTAAACAGTGGAACACTGAATTGATTCGGTGTTTTTTCACTCAGGAAAACTGTCAAAAAATCAGTGATATTAGGATACCACTGACAGGACATGATAGGTTAATCTGGCCTCATACGAAGTCTGGAGTCTTTTATGTGAAAACAGCTTATAGAGTCATTTCTAGTAAAAATAGGGCTCAACCTAGTCCTCAACAAACTAAAATGTATAAGGACTTATGGAATACACCTGTTTTACCTAAAGTGCAGTTGTTTCTTTGGAAATGCATAAGAAATATTCTCTCTACCAAGTCTAGAGTTTTTAGATTCACTAGCGAACAAGATAATCTTTGCATTCTATGTCATGATAATATGATTGAATCTGCTGAACATCTGTTACTTCACTGTGCTTTCTCTCAAGCTGTTTGGGCTCTAATTCCAAATGGTAACTTAGTACTACAAGATGCTAATACTGGCATGGATATTATCTCTTGGATTGGTAAGTGGATTTCGTCTTGTAAAGACAGGACAATGATGTGCCAAATTCTTACTACTGCTTGGACCATTTGGAGAGACAGGTGCTTCAAGACATTTCAAGGAAAGTCTTTAAGTCCCACTGCCACAGCTACTTTTGCAATAAAACTGGCAGAATAAACTCTTCAGGCAGTTCCCAGTAATTCTATTTTTGTAATTACACCAGCAATTACTCCTCAAAATTCATCTATAAACTTGCCCTCTAATTGCATAATGATGTACTGTGATGCTTCCTACATTAACATCTCTAATAAGATTGGCATTGGAATCTACTTTGTTGACGAAACAGGGAGCTATGGAGGATGCAAAACGATCACAGGGATAGCTAGACATTCCGAAGAAGCTGAGAGCCTAGCAATCCTTGCTGCTGCTGAATGGGGAAGGAACTTGAACTTTGAAGTAATTTGCATCTACAGTGATGCGAAAAATCCAGTTTCTTACATTAAAAATAAAAATAGCCAGACTAGCTGGTTCAGTAACTCTATCATAGAAGATTGCATTTTTGTTCTGAACAACTTTAGTTTTCATCAAGTAAGGCATGTTAGCCGTAATTCAGACTTTTTACGTTTTGCTGATACTGCTGCAAAACACTGCAGACAGCATAACACTTCAGGTGAATGGTTGGGTATTATGCCCCCATTCCTTAGTCATCTGTAACACTCTCTTTTTTGGGTTTAATATATTTCTTTTTCCTAGCAAACAAAAAAAGGTGGTGTGGTTCCTTGTTTTTCCCAACTTTTTGAGCTTAATTCAGTTAGTACTTCCTGCAATCTCATTGATTTAGAAGTTGTTGGTCCTAAATATACTTGGACTAACAAAAAAAATTATTGGTCAGCATATCCAAAAAAAGCTTGATCCCACCTTGGTAAATGAGAATTTGCGATTGATGCATCCTCAGGCTCAGGCAACCAATCTTGGTCATTTTAATTCTGATCATAGTGCTATGTTGTTGGATCTATTCCCTTGTAAGAAATGCAGAAAACGACCTTTTAGATTAGAAGCTATGTGGCTAGAAGATATACAGTTTCATCAACTAGTCAAAAAACTGTGGAAACAGAGCCCCAATACTCCTTTGGATTCTTTTCTTTTTTTTTGGTAAGTCCAAAATTGTATTAATAGATAACAAAATGTACAAATAGTTTACAAGAAAAGAGGTCCAAAAGACCCCAAAAACTTACAAACTATTTAAATCTATAATAAGAGACATTTGGATATTCAATAGAAGTAAGAAAATACGGTCTCTCATCATAATTGATACCTTCGCCATTAGCTAACAAACAACCCTTTTTTTCCATGATATCCGCTGCAAAATTGGCTTCCCTATTGGTATGATGGAAACGAATATTACCATAGCTAGCACAAATATCCCGCCACCTTTGTCTTAGAAACCATGGAACATTAGAAGTACTTAACGCCTTAATTGCACCAGCTGAATCCGAACGAATTAAAACATTAAGAATGCCCCATTTCATCGCCCATTCAAGACCAACAATAATTCCCATGAGTTCATCCCAGTAGTTGTTAGTGATTCCAAGTCCAACACTCATGGCCCCTAACACTCCACAATCCGCATCCCTCATTACAACACCAGCGCCACCACGGCCTGGATTTCCCCTTATCGCTCCGTCGCAACACAAAAGGATTTCGTCCCTGTTTGGTTCAGTCCATAAACATTCAACCGGCTCCATATGCTTAACTTATCTATGTCTAACATGGAAGAAATTAAGAACTTCCAGGTTTGACAACGTATTATGCATAAAACCTTTTAAGCGAACAGAGTAGTCATGAATCCAGTGGAAAATACGTAGTTTCAAAAAGCTTAAATTTGCATTTTTCCCTCAAAAACACATTTGTTTCGCAAGTTCCATAATTCCGAACGAATAACCAAGTTGGCCAGCAACCACAGATCTTTCACAATACGACTTCTCCCTTTTGCGTTCTTGTATGAATTAAAGAGATTAAGAGGTTGTAAGTGAAAAATACCTGAAATCCAATCCCAAATGCTAGCTGAAAAACTGCAATCCCAAATGATATGCTCCAAATTTTCCTCCTCATTTTTACAAAGAGAACACTTGTTTGCAAGACTAATCTTGAATCTCCTTTGGATCTTGTCTAATGTAGCACAGGCTCCACGCATTTTTTTCCAGTTTTGAGCGGCTAAAACAGGATGTATAGAGCTACGCCAAATCAAAGACCCACCTTCCCAAACTTCATACTTTTTACGAATCAAGTCTTTGGCAGACTTAACCGTGAACTGACCTCTCAAATTTGGCATCCAGATTCAAACATCATCACCTCCCATTGGTCTTGGCAGTTCATTTAAAACAACACCAGCAGCCAACATATTATCCAAATGAATTTCCGAGATTTCCCATTCACCATTGAGTAATAAATCACTCACTAAAACAGTACTGTCCAGATTTTGGTTATTAAGGATATCAGTAAAACATTCATTCCCGTACCAAACATCATAGTATAGAGAAGTGGTTCGACCATCTCCAAGAAGTACCTTAGTGTTGCGATCAACTTCCCTGTGTATAACACGAATTCCAGGCATAATCGAAGAATTAACCCCATAGTACTAGAGTTTGCCATTACGCATAGTGTATTTAGCCCAAAGAAAACGAGCCCATTTCTTCTTAGAAGTTCTTACATTCCACCATAACTTCATCAACATAGCCTTGTTTGTTACTGCCATACGAGTTAGGCCTAAACCACCCTCAATAGCCGTAAAACATATTTTATCATACGCAACAACAAAAGAGCGACTTACCTCCGGGCCACCGGACCAAAGGAAATTGCGAACAGCTCTCTCACATTGGTCAATAAATTTTCACGGCCACTTGTAAACTGCCATATTGTGAATGGAATAATTAGCAATTACTGACTTGACAAGAACCACACGATCCTGAAAAGATAACATCTTCCCTTTCCAAACTGACAATTGATTCTTAATTTTGTCAATCACATTACAAATATGACGATATTTAACCGCACCTGGCATGATTTGAACACCTAAGTACCTATCCGGAAACGTGGAGATACTCATACCAGTTAAATCAGCAATAGTTTGTCTTTTGCACAAAGTCCCGCCACCATAATATATTTTGCTTTTTTGTCTACAAACTGTTTGACCCGAAGCACGTTGGTACATGCCCAAGAGATTAAGTAAGTTTTGCAGACTCTTCATATTACCCTTGCAAAAAATCATAATATCATCAGCGAGGTGAGTAGGGGAAATACCTTTCTTAGAAAGCATTGGGGTCATCTTTTTTTCGCTAAATAATTTGGTAATCTTTCTACTCAACACATCTTCAATCAAAACAAAGATTAACGGAGATAGGGGATCTCCTTGCCGCAAACCTCTATTAATCTTTAAGAAACCTTCTGGACTGCCATTAAGAAGCACAGAAATACGGGCAGATTGAAAAATGGATAAAATCCAAGAACACCAGTCTTCAGAAAAACCGTATCTACGAAAAAACTCAAGAACAAAGTGCCAGCTGACCGTATCAAAAGCCTGAGAAATATCTAATTTATGACCCAAGTTACCATCCTTGTGCTTAATTTTGAGCTCATTTACCATCTCGGAAGCCACACTAATATTTTCATGAATATTTCTACCTTTCATGAAAGCCACCTGCTCCTCAGAAACAAGTTTATCTAAAACACCTCCCAATCTAGTAGCCAAAATCTTAGTAAAAAATTTAAAAAAAGAATTACTAAGGCCAATCGGACGAAAGTTCTTTAGAGAATTAGCACCTCTTACCTTGGCAAGCAGCACAAGTAAACTGGAATTGACCCCATGAGGAATACTCTTCTGTTTCCAATAGAAAGTAATTGCATTAATGAGGTCTTGATGAATAATTTCCCAACAATGCCGATAAAAGCAACCTGAAAAACCATCAGGCCCAGGAGCACTGTCCGTCCCTAATTCAAAGACTGCGGCTTTAATTTCCTCCGCATTAGGAATACTGTCCATGAAAGTACTTTCTTCCCCCGAAATACTTACATGCTCATAATCAAATAACTGCTCTTCAATGGGTAGTTCCACCCCATTAAATTTCGATTCAAAAAATTACACCGTATGATCTCTAATTTGGTCACAATGAGTGAGAGTGTTACCATCATCATCAACCAATTCTGAAATCACATTATTACTCATACGAGTACGAATATTAGCATGGAAAAAAGTAGTATTACTAGCACCCTCAACAAGACATTTATTTCTGGATTTTTTCTGAAGCATGATGGCTTGTTGCATTCTTACCTCATTAAGGCTAACCGAGGCAGCTTTAGAAGGTAAACCACATTTTAATCGAATGTTAACGAAAGGATCTGCATCCGAGATTCTAAGAGCATTTTCCATCCCCAGCTTTGCCTGTTTTAATCGAATGTTAACGTTCCCAAAAACAAGTTGATTCCAATCCTTTATAGCAGCCTTAAGACGCTTTAATTTGAATGGAAAAATAAAAGCAGGGGAACCAGTAACAGGTGCATTCCAACTATCCATAACCATTTGGAGAAAACCGGGATGTGTAAACCACATTTTTTTAATACGAAAAGGCGCCCTCTTCGGTCTTGTGTTAACAAACGGATAGCCAATCAACGTTGAATGGTCGGAAACTTCTCTAGGAAGAGTTTTACACCGCCAATTCTCAAATTTATTGAGCCAAGACTCATTAATAATAGCACGATCGAGTTTAGCAAGGATTCTATGAACACCAGATCGTCCATTCGCCCAAGTAAACTTACTTCCCAAAGCATCAGCCTCAAATAAGTCGTTATCATTCATCCAATCACTAAATTCATTAATAACAGCAGTTCTTGGTTCCTGACCACCCTTCTTCTCTTCATTACGCAAAATACAATTAAAATCTCCCATTACTAACCAGGGAGTATCAATATCTACAGAAGTAAGTTGCTGCCATAAACTTCTTCGTGTTACTTGCAAGGAACTCGCATGAACAAAAGAAATAAGAACACCATCAACTTCAATAGTAATAGCCTGTCTACTAGAATTAATCACCACTGGAGTAGAGAAATCTGTAGACCAAAAGATCCAAATATTTCCTTTAGAAGAACCCACAGAATTATGAATAACTTCCTTCTTGAAACCCTCCACACACAGATTTAAAATGAAACTAAAAGTGCAACGCACTTTAGGCTCAGCCAAACAGAAAACAACGGGCCTAAACTCTTTAACTAGTTCTTTCAATTTGCACTGCGCTTCTGGACGTGCAACCCCATTAATGTTCCAGTACATGACACGCATTAAATAACCTGAGGTTTAGAACTGTTTTTTAGCCTCGCAACTCCTTCACCTTCAGAATTAGTTTTATTTATACGTGGAGAGCTTCCTTTTTGTACTCGTTTTCCAAGTTCAGAAATATCCAACTCCGAGTCCGACCAGGATTTTGTATCTGACTTGGATTTAGAATTTTGTATAGCTAACGGAATTGACCCTTTGATGCAGAAGTTTCATTCTAGCTTGTTTAGCTTCCTGATCAGCCAAAAACTTATCGTGCTTGGATTTTTCCTCAGCTTCAAAAACCGAAGTATTATCATCATTACCTGCTGAGACTAAGTTCAAGAGAGCAAACTTATTGTTAGATAAAAGTTGCTCGCCCGCTATTAAATCATCACAAAGAGGAGTAGGAGATGAAGCAACAATCCTATCAGTACTTGAAGTTTTGTTGGAAACATCCACACCAAAACTCTTTCCTGACTCAGTTACCTTAGCCATAGTTTCACCCACTTTAGCTTGGTTAACTAAAACTGCATTCACTTCAAGCGCCTGTTTGGTTCTAGCCAATTCAACAGATGTGTCGTGAAAAGCAGCTTGAGACCGTGCATACTCATCCTCCAACTACTGAGTGTTCACCAACTTAGCAGTATGCTCCCCATTCTCCAACCCAGAATTATTTTCATTAGAAGAACCAGCTATCTCCAGATTACCCTGAGATTTCTTACCCTTCTTTCTATTTCGCACAGCTTCCAATCTTTCCCTGGTGGGATATCGTTCCTCACCCTTGGTATCTGTTCCACCACAGCCACTTGTAATTGAGATTCTTTGTTAACTGTTTTAGTAGCTTGCTTCTTCCTGCATTCCTCATCAGCGCCAATGATGTTGCATTTAGAACAGAATTTAGGATATTTGTGAATATCAATATATTGCCAGAATTGTTTTCCTCCAACCTTCAAAAAAATTCTCTCAGGGATATGCTTTGAAAAATCTATATCAATGAGGACTGAGGCAAAGTATCCATACTCTAGCTTGAGAGTTCTTTCATCAACCACAATAGGTGTTCCAAAACTCTTTCCAATAGATGAAAGAGATTTCTTCGTCCAAAGCTCCATAGGTAACTCAGGGAACATAACCCAAATAGCCGCATGGGAGGTGCGCTGTTTGTTAGGGTTGAAATTCAGATACCAGTCTTGAAGTTGTAGCGTTTGATTATTAACTACAGACTTAGGACCATTCCGTATCTTTTCTTTATCCTCTGCATTAGCTAACATAATAATGAAAAAACCTTTACTCATTGGACGAAACTTAACTTCATGGCCAAGCTTCCATGGTTGAACTAAGGTTTTCTTAACATCCGGAAATTTTAATCCTGTAAAATCTAATCTAGCAATGAAGCTGTGTTGGAAAGGTTTACAACCTTCCTGAAAAAACTCTGAAGGGATCTCCAACGCTGGTTCACCCTCTTTGAAACTAGGGTTTGGAAGAGTTGAGAGATCAACCGAAGTAGGGTTTAACGTTTTCTTACTTTTGATAATATCTGAAAACAAACCAGTACCACCTTTAGAATTAGCAGCACCGGATGATGTAGCACCAGTAACCGAGGATTCAATCATCTTGAAATCCTTGGATTGAAAATGAACTGTTGACAGTGGGATTAACTTTGCAAGCGGTTAAATGGAATAAGGAGGAAATTGGTTATGTGAACAGAAATGCTGAAGATTCTAGGCAGAAACTTATAGATGCCCAAATCACCTTTAGTTTTAGTCCTTCTTTACAGAACAAGGCACATGAAGCTCAATATTTAAATTCATATTTATCTCAACTATGGCTAGAAGAGATTTTTTGGGCCCAAAAATCTTGTATTCAATGGTTACGACATGGTAATGTCAATATCAAGTTCTTTCATGGATCGACACTAGTCTGCCGGCATCGGAATACCATACATAGTCTTTAAGTGGATGATGATCACTGGCTTTATGATGAGAAAGACATTGAACAACATATTACTAATTATTTTCATCAACTATAGTCTTGTGATACTTCTCCTGATTTTCCTCCCTTGCATCATTTATTGCCTAAGGTTATTCATGATAGGGATAATAACATCCTCACCGCCCCGGTGTCTTCGGAGGAAATTTTTCAATGTGTCAAGAGTATGGGACCAGTCAAAGCCCCTGGTCATGACGGGCTACAAGGATGTTTTGACCAGCAATGATGGTTGATAATTGGATCTTCTGTTTGTGATGTAATTAAGGAGTTCTTTGCTTATAGTGTCTTGCCTCCAAAACTTAATAAAACTTTTATTACTTTAATCCCGAAGGTTCCTTGTCCTACGAGCAAAAAGCAGTTTCGACCCATTAGCTTATGCAACTTTTGCTACAAAATAATTTCCAAATTTTGGCTAACCGTTTAAAACCTTATCTTGATAAATTTATTTCTTCATCCCAAAATGCTTTTATTCCGGGTACTTCAATTTTTGATTCCATTATGCTTATTAATGAAATGTTTCACTCTCTTAAGCACAAGAATAAAGGCTCTACAGGTTGGATGGCTCTGAAAATTGATTTCGAAAAGGCATATGATAAAATGCATTGTAAGTTTATAATTCAGGTTCTTTCAGCTATGGGTTTCAACTAGTGTTGGACCAATTGGATTTTCCAATGTTTATCTTCAGTATCTTATCAAGTTTTAATGAATGGGGCTCTGGGGGACAATATTTTTCCACAACGAGGTTTGAGACAGGGCCACCCTCTGTCTTCTTACCTATTTATTATAGGACTAGAGGTTATCTCGGTTAATTTCGTATAATATTGCTACTAGAGATCTTAAATGTTTTCAGGTTGCTACTGGTGCTCCTATTATTTCACATAGTTTTTATGCAGATGACAACATGATATTCTTGAAAGCTTCCCTTAGAAATGTTCGCGGCATCACACATCTGTTAGATACCTATTGCGAATGGGCTGGGCAGTTCATTAATCATAACAAGTCAAGTGTTATCTTTTCAGAGACGGTTCCAAGGCGCTTGGCTAGTTGTTTAGCTCGCGGCCTTCATAAGAATTTATTTACTAATTCAGCTAAGTAACTTGGATGTGATATTCAATGGGATCGTTTAAAGATAAGAAACTTCACTAATCTTTTTATCAAGATCAATGGTAGAACTCAAGGGTGGAAGCATCACTCTCTGAATTTTGCTGGGAGGGATGTTCTTATTAAGGCAGTTTTAGATCCTGCATTGAATCATCTGATAACCACTATCTTCATTCTTAAAGGTGTTTTGAACTGCATTGATAAGTTATGTCGTGTTTTTATTTGGAAGGATATGGATGGGGAGAAGCATATACATCCTGTTAGTTGGGATCATGTATGTAAACCCACTTGGATGGGTGGTGATAAGTACGTATGTGCTACATTTTATATCCAGGTTTATATTAATTAGGAATCGATATTTTGGCTAACAACATTGTTTTGAGTTATTTGTAGGAAATACAAACAAATCCAGACATCGGGAAATAAATGGTTAAATTTGGAGTTATATTGGCGTTTGTGGCTCACCATACCCGAATGAGACATTTAAATTAATTGTGCTTGCTGTGGTTTTGTGCGCATGGGGATGATGGCACTAAAGACGTTAGTCCACATGAGCTAGCTAGCTAGTTAGTGGAATTCCTTAATGATTTTTCATCCGGCTTGCTTTTGAAGTTCAATAAAATAAGAAAAGAAGAATCGAAGTGGTCTGCTCTATTTGCACTACCAAACAGAAGACTAAGTGGACCCTCAAACTGACAAGGCAGTGAAGAAAACACGAAGCTGCTAGGATACCCCGGCTTCATACACCAACCTTTTACCCCTATGTGTCATCCATATCCACCGTAGATTTCATCCTCACCTTATCCCATCAGGGAAAAATAAGGGGTCGCTTTAAAAGAGAGCCAATAAAAAATTGATACATAGGGGTAAAATTTTGGTGTACACTTTTTGGGGTATATCTAGTGATCCAAAGACTTTACTGGAAAGACTTTAATCAAACGGGACTTGAAAGACTTTACTATTCCTTCGTGCTTGCTGCAAATGTTGTGCTTGCCAATTTAGCGAACATGATAGTTGGGTAGGCCATATGGGCTCAAGTTCATATACAGATAGTTGGACTAATTTTTCATTGAGTCCAGGGAACAAACGGAAGACGAAGGTTTTGAGTTATTATTATGGGATGGAGTTCCGAAGGCAAGAGGTTGCAGCTACTGTTTGGGTACTGAAAGGAGGTTCCGTCCAGAGGAGATTGCTGTGACGGCCATTGGAGGAGCAGAAAACAAGAGGGCAAGAAGACGACTATTAGCAGGTGACGACGGTAATATCGGTTTATTATCTCTTACTCTTTTAATTTATTTTTATGGATTTTGAGAAATTCATCTCCATGTTTTGCTAAGCTTTGTTATTAGGGTTCATGGAGAAAGCTACTTTAAGCATAAACCATTATGAAATGAATTGGAATTGGTTAGGCTATGCGAATTGAATTGTTGAAATCCAATATTTATGGTTTATTGATTTTATAAAGAATATAGGTTGTTGCTCCACTGGCTTTGAACAATACAAAAGCCTAAATGCATGAATTCATATAGTTTGCAATTTTATTTGTTAGTATTTGATAATTCATGCTTAGGTTAAATCACTTGATGGGTTATGCTTAGACGATGAAAATAATAATCGCAAATCTATAAATACATGTTTTAGATAACTTGCTTGCCATTATAATTTGATAGGCCATGCTTGGGAGACTTTGATGGGCTATACTTAGGAGATGCGAGTTTATTATTGAAAGTTATCCCAATAATAGGTGTTGCAATTGAACAAAGATATAGACACATATTTGGAATTCAAATTCTTTCCAGTACTCAATTAGAAATAGTTGTGGAATCCATTGATCCTGGTTACCGACGCTCTCTCTTATCGTATCTATTTTAGTTTAGTTGAGTTTTACATTTTCATTCTCATTTTAAAATATCAAAAATGTTATCATTGGTTAGTTCATAAGAGATATTGGTTACGGTATTTTCCACTGCTCCCCGTAGGTTCGACCCGTACTTGCCTCTGTCTACTAGTTAGACACCGTGCGATTGCGGTTATTATATATAGGCATTTTTCCGAAAGCCTATCAATTTTTGGCGCCGCTGTTGGGGAGTGGATGTGGAATATTGTAATTGGTATTTTTGATTTTGTAATTATTGTTAGGTTTTCATTTAATTTATTTTTATTTTTATATAATATTTTTATTTTATTTTAGGATTTCTTTTTCCTTTTGACTTGTTTTGTGCTCCAGTATTTTATTTCATGAGCCTTTTCTTTTAGGAGGATGAATGCTTTGCGCGAGACGTTGTCTATGACGCTTGGTGGATATAAGCATGGGTCACGGTGGAAGGAAGTTCTCGCTTATAATTGTCTCAGGTATGGAACTTGGAATCCACTTAATTTCGTTACGGGTGGTCACTCAGATGAGTATCAATCCCAATACCATGAGGATGAAGATGAACTTGACAGTTGTGATTATTGGAATAGAGACATTGTCATACCAAGTGAAGGTGGTGTAGTTAGTCCAACTCCTGATCGTGTTAACGATCACTCGCCTATTCAAAAGGATGCGTTTAGGATTGAGGACACCATACTTTTAGACGGTGTGAAATATCAGTGTTATAACAATGATGCTTATGAAGAATGTGTCCGAGAAAGCCTTAGTTAAGTTTAACGACTTAGAAACATTACACTCTATCTATAAGGTTTCTTTTAATCATCTTTATTGTGATATTCCTATTGATTCCTTGGTTCATGATGATTTAGTACAGGGTTGCAAACCCAGTGGGGAAGTTAATATACCTAGAAATGTTAGCATAACTTTTTGGAGATTCCTAATTTTGGATTAGAACTGCCTGCTTCTCCAATATTACTAGATTTTTTGCATCTCGTGACTTCTCTTTGCCCGTGCATACCTCCCAAATAGATTCAGCTCCCATCGCCAGTGAACCACTTGAGTCGGTAATTCTTGTTATTGACAATATACCCTTTGCAAAAACCAGGTTCGTGGGCAGCTCTTTTTTTTGTAATCTCAATATCTTTATGTTGCTACATCGAAGATCTGAGGTTGTCATTGGTTGTATATATTGTATTTTGGGTTTATCCCCAAATTTTTATATTGTTAATTTTTGAGGATCCTTTTTGTACATTCCAGTAGGTATATCTATGTTCTTCTTTATATATATATTTTACTGTTTGCATATCATTTTAGGAATTTCCCATCTTAATTTCTACGTTGGATGACTCAGTTACATTGAGGACAATGTAATGTTTAAGTGTCGGGGAGTGGTAGAAAAATATTCTCTTGTTGATATCAATTTTTCTTGTACATCGTTATTTTTTATTTTATTTTATTTCTTTTTGTATATAGTTTCTTTTAGTTTTCTTTAGTTTCTTTTTACGTAGCTTCTTTGATTTTTTTTAAGGTACCTTAGTCTGAAGTGCGGCGATTGGAATTGATAACGGGCTAAAAAGTAAGTACTTGATATTCTCGCAAAGCTTTTGAAAGGTGAGTTATTGAGTAAATTTTACTTTATATTATGGTTTCCAGTGAGTTGGCTTCTTTTATAGCTTTTTGGAATCTTACCAATAGAGCCGAGAAAGAGGAGCCATCTAATAGATCACATGAGGAGTATGCATATGCACCTTCTTATTGTCAGGAACCTATTAGAGACGAGTATGTAAATAATGATTGGAATTATTCTCATAGGTATGATCATTCCGGACCTTGTGAAGGTTATGATCATTACCAACCTTACCCAGGTTATGGGTCACATTATACGGATTCCAATTATTATTCACACACATATGAGTCACCGTATGAAAGAGATAATCGATTGTACAATGAACTATTTTCGTCTCTCGTATCTAGTCTGTAACAATTAATCAAACAAACTGAATTATTTGTGATTGCAACTGTTGAGAGATGTGCTCAAACTGATAGAATGATTGCTGAACTTATGAAACCAGTAGAGGATCGTCGTCTATACGATGATTCAAGTTCTGATTTTCTTGTATTGATGACACTAATAATGAAACCGTTATAGATGATGAATCAGTATGCTTTGAGGATGATGATGGACTTGACACTGGTAGTGATTTTAGGAATAATGATACCGGTATAACATCTGAATTTATTGTATCTTTTCCAACTCATGATCATATTACTGATTATTTGCCTATTCAGAACGACGAGAGTTGTGTTAGAGATGTAATTTATTATGATAATGATCGATTAGAAGAATCTGTATATACAGAAGATACCTTCTAGTCATTTGAATAGCGAGATTCCTAGAAGTGACTTAGTTGCACATAATAATGAGGTGATTATTCATGATATTGTTGCTCCATTGAGTCATTGTTTTGTGGACTCATCTTATGATTTACTGATTGCTAATGTGAATGTGGATCCGGTTGATACTGATCAGGTAACTTGCACTCATGATTTTGAGCCATTCTCAGTTTGTTTAGCCTACTTTGCAATTTTGATTACCCTATGCTTGTTGAAATTGTCAACGCATTGTGCTCTCCAATGGTCAATCAAGGTTCGAAATATGTTCCGAATAAGACTGAATTCAGTTTTAGTTCTCTGGGTATTAATCATTCTTGTTGTAGGATCATCTTTTCAGCTGACCGTCACTTTTCAGACTTTATATAATGATTGGAAATTTAATTTGGGGTACCAACCTCACTTTGTTTGAGAACGTGCTTCTGGCAAGCAAGGAAACAAATACCTTCCGCTTCATGGGAGTAAACCCATCAGATTTGTTCCCTTTTCTCTTTCTTTTATTTTTATTTTTTTACTTTTTTCATATTGCATTTTATGAATTTCTCATTTTAATTTCTAAATTGGATGACTCAATTACATTGAGGACAATGTAATGTTTAAGAGTGGGGGAGTGGCACTTTCGTTAGCGTTTTTTTTTCATAAAAAAAATTTGCATATTATGACCAGCTGTTAAGCGGGTCTTAAAAAAAATTTGTATGACATGACCAGTTGTAGAGCGGGTCTTAAAAAATGTCTAGTTGTTTAGCGGGTCTACATAAAAAAAAATATTATTTTTAGAGTATGTTCTATGACCAGCTGTTTAGCGGGTCTTTCTGTCTAGATGTTTAGCAAATATCTTTATCCACTGTTTAGTGGATCTGTCTCGCTGTTTAGCATACATCTCTTTACCACTGTTTAGTGGGTCTGTCTTGATGTTTAGCAGACAACGCTCCATATCCAGCTGTATAGCGGGTATATTTTTGTTTTTGTTTTCCTCGGGACTAGCAAAATATAAGTCTTGACGTGATAAGCACATATGTGCTACATTTTATACCCATATTTATATTAATTAGGACTCGATATTTAGGCTAACAACATTGTGTTGAGTCATTTGAAGGAAATACAAGCAAATCCAGACATCGGGAAATAAATGGTTAAATTAGGAGTTATATTGGCGTTTGTTGCTCACGACACCCGAATGAGACATTTAAATTAATTGTGCTTGCTGTGGTTTTGTGCGCATGGGGATGATAGCACTAAAGACGTTAGTCCACATGAGCTAGCTCGCCAGTTAGTGGAATTCCTTAATGACTTTTCATCTGGCTTGCTTTTGAAGTTTTTTTTTTTTTTTGCAAGTTAAAATTCATTCATAGAGCTAACCTAGGGGATTAGCAACCCTTAAATCTGGCCTAGTAGAGCCATCTAATGTCAAGATGTGTCTGACATTAGATACATCTACGTTCAGAGCCTCAAAGATACAAAAAGGAGGTTGGTTTATCCAACTACAAGTGTTTTGAAATGTTTTAGCTTCTTTAGCAAAAGGTCAGCTGGATTGTTAGCTATTCTTGGAATAAAGAAAAAACCTAAAAAAACTTGAACAATAACTAATCTCAAATTTTACTTCATCCATAATAGTTTGATGTTGCCAAAAGATGGATGAGGGATTTCCATTCAGATAATCAAAAAGATTATTGCAGTCGCCTTCGATGCTGAAATTTGATAAGCCCTTTGCTCTTCTCCCATTTAGCTGTATGAAGCAGTCATATTGCCTCTGCCTCTTCTGGAGATGTTTATGTGATTGGTCCTGCTTTTCCTTGCTCAAAGGTCCATGTATCATTACGCAAAATTATGGCAAAACCTGTTGGATTATCATGAGAAGACCAACTTGTATCATAATTAACTTTATGTTGTGAAATATTGGGTAACCTCCAGGTTATCTTATGTATGTTATTTCTTGGTCTAATGAGACTATTAGTGTTGGTGTTATTCCAGTAGCATAAATGTATTTGTATTTCTTGAGCTAATTGTTAGCTAGTTTTCTGCTTATTCTCAAACACCTTATCGCATCTTTCTTTCCAAAAAACCAAATTTTGGTCATGATGATTTCCAAAGGTAAGACCTTGTTAGGATGTTCTATCCATACTTTGCAAATATCCAGGAAAGATGTAGTCTCACTGAATTGAAATTCTACTGGATTTAGACCAAGTGCACAGATAGATTACGCATAAGGACAGTGAAATGGAGTATGTTCTAGGGTTTCATCAGTATCGCATCCTCTAGGACATTTTGGATAGATATCTGTCATGAATTTAGATAGTTTGAGATTAGTAGACACTGCATTTTGAAGAAATTTCCAAGTAAAGAGTTTAATTCTCTGAGACAGATTTAAACTCCACAACCCTTTCCAAAAATTCTCCGATAAACCTAAATTATGAGTATTAATTGTATGTTCTGTTAATTTATGATACATTGATTTCACTGAGAATCTCCTGAGTTGGTTAAAAGCCATCTAAGTTTGTCTGATTTAGGTTTTTCTTCTCTGTCAATGGCTAATCTGATATTACAAATTTTTCCTGCTAAGTGTGTTGGGAAAAGAGATTGAATAAGAGTAACATTCCACTTTTTGGTGGCAGGATCAAGGAGATCTGCCACAAGTGTTAAATGAGAGTTGGCTGAGGTTTTCATCTGTTGCATACTGAATTCTAGGTTTGGTATCCATCTATCGTCCCAGATATTTATACTAATTCCATCTCCTACTTCCCATATGCTATTTTGTTCAATTAGTTTGATCCCTTTGTTAATGCATTTCCAAATCCAAGAACTGGTAGAGTTAGTTTTTGACCTAAAGGCTGAGTTTTTTTTTGAAATATTTTGGTTTAAGCTGAGTTACCCATAAGGCCTTTGGTTCAGTTAAAAGTCTCCAAACTAGTATTTCTTTCATTGCCAGGTTGAATTTATGGGCATTTCTAAATCCTAGGCCACCTTTACTAAGGGGTTTGCAGAGACAAGCATAAGATTTGGGGTAATAGCCTTTCCTATCAGATTTTTTTCCCCACCAGAAATCCCTTTGTAGGGCATCAATAGTTTGTGTAATTTTTTTAGGAATTACAAAACAACCCATTTGATAGGTAGCCATATTGGCCAGAACTGCCTTATTAAGAACCATTTTACTTGGTTGAGTTAAGATTTTTCCTTTCCATCCTTGAAGTTTTTGCTCCATTTTTTCAACTATACTTTCAAAAAGTTTAATTTTAGCTTTATCTATGAAGAAAGGTGCACCTAGATAAGAATCTTTTGGGTCTATTTTTTTTAAATTTTGAGGAGTTTTGAAATCATTCTTTGATGTTTTGGATGAACTTTTTTACTAAAGAACACTTCAGATTTATCAAAGTTGATCATTTGACCAGAAGCTTTACTAAAGGTTTCTAATATTTGGATAATAGAGTTACATTCCTTAAGGTCAGCTCTGATGAAAAGGAGACAGTCATCAGCAAAGAATAAATGAGAGATATAACTATTTTTTGGTGTTATTTTGACACCATGAATGACTTTCTCATTTTCTTTGTTCAATAAGAGTCTAGAAAAGATTTCCATAAAGATTATGAATAGATATGGAGATAGAGGATCTCCTTGTCTAAGGCCTCTAGTGAATTTGAAAAAATCACACGGGCTACTATTAAGAAGGACTGTTATAGATGTTGTGGATATGCATTGAGTTATTAAATTACAGAAAGTTTGATTAAATCCAAAAGCTTTAAGTGCCGACAATAGGAAATCCCAGTTAACTCTGTCAAATGCTTTTGACATATCAATTTTGATCCCTAGACCCCCATGTTTAGCTTTTTTCTTCTTAAAAGAATGAATGATTTCCTGAGTAATGATAATATTGTCTGAAATTTGTCTTTTGGAAAGGAAAGCTGACTGAAAGGGGGAAATTATAGAGTCTAAGTGTGGTTTGATTCTGTTTACTAATAATTTTGCAATAAATTTTTACACTGTGTTACAAAGGCCAATTAGCCTGAATTGACTAGGGTTTTTAGGATGTCTAGTTTTGGGGATGAGGAAGAGGAAAGTTGTACTGTTCCTTCATGCTTGCTGCAAATGATGTGCCTGTGCTTGCCAATTTAGCGAACATAATAGTTGGGTAGGCCATATGGGCTCAAGTTCATATACAGATAGTTGGACTAATTTTTTATTGAGTCCAGGGAACAAACAAAATACAAAGGTTTTATAATATAAGAGAAGAAGGAGGTTCTGAGTTATTATTCTGAGCTGGAGTTCCGACGACAAGAGGTTGCGGCTACTGTTTGGGTACTGAGAGGAGGTTCCGTCTGGAGGGGATTGTTGTGACGGTTATTGGAGGAGCAGAAAACAAGAGGGGAAGAAGACGACTATTACCGGGTGACGACGGTGATATCGGTTTATTATCTCTTACTCTTTTAATTTATTTTTATGGATTTTGAGAAATCCATCTCCATGTTTTGCTAAGATTTTTAATTAGGGTTCATGGAGAAAGTTACTTTAAGCATAGACCATTATGAAATAAATTGGAATTGATTTAGTGTTAGGCTATGCGAATTGAATGGTTGAAATCCAATATTTAAGGTTTATTGATTTTATAAAGAATATAGGTTGTTGCTCCACCGGCTTTGAACAATACAAAAGCCTAAAGGCATAAATTCATATAGTTTGCAATTTCATTTGTTAGTATTTGATAATTCATGCTTAGGTTAAATCATTTGATGGGTTATGCTTAGAGGATGAAAATAATAATCGCAAATCTATAAATACATATTTTCGATAACTTGCTTGCCATTATAATTTGATAGGGCATGCTTGGGAGACTTTGATGGGATATACTTAGGAGATGCGAGTTTATTATCGAAAGTTATCCCAATAATAGGTGTTGTAATTGAACCAAGATATAGACACATATTTGGAATTCAAATTCTTTTCAGTACTCAATTAGAAATAATAGTGGAATCCATTGATCCTGGTTACCGACGCTCTCTCTTATCGTATCTATTTTAGTTTAGTTGAGTTTTACATTTTCATTCTCATTCTAAAATATCAAAAATATTATCTTTGGTTAGTTCATAAGAGATATTGGTTACAGTATTTTCCATCGCTTCCCGTGGGTTCGACCCGTACTTGCCTCTGTCTAGTAGTTAGACACCGTGCGATTGCGATTATTATATATAGGTATTTTCCCGAAAACCTATCAGGTGGGCTAGGCATCCGTGAATTAAAGTTGAATAACTTGGCCTTTCTTACTAAAACTGCCTTGAGGGTTTGCATGAATCCCTAAACTGATGACTGCTGAGTGTATAGGTGCTGGTGGTATATGAAATTGCTCTGCTACTAAGGCTAGCTCTTGTGTTGGAAGAGCATTGTTAGGGGCAGAGAAATTCTTAAGACTAGTCTTGAATGGTTTATTGGTTCAGGTATCCAGGTTCATGTGTGGGAAGACCTTTGGCTAGGAAGAGTTCCATTACATTCATTGGTTGATTTCGTTCTGGTTTATCTTCAACATTTGACAGTTCGCGACTTAATAGACCTGTCTACTGGAGAGTGGGATTTACGCCAAATTCAGCAGCTTGTACCAGTTCCATTGATTGACCAAATTAAGGCTATCCCCATCGGTACTTTTATACAGTTGAGGATAAAAAAAGTTTGGAGTGAAGACAAAAGTGGACATGTCATGGTGAAAAGTGCATACAATTACTTGTGCCAGGAAAACTTTGGTGTGTTTGAACATAAGTCAAAGTGGATGTCTCTTTGGAAACTACGTTGTCCTTCTCATGCGCGTCACATCTTGTGGGTGTTAGCCCATAATAAGACTTTGGTTCGTGCTTCATTGGTTCGTAGGGGTATGCATATTATTGATATTTGCCCTTTATGTCATACTACAGCGGAAACCATTGATCATGCTTTTAAAGATTGTCCTAAAGTTTCCAATGTTTGGGACTTATGCAAACAATGGTGGGGGATTCATATTACTTACAATCATGTTGGTATTCAGTGGCTTATGGATCATGCTTCATTACATCCACCTCATCGATCTTGTTTAGCTGGTTGTTTGTTTCCTTTCATTTTATGGCAGCTTTGGTTAGCCCGCAATCGAGTTGTACTTCACAATGATACATGGCTTGAATCTTCCATTCTTTCTACTGCTTATCACAAGGTGATTGAATTTATCACTGTTAATACCTCTACTACTTCTCCAGTGACTCGGATTGAGTGTTTCATTGGATTGGATTGCCCCTCGCCTGATTATGTAAAATTGAATGTTGATGGGGCTTCTAATTGTGATGGTTTTACAGGAATGAGGGGGAGTCTTTAGGGATGCCAGAGGCAGTTTCATTGCAGGTTTCTCACAACACCTTTTTAAGAATGGGAATAACATGGCCGAGTTATGGGCAGTCAAAAAAGGATTACAAATGGCTCATATACTTCAACAACAAAACCTTATTATAGAAAGTGATTCTCAATATATCATAAGTTTATGTAAGGGAGAAGTAGCTTCTCCTTGGTATTTTATAAACATCTTAACTGAGGTTCAACATTTGGTATGTACTTGTAATTCTGTAGTTTTTGTACATAAGTATCGTGAAGGTAACGGTGTTGCAGATGTGTTAGCTAAAAAGACAGCAAATGAGTGTTTAACTGACTTTTGGGTTGACTATTTTTTTGAGTTCTGTATTGCAGGAGGATATTATGGGAAGGGCTTTCCTTATATATGTCAGTGACAGTCAACATACAATCCTGATACCCCTCTAAGTTAGACATATGTTGGTATCGGGTGCAAAATTCTTACCAAAATAACCTAAGGTACAAAAATGATAAAACACACCCAAAAAAATAAAACATTAAAAAGTTTAACCCACAAATTGTCACTAACAAAAAAAAAATTGATGGCTAATTACAAAAATATATGCAATTTAATTCTCGTACAGGTTGAGAAATTTTTTGATGGGGGCAGATTTCGAAGGGGCCGTGAGGGACAAATAAAATGACACCACGTGTCTCTATTGTTAACTGTTTGTAAACTAACAAAAGCTCTGTTTATGTAGTTTATAAGGGTATTTTTGTCTGCTACTAAAAATAATCGATTTTGGTATTTTTGTCTCTATAGTTAACTGTTCTTGGCAGTTCTATTAAAAATTAAAGTTATGATGTTCTGCGGATCAAGTACATACCACAATTGAAACTATTAATCTTGAAAACTTTAATTTCTCATTCACCCCATTTTTTAAAAAAAGGTAAAACAAAGAGGAAATTATTTCAGCTGAAAATTATATACAAATTAGGGTAATTTTTGGAGGATTCATTGATCTTGATGCTGATAGCGATAGATAATGAGATTTTGAAATCAACTAGTATAGATCAGTTTAAACCTAAGAAAGAACGGAAGCCCACTATTCGTGTTAGCGTGATTAAGGTTGTTGATCCATGTTCTTCTAATGAGACTGGTAGGGATTAAAGAGAAATTTGTTTGTGAGAGGAAAAGATGATTGAAGCTTTCTCCTACCAAAGCAAAACCACATACCTCGACCAAAACCAATGTTAAAAATCCTGGCTTGATTAGGGTATACCCAATTTTAAGTGGACTCTTTTTAAGGGCTAAGGGGGAGTCCTAATGGGTGAAGTTACAAAACTACCCTTACCCTTTATAATTCTTATTACCCTAAATCAGTTTTATTTTTTTCATTTCATCTTCTTCTCTTCTTCTTCTTCTCCTCCACCTCTACCTTACTGGCTTCTCCATTCCCCACCATTGAAAACTCGTCGATTAATTCGTCGTAATCGTTGATTCAAAAATTCCGATTAATCTTCAAACATGGAGCCGCCGCGGCCTAGGGCTAGTCGTATGAAAGGAGCAAATCGAAAACCCAATGAATATAACCATGGAATTTCAAATTTGATTCAAAGAAAATTGAAGAAAAAAACCGTCGAAGAAGAAGAAATCAACGCCGCTGAAACCGAAGAAATGACGCGATTAAGAAAGTAAGGGCCTACTTAAACACACTCCAGTACTTCAATTTCATGTTTGCATGTCAAATTAGGTCAGAAAAATCGAATGTTTGAATTTGCAGTTATTTAGCCGGCAAGGTGTTTGTTCCACGACCTTGCCGACTTTTCATGTTTAGGGTTAGTCGGCAAGCTCTTAGGTTGAAGATCTTGCCGGATGTTTAGTATCTGTAACTGCTTTTACAGGGTCGTCAAGTTATTCAACCAAGGAGCTTGCCGGCGGTATGTTTTTTCGTAGGTTGGTTATAATTCAAATACCATGTCGGCGGATTGTTTTGAAAATAATGGTTTCTGATGCCTAAAGTCGGAATGGTATTTGGATACCACCATGCCGGCTGTTTTGAAGCCGGAAATGTATGGGTAATGGACCTTGCCGACTAATTATGTGGAAAATCCTTGTATCTACTGTGTTCATATTTGCTATAAGCCAGCAGGTTATTTGAATAAGACCCTGCCGACTATAGTTTAGCCGGCATGTTTATTATTAGTCGACCTTTCCGACAATTGTTCCGCCGGATTGGTTACATATGTTGACCCTGCCGACTTATGGATTTTTTTCTTAATTGTTCTTGTTCAGGTTGCAAAAGGCAAAGAAGAATAGTGTTACTCCTCCTTCAAGACCTCCTCGTGTTGGTGACAAACTCTTGACTGCAACACATCGAGGGGAATTCATTGAGCCGGGAACGCTCAAGATCCGTGTACGGAATGTTTCTCAACCACCACCGGAACCAAATGATTCAGATGAAACTCCAGATGAAGACCAATCAATTCCATCTGGTAGAAGAGGTGATGATGATGATGTTGTTGAAAGAACTCCGGCTACTAGAGGATGCAACAACGATGATAATGATGGTGATCAAGACATGCCACCTGTTGGAGGAGGTAATGATGATGATGATGATGGTAATGGAGATAAAGATAAGGGTAGAGAAGATGAAATTGTTGAAGAGGAAGAGGAGGAAGAAGAAGAAGAAGAAAAAGAAGAAGTTGGGGAACAAACCCAAGCTGCAAGTACTAGTGAAACCGGAAAGAAGAAAAGGGTATCACTAAACCAGCTGATTCCCACATGCCTCCCCCTAACTTGAAGGTTAAACTGAAACCAGGCGAAGCTCTGAAAGGGACCCCAGAAGATGGTGGTGATGTTCTTTTTTGATACAAAGACTCATGGGCATGTGAAATCCAAAATACTGTCGTAAGTAATCTCAATTCGTCTTTGTTTTTTATTTAAGTGTATCTATCTTAAATTTGCGTCAAGTGTTTGTATTTCTTTTCATTTTGTGTTTTTGGTATTTAGGATCACAAGCATGCCATCCGTCTCTTGAGGCGCCAAGCTTCATGTTCAGTGACTAAAAACTGGGAACTTGACAAGGAATGTGACGAGGTGCAAGCGATTGTCAAGAACTCCGGGTTGTGGCCTGCGGTGGAGAGTTCGAATATTGAGTATGATAGAGTTACCGTATCTGCATTCTGTGAGAGGTTCTACGGAGAGACTGATACAATGTTATTACCATTCGGTGAGATGACGATAACTCCCGATGATGCTCATCAAATTCTAGGCCTCGAGGTTGAGGGAAAAGCAATCAGTAAGGGCTTCGATAATAGCATTTCTTGGGAGGATATCTTCAAATTGACAAAAACTTTGTTCGGTTGGGATCATATTAAGACGGAGTCTATGCTTGTGATGAAGGATGGTCATCTAAGCAAGAAGTTTAATCTGAAGAAGTTGAGGGATACATTATCTGGGACCAAGGAAATCTATGATAAGGAAGGAAGGGTGGACTTGGTGCGAATCAATGCTACCGCGTCAACTTATTTGTTATACGTCCTAGGCAAATGTATCTTCCCCAACAGTTTCGGAAGCTTGGTCGACGCTAGGTATATGCAACTATTGGATCCCTTAGATCAGATGCATGAGTATTCTTGGGGTACTGCGGTGGTCACCTTCTTGAACAATGAGTTGAAAAAGGCTTCAAGAGCACTCACTGCGCAAGTTAACGGAAATATATGTCTCTTCCAGGTAATTTTATTGTCTAAATCATTTATATTTGCAAAATTCTCGTAAGATAAGATTCTTACTAAACTTTGTGTTTGCATAGGTTTGGATATATGAGCACTTCCCTACTTTAGTGAAAGCCAACTCCTACGTCAAAGTGAATGAGAATGTTGATAAGCCAAGAGGACAAAGATACAGTTTTAAGGGTGCTCAGGATAAGGATATGTTGCAGCAGCTTATCAACGTGCGAATCGCCTTGGACAAATTGACTGCGGATGAGGTAATATTTGATCCGTATCGAGATGCTAGAAATCAAGGTTTAATCCAAAGGAGAGATGATGTTGCATTATACTATGGTCCCTTGTTGTTCGCCTATGGATTTTCAATGTACGATCCACATCGGGTAATGCGACAATTGGGTTACGTCCAAGAAGAACCCCATTTCGATGCTGAGCCGTTCTTTAAAGTGGTAAGGGAGGAGTGCAGCACGTCCCAAAAAGGTATTGACGTTCGTTACACTCCAGCGCCAGTTAACGATCATTGGAACGGAAGACGTGACCGTAAAGTCAATACGAGTCTTTTGGACGAGGTGACCGAAGGTCATGAAGCTCATGAGAAATACATGACATGGTATTTTGGATGGGCTCGTCCTACTATGATTAGGGAACAGACTGCTGAACAATTGGCTCGTAAGAGGAAGATGGCAGCGAAAGACCCAGCAACAAGCCTTAAGTTCTTTGTAAGTATTTTAGAGTTGCTCTTACTGTTTTGATATTACATTATCGAATCATTCTATTAATTGTTTGTTGTTTAATTAAAAATAGAAGGAGCATTTGAAGACCTTTGTGAAGGTGTTGTGTTGCGTGAGAGACAGAGGAGAGCCTTTGTCGATTGAAGAGCAAACCAAGCACATTCACTATGCTAGCAATGTTGACAATGAGGATTCCTATGAATTGTTCAAGCAAGCTGATGCTGAAGTAAAGAGGGAAGAAAAAACCAGGAGGGAAGCACAAGCCAAGATGAATGCTGACAAAAAGAGGGCTCGTTCCCGTGGTGATGGTAGTGGTAGTGGTAGTGGTCGTGGTCGTGATAATGCTAAACGGGGTCGGGGTCGTGGTCGTGGTCGTGGTGGTGAATGAATGCATTTCTAGTTTATTTCTTTATGTTGTGGTAGACAAATATTAAGGTTAATTGTTGGACATATGTTTTTTTTAAGGTTTATGGGATATGTTTTCGTATTTTGGACAAAAAATGTTGGATTTCTAGTTGTTGAATGAATGGTTTGTTTAGCTATGTAAAGTTTCAATAATTACGCCGGCAGGGTTTTGTTGAATTACATTGCCGACTAAACCAGGGCCGGCAAGGTTGTGAACTGCCAGACTGCCGGCCCTGACAGCTTCAATAGTGTAGTTACCAAGGTCGGCAAGGTAAGCAAATTAATACCTAAACGACTATTGTATAGCCGGCAAGGTATTAAATTATCGACCCTGCCGACTATGTGTTGCAGAAAATACCTTCTCCTGATGCCTAAAATCATAATAAGGTCGGCATGGCTATAAATCACGATCTTGCCGACTATATAACAGCCGGCACGCTAATGACCAAATACCTTCCCGACTGTTATACAGAAGAAAATGAACTCCTGATGCCTAAAATCATAATAAGGTCGGCAGGGTAAGAAAATTACGACCCTACCGGCCAAAGTTAGTCGGCATGTTTGGGGGAAAAAAACCTAATCGGCGATTTCAAAATTCAAATTTTTGCAAGTACAAGTGCATTGATTGACTACCATAACGGCCAAATTTGGGCACTACCCTATAAATACACTAGTTCTATGTACAACAACAACACAAACATATTTTCATATACTCTCCAAAGCTCATATCATCATATAGTCCATCTAACTCTCCCAATACCTCTACAAACAACAATGGCATCATTTGATTCAAATGAAGATTTGGCAATCACCAAAGCTTGGTACGCGGAAACTCGAGTTAGAAGGCAGTCCTCCGTAAGGGTGGATGCCGTAACCTTTTGGGCTAGGGTATACAACAAATATAGGCAAGAGTTTGGGAATCCTAATGGAAGAAGTGTTCAACAAATTCATGATAGGCACCTAGTAATCAAAAATGCGATACTTGCTTTTTTAGCTATCCAAAAACCGATTTTGAACGCTAGCCACTTTGGATTGTCCATTGAACAATTTGTAAGTATTTTTGTGGTTTATTTTACGTGATCCATGTTGTTTGATCTTCCTACTAAACACCACTAACAAAGTAAGTTTGTGTTTTGTTTTTGTAGCATGAAGTCGTCAAAGCGCGCTACTTGGAGGAAAAAGGGGAAGCATTCGCATTCGATGCAAGCTATCAATTCATGGTATCCAAAATTCCCGAGTATGCTCGGACTTCATGTCGGCTGAATGGGACTCGGATTCCTCTGGCGAAGATTGATGGTTTTAGTGTAGGTTTTGTAGGTAGATCTCTATGTAAACCCTCACGAGACTATAACTCGTCCACTAGGGTCGCCTAGGGGTTCAAAGGCTTGATGCACATGCTAAGTGCATTCGTTATTCCGTCAACAAGGATTTAGATTTTATGTTTCAATCAATGTAGTAACCAAAATTGCATGAATAAAGTGAATCACATCTTCCCATATTCTGTTTTCTGTTGGGTATAACTACAGGTCGGCAAGGTTACATTGCCGACTTTTCAACAACCGGCAATGTTAGAAATTATTCGCATGCCGACTATAAGTCAGACGGCAATGTTAGAAATTATTTGCATGCCGACCATAAGATAGCTGGCCCAAGATAGTCGGCATATTCTTCATTCAAATACCCTTCCGGCCTACAAATAGTCGGCTTTTTCTTCATCCGCGGACCATGCCGGCTAGACTTAGTCGGCACCTTATTCAAACGTCAACCATGCCGGCGGAACTTAGTCGGCACCTTATTCAAACGTCGACCTTGCCGACTTTTCACATTTTCAAAACCAAAATTTTTGATCGAAATCGAACTCATAAGACAGACAAAAGGTATAATCTACTCAATTCATAATTTCAAATTTTAATCTAAAATCAATTAATTAACCTAATCAGAATTTTTAGTGTTAATTAAACAAGGGTATATTAGCCATTTAGAAAATATATGGTTAAGGGGTGGCCTATTTTACTTCTAAATGTCTTGGGTTTTGTCTCATTAGGTATACCCCAATCAAGCCAGGTTCAAAATCACTTGATTTAATGATTTATATATTTACTGTACGAGATGTAAATAGGTCCCAAACCCAACTTAAGATATCTAGAGAAGAAAAAGAATAAGACGCATAAATTGATTGAACACCGAACTTAAGATATATAGAGAAGAAAAAGAAATAAGACGCATAAATTGATTGAACACCGAAAATACCCCTTTTCGTTGGCTAGAAACAGTTAACTACAGAGACACGTGGGGTCATTCTATTTGTCCCTCATGCCCCCTTCGAAATGAGAAATTGGGTCAATTGCCCAAATATTTTTAAAACATGGTTCTAATGGACGAGTAAAAATTAGTATGGGTGAAATGGACACCAAAAAAATAGCAAGAATGAATCTAGATTCATCTTGGCTTAAACTTAAAAAAATAGCGAGGGTGAAACTGGATGCATCCTGATGTAAATTAAAAATAAGAAAAAATATTTGAAAATGGGTAGGATGAAACTGTTTACATCCTGACTATTTTTACATTCTCGTCCATTTAAACAGTATCAAATTTTACATGTCTTTTTCACCCATGAATCGTCATTATTGGGTTAATTGACCAATTTTGTGCTTCAAAATCTGCCCCCATCAAAAAAAAAATCTCGTACAGGTTAAGAACCATCAACATGTTATTTGAAAACCGATGAACACAATAGGTACTTCATTTACTTCTATTTTGTATACAATCGACATATTAATTCCCTTTAAGGCTTGAAACAAACTTACTGTTCAAAACTTACTAGTAGTTACTTATGCGTACGTAGATGTACATATTTGCAACAAGATATCAAATACGTACAAACTTAGACTTGCTCTTACAAATATTCCATATATATTACTTTGCTCTTACAAATATTCTATATATACTACTTACGACTTTCAGAGTAATGTTTTACTACGTACTCAACGCACACATTTATAGCTAGTTTTTTTTCTTGGCAGTGCATCCTTCATCAGTAATGTTACTGTTCATTCATCAGTTAGGAATGAGTTTGAAAGGTGGCTTGACAAGAGTAGGAGAAGGATCATATCTTCCATAATCTTTTGTATTTACCCTTAAAAGCCTCTCATGAATTTCACTTGTCAAAGGTGCTTCATTCTTATGCTGTACCAACTTCCTTGATGACATCTCCTGCCAGTGTCGAGAAACAAAAAAAAACTCAAGTGAATCACCAAGCGGCAATTAAAAAGGAACACGAGAGCATATATACGAATATGAGAGGTAAGAAATGATGAAAAAGCTAGGTTCACCAAGTGACCGAGAATTTGAGAGAACACATAAATACCTGCTTATTAGTTGCACCCAAATCCATGGCTGCGGGTTTTTCAACAAACTTCCATTCACGACCTGCAAAAGTAATCAACGACATAACGGAAAAATAGGATTAACAAATACAAAATTACGAAACAACGGACATATATAGCGCATTCATATCATAGTACGAGAATGAAATTGCTGATAGGGTTTGTGTAGTAGTTGGCGCATGCATGAGAAGTGAACCTACATATATATCATATGTACCTGCAGACGAAGTCGAACATAGTGATGAAGAGATGATGAGAAAGAATAGCAGACTGACAATCTTTTTCATGGCCATGAAACACATAAATGTCAGGCAGAGTTTGATCAAAGGATTTTAAGAAATTGAAGGAGTTTTCCTTCTAAAACTATTAAGTACATTTAAAGGCTTCGGGGAAAAAAGCAAGACCATCTTTCTTAGAAGATAAAATTGAAAATAATTGCATTGGTTTATTTTTAATATATAAATAATCAAACTTTATTTGCATGCTTTATTTATCATTTAAAAATTATTTGAAAAATGAAAATCAAAAGGTAAGGTAGACCACTTTGCTGTTGTTGAGGCACTAAGTCTAAGAAGTTAGTAAGTCCTTTTATTAGTTTAAGTTAAATAACAACTATAACTGTGGTAGGGGCAGTGATTATATATGCAGTGTTACTCCTTAACCCAAAGGTTTGCAATTGACAAGATAAGAGACCGCATTAGGTGTGAGACAATCGATCAATCCACCAAATCGGAACGTAAATTCAACTAAAACTTCGGGTCCACTGGTAAGAAACAAGAGAACCATCGACCATCGTCCGTTATCACTAGGGGCTAAGACTACGTCACACCGTCCCAAATGTAGACTATAAAGCCTCGGTGTGTGCATATTCATGTTAAGAAACTTCAATGTTTACCATTTTTTTCCTTAAAGTTTAAATCTCAACTAGGTTTAATGTCTACAAGCCCAAGTAGCTAGGAAACGAAATAGAAAAATTTCCCCATCCCGATATTGACGACTTTCGAACTCAGGTTGCTGGTATCGTTATCCAACGACTTTACCACTGTACTACAGTGACGTCTGCAATGTTTACCATTTAAACAAGTCGAATTATTATGATCAAATACGTCCAGAAATCATAGATCTGGTTTGTAATTAGGTGTTTTACCCGCCTTTTAGCAATATAGTTAAATCTTGATAAAAAATAACCTCCTCCAATAAAAAAAAAAACCTGTTATAGGGCTGAAGAAATCATTAGAGGGGAGGATATAATAGGACAAAAGGGTCATCATGTAGTAATTTCAAAAACCCCTTATCTATATAATTTTCATAATGGCTAAAAAGCCCTTATTTAGTTAGTGTTGTTAATTTAATTAGCTAATCATTAGGTTAATGAACTTTTTTTTATACTTAATGAAAAATTAAATCAGATTAAGAGTTAGGTTTGGTGGAGAGATAAAATAGAGAGAATTTTTTTTTTTTTAGAAATTTATTTCAAAAACCTGGATTTTGATTTACTCAAACAAAATGAATGATTTCAGTGGCAAATCGGAGGTGGGTGAATCTCTATATGATAGAGAAACCATATTTTACAGATAACCCACAATGGAGATCCTGTTATGGCTGATCTATTAGCTCCAATGTCAATTTTAGGGCAATTTACGGTTGAAATTAAACAAAGAAACCAACCGTAGGAGCCATTTACGGTTGGAATTAACCATAGAAGCCAACCGTAGGTGCCATTTACGGTTAGTATATGATGAACATCCAACCGTAACTGGTTAAAATTGGGAAATCCCAATCATAAAGCAGTTACAGTTGGATTGTTCTCTTACGAGACGAACCGTAAATAGGCTACGGTTCGTTTGCCGGTGGCTAGTATCCAACGGTAACTACTTACGGTTGGTAACATTCAAGTCAAAGCCAACCGTAATCAAACTCAAAAACTTAACTTATTTCACTCAGGAATTTTTACGGTTGGTACTGTTTAAAATCGAAACCAACCGTAAATAATTTTACGGTTACAAAAATGAACCGTAACTGGATATTCCAAATATTTTCTAGGATTTACGGTTGGTAGTTCTTCAATAACCAACCGTAACACCTTCAGAAATCGAGTTTACGGTTGGTAATTGAAGAATACCCAACCGTAACTCCAGAAATCATAGTTTTTTTTAGGTTTAAATATATTTGCTTATGATTATCAAAGAAACACTGATTTTGATTTCGTTGTTTTTTTAATGATTAGGTTTGAATAGATAGCAGGGTAATTTAGTACTTTTAAAAATAGAAGAGTAATCTAGACCTTTAACATGACACTAGGACACCCCCTAACCAATTTGGTAGACATTATTATCATGGTTCAGCCCCTCCAATGGAATCATCAGCCCCTATAACAGGTTACTAAAAAAAATTGTGGTCTTAAAAATATTACTTGTATGTTTTGCTAACAGTGTTAATTTGTAGGAGTATCAGTAATCCAGCAATAATATATCCATCGCGAAAATGAAATTTGATACGAGTGTTATTGCCGACGACAGTAAGAATCGAGTAGCTAGATTTGAATATTAAGTAGTGGCAACTCGAGTTAAAGACTTTTAAAGCGCTGCTACATTTTGAGGAGACATAAAATATACATTTGAGGGCCGGTAGCTAAGAAAACGTAATGCTTAATGAACAGAATCAGGTTTTGTTTTGGTTTTTGGAATGAACGTAAGATCAAATTAGGTCATCATAAAAATAGGATTATGGATGGGTAGTGCTTTCAATTATCCATAAAGACAAAAACAACCTACCGAATACCACTTCATGAAACGACATTGGTGGAGAATAAAGCAGAAAATAGCACTACTTTTGATATATTTTTGTCTAGTTTCCTAACCAATTCCTTCATTTTCTTTTTCTTTACTTTCGGATTAGTACTTAAGTGGGATTTGTGACAGCTTCCATAACTCAAGTCAAGTATCTACTAATCCATATCTTCCCCTTATAAAGTTAAACCAATCAACCACAAACAAGTTTTGACCAATTAAGAAACACTAGATTTTGTGTCCGTGCTACGCACCGGACGGACCCGAAAACCATCCACCATCATATTTTTTTAAATCATATTTTCGGTTTGGTGTGATGTGGCCGTCGTGCATTTTTGATTTGGTGTGGTTCGGCTTCGCCTCGTCCCCGTCCCGATGTATTTTTGATTTGGTGTGGCTCGGCTTCGCGATGCCCCCGTCCCGATAAATTTTTGATTTAGTGTGGCTCGGCTTCGCCTCGCCACCGTCCCAATGCATTTGGTTTGGCTCGTGCTACGCACCGGGCGGACCCTAAAACTATCCACCATCCTTTTTTTTCTTTCTTTCAACCATATTTTTGGTTTGGTGTGGCGTGGATTCGCCTTACCTGTCGTGCATTTTTTATTTAGTGTCGCGGGGCTTCGCCACCCCCTAGTCGCGATGCATTTTATTTGGTGTGGCTCGGCTTCGTCTCGGCCATCGCTTATGAGTTTTGATTTGGTGTGGCTCGGCTTCGCCTCGCCCCTATCCTGATGTATTTTTGATTTGGAGTGACTCGGCATCGCCTTGCCCCCATCGCAATGCATTTTTGATTTGGTGTGGCCCGATGCATTTTTTATTGGTGTCGCGCGGTTTCGCCTAACCCCGTCGCGATTCAGAGATCTAGATAGTTGGATGCTTAATACAATTCTGATTAAAAAGGAATCAAGTGTTTGGTGGAGTGTAACTAATATGAAACTGAGATAAAGAGTTTGAATTTCAATTCAGCTAAAATGGAAAGAACAACAAATAGTAAATCACAAAAAAGACCTAGAAACAAATAAGAAGATATAATGAAAGGGAATAGAGAGATTAAAAAAAGGGAATATGGCTGCCTAATCTGCCAAGTGCAACGTAAAAGGGTCATTGAAATTTTTAGGCTGGAATTATACTCTTTGCAAGTCATTATCAGAAATGAGAATTAACAATACCATATTTTCAGATCTAATATTGACATAGGAAGCATGTAAGGTTTGCGTATCCAAATAACCGTGCCATCTGCGGGAGTCGAACCCACAACTACATGGTTAAATACCATGTGCTCTACCATTTGAGTTAAGATAGCAATAAACATTACCTAATATAAGTGGGGTTTAGTAAAATGGCTTAATATAATGACACTTGAGCGTAAGTGATGCTTAGGCATAAAGGGATAGAAAAAAATAGACAGAACTTTCCTTCGTCTTACTGATATATGCAGTCACTCTTCAGAAACAAAATGATGAGCAACCTCCTCCCCTTCAACAAAGTAGAGTGTAAAGCTCCTGAAAGTTCGATTAAATCTTCATTAAGGGACCTTGTAGCCAAGCAAATGCCAACTATATGAACCTTTTTCTTAATCGATGAAGTAGCAAAATTTCGACAAAAGATACTTAACATTTTCTTATTATTAAACCAAAACATAAGAAAGATTGTTACTCCATTATATATAAGAGATAAAACATAGTTTTTTGTAATCAAACCTCTCAAAAGATGCATACCTACCACATTGCAGCACAATCTACCTCAGCTTCTAATACAGCGTACACAAAATAGACGGAATAGGTCTATGGTGTCCACCTTCCACCATGATGGGGCAAAAGTAAAGTGTAATGACATGCAGCAGTTCAATAAGGAACTTGTTAATATAAGAACCACCACACGGAGAAGTGAAGGAATCATTCTAAAGTTTCCAATCCAGTAAAAATTGATGATAATTTGAGACCTATTACAGCCACATAAAGTATTATATTTATGAACAAAATCATTAATTAACATAGTTAATAATAATCATTTTATTTCGAACAATTCACAAATTATACCTGTGTTGTCGCGTCGCACCACATGTATTTTTCCAGGCTTTCTAGCTGTAAAAACATTTCCATTTATTCATCCTACCTAAAAACACCAAAACCACGTGGTAATTATAAGGATTCCAGTTAAGGAAATTTAGCAGCCAGGTTGGTGGAAGCAAGTGATTAGTTTTGCTTCAGTTCCATAAGAACATTAGGCAGAACTTTATTGATAGGGAACAGAATTCTGAGATATAAAATTAATTAAAAGGAAAGGATTAAGGAAAGCTTTAGAACAATAGCTGCGGTTAATCTCATACCTCTTGGTAGAGAGGTTTCTCTGTCGGGGTACTAATATGACTCTCTTCTAACCACATACAGTTTTCAGTTCTAGTAAACTACCATTTTACTAAAACTTCCATTATTTTATAGCATTCTTTGTAGATCATACAGTATTCAACTGCTTTATCAACATATGTTTTTTCTGTTCTTCTTTTGCGCACCACAGTAGGTACATAAACTTCCCTGAATTGAGAATCATTCGTCGCTCTCTTTGGTTTTCCGATTCAAGGTAACAAATTATCAGATAATTTCATCAATCTCCTTCTGCATACCAAAATATTATTAGCATAACAGTCGAAGTAAGTCTGCACGATTTAACTGGTCATAAAGGTCAATGCATTTTCACTAAATTCATTACAGAACCAATATGTGTAATAACGGAAGTACAAACCATTCTGGTGGTAGCCTTGGTAACATGTAGGTCAAGCACATCAGAAAACTTAAACAATTTTCCTGTAACATACTTGACAGGTTTATCCATAATCTCACTTTTGTGTTTTTTTGCGATAAATAAAAGTATTTGTTAGAGAAGCTAGAATTGGTATGTGCTTCTGAAGCTGCTACAAATGCCAACATTACGAATGCATATACCTTTACTGCTGGAAATTCCAGTGGCCATGTACTAATAAAAAGCCATCTTGCTTCCTCCCTTGACAACTTCTGTTTTAGTCTTGAACGCAAAACATAGGTGGTACACATTGTAACTTTGCAATACCATAACATAACCAAGAAGTACACTTGGGCACCACTAACTGTATAAATTAACAGAAATTGATATTAGCAAAATCAGAGATTAATAAAGCAGAGAGATCAATTATAATACCTATCACCCCGCCAATGGTATCATAAGCACCGGAAGCCACACCAATGGAAGCAAAAACGACGAATCTCCCTAAATCAACACCTGTACCATTAATTTAAACAAATGAAGGACAAACGTTAAATTACACCATTAGCTAAAAGCAAAATCAATACAGAATTGAATACTATAGACGAACAGAGTTTGCTTCTTCTTTTTTTATGTTATGTATATGACTTATACATAAACCAGCATAAAACTAGAAAGATAATAGAGGAAGCTAAGAGAGAGGTACTTGACACCATCTTAGTCTGTAACATGGAAAAAGATCCTTAACTATAAATTATAAGGATAACTGAAATTGTTTTAGAATACACTGATAAAAAATGATAAGCAAAGAAACCTCTTTAAGGATAAAAATATAGGGTTTTTACCTTTTTTCTATAATCCCTTTTCATCGTCTTTCTGATTCAACTTCTCCCCCTAAATCACAAAATTAAGCTGCACCTAAAACCTGGAGAACAGAAGCAGAGACAACCGCAAAAAAGAATGGGAAAAAAAAACGCAAAAACTAATTAGGTTTTACTCTTTCCTATGAGCTATTGAATCATAAAATAGAAAGATGTATTTTTTTTCTTTCGAATAAAAATTACAGAAGCGAATAGAGTTAGGGATTACCATTTCCTCTTTATAGTAAAATCGTACCTATAAAATAAAACAATTAAAACAAATCACTAATCAAAGCAAAAAATAGTAGAGATACGGCGAAGAAAAAAAGGGAAGTAGGGTTGTAGTTTTTTCTTTTAATCAGCGAAAATATCCGCACGGAGAAGAGAAGTTAAAGTTAATTGCTGATCACCCAATGGTCGGGCGAAAGATTATAAAAGAAAGAAGAAGCTGCAACAAAATAAACAGGAAAGGGAAGAAGAATCGGGAGAGTATTTGAGATATGGGTTGGATTTTTTTTTCCACAAAAATATTATTTTTTTCATTTTTTGTTTCACGGAATATCTGATTGCACAAATAAGTTAATTTAGTGAGAAAAAGAAGGATTTAGTCTTGACTGATGGATTGGTTTTTGAAACGAAATTAGAGGAGAGAGAAATTTTGGAGCAATTCTATGAGGAGAGAAATTTGGAACAATTTTAAGGGGTGGGTAACGCTTACCGAAAGTGGGTATTCTCACCGTGTGACGTGAGAACTCACATGTCATTGGAGAATTTGAATACATATATAGAAAAGCGATATGCTTCAAAAAAAAAAAAAAAAAAAAAAAAAAAAAAAAAAAAAAAAAAAAAAATGTCGATGATGGCTGTGATGAACTCAACTGATTAGTACAACCGCTTTTGTATAAGTTTCAGTACTCTTGTTTCGAAAAGATTGGATTTAGCACGGGAAGTCCGAAATTAAGAAATCCAACCATTTAGTAATTTTTCTATTTTCTTTCCAAATCATGGTTCGTTGCTCTGATTTAAAGTAAATCTTTTAATTATTGAGTTATGAAAATATGAGATATCTGAAAACAGAATTTATTTCCTTATTATTGGATCTTTTCTGATCCATTAACCTTCCATAACTGGTCCTCGAACGTCTGTGTTTTATGCTTGGGAGTTTATAGGGTTTCCATAACAAGGGTGTCCTTCTCTTGTTCGTAAACGTATATATATTATATTGTTTTTCCATCCCTAATAAATATATATATATATATATATATATATATATATATATATATATGGAGAACTCTTCAAGACCTCAGGAAGTGGTGAATCTTGAGATGGAAGAAGACATTAAAAGATGCTCGATTCAAGAACTTGTCTTGAAAAAGATGATTGAAAGGAAAGAGTACAACTCCTGGATTGGTGAATCTGTCAAGGATTTAATTCATTCTCAGAATAACTCAAAGATCGAATTTGCAAATCTTCAACTGCAAATAAATCATCTCTTTGATGGTCAGACCAAAATCCTTGAAAATCAAAAGGTGTTGATACGAAACCAGAAGAAGCTCATATCTGATTGCATCAAATTCAGGCAGCTTGCCCGCATTGTTGATCGAAAGGTGAATGTTCTAACTCATGAACATGGAGTTTTTACGGTCAAAAGGATCAAGGATATCGAAAATACCTTTTATGATGGTGTCATGGAGAGGTATGAAGTTATCAAAGAAACCTGATTTCATTATGTCTAGGAAACTTCTTATGAGAATTTATTCTTGTGTTTTAAAAGGATAACTAGGGTTTGGAATAGAAAATATTGTGATTTCACATAGCTATTGCCAACGATTTTCATCTTGCAATGTTTTAGATTTATTTATTTAAATTCTAAGTTATTTGGAAGATGATTTTGTAGTATTAATCTTTATTGGTTTCATATATTGCAAATAATGTTATGGGATATGTGTGTTTACGTCCGTGAACTATGATTGTCCCATGTCAAAATTTAAGTCTATTATGTCATTATGCAAATATTGATAAAAGATAGAATGAACTTTTGAATATTCCGCAATATTGATCTTTCCCAGATCGACTTATATGTGAAAGTACTATATGGCTACGTAAGTTTTCTTATGTTGAGCATTTCCGATTAAAGTGATCATTAAGGTTCTCTTGTGGATAATTTATTCGAGTTTTCTGGATACAAATTCATGTTACATGCGATTTATTAATGTCCAAAGAAATCCTTTTTTCCTTTAAAAGTAAGGTCGCTCTTGTTGTTCTTTCGGGAATGACATTTTATGGGGGAGAGTTCTTAATTGAACTTGTGCTTAATTGCAAAATCTTTGTGGGGAGTTGATAGACGCATTTATGTGTCTATTTTCATCTCTATTGTGTATATTGTTAGTACCCATTTTTGTACTTATTATGGTGTTTTATGTGTTTGTAGGTATTTTTGGGTAATAAACATTTTTGGAGAAATCGGCTCGAAAAGTTGATAAATGCAACCCGAAGGACACCTGTTATGCGGACTCCAGCAACGGATAAGGGGCGACCACTGGATAAGGGGTAACCTTTCCCCTTCACGTTCAAATTCTGTTTTTGGCGGGAAAATAAAAACATTCCTGGCAGTTTTGGTGATCGTGATTTGGAGGAGTTTGAGGTCGACTAAACCTCTGATTTTCATAGGATAGACTCCTTATGGGTCTAGGAATCTAATATGGGTGTTAAAATCAATTAAACTGGGCTCAATCGACGGATTTTTATCTCAACAACAAAATATGGAAAGTCACGTGTGTGACCTATTTAAGGAAAATTTAGAGAGATTAAAGTGCTATAAACCTTCCCAAAGATTGGTATCTACCTAAGGGAGAGTTTAGAATCAAAAGGAAAGCTCAGAAACGCGTATAAATTATAAAATAAGAAATTGCCGCAACTTTTCCGTGAAGAGAAAGGAAGAGATTTTGGAGAGATTTAATCGCTCTTTTGGATATAAATAGATTGGTTGGGTCATATAGAAGGGGTGTCGAAAGTTAGGGAAAGTTTAGAACACGACAGAGCCGAGAAATCAAAGGTGCAGGAAACCGGGTTCTGCTGCTGCTGCTGCTGAAGAACACGAAGAACATTGACCCACACAGAACAGTCGCAAAGAAATATCGTTCTTCAACAGCAGAACACAGTTATCGTTTATAAACAGCACTTCAATTGTAACGGTGACTTCTGTAACGACTATAAAGCGTTGCAGATTCGCTGTATTATTATTCTCCTTCAATAAAAACACCTTTTGAGCCATGTTTCTATCTTTTGAGCATGTTTTTACCATGAAGAGCTAAACCCCAACACTGGGATGACGGAGGAAGCCCTATTTCACGCATGTGGTAATTCTAATAATTCTTTTATGACTATTTGCATTGATTTTTAATTGATTAATGATTTTTATTGAATGGGTGTGATTTCGTTTGATGAAGTATGCTTGGTCTATGTATTTTTGATACATCATGCTTTTAATTTACAGTCATTGCTTTTCAAAAATCTACTTTTGGCAAAGAATAAGAGTCCATATTTTTAATATTTGAGCTATAATTGCATGGAATTATTATTTGAATCACATGAATGAAATTTGGTTGAATCCTGAGTCTCAATACCTCTCGATATTGTGACAACCTTGTGAACATATTTTCAAAGTTTTTCGTTTTTTTCTATTTTTTAGTCTGAAATCGAGTCAACACAAGTCCGAGTGAACGACAACCTTACTTACCACTTTAAAATTACATCAGGAGTGTGGCTGTGGAATATTGTAGGAGTTATCTTGTATCTTTATAAACTCCTTGATGAATACACTAAGTTTCGACTATGTGAAATCATCGAAACAAAGTTGATATGTTCTCTTTTATCCATGAATAATCACTTTGAGAATTTCATTATGTCCCGCTAGATTTTGTACCTTTGGCAATTTATATTGACAAAAAGAGGGAGAATTATTTTGTAGTTCACACCACATACATATGGTTTACGGTAGGGCTGCCAACTGGTACCCGATTACCCGGAACCGAACCGGAACCGGGTATGCCGGGTCCGGTTACGGGTCATAATATGAGACCCATTACCATTTTTACTACCGACGGGTAGACCCGTTAAAGAACCGATTAATATCGGGTCCTAATCAGGTATACCCGAAGGGTATTGGGTACCCGACATAATAAATTAGTTTAAAAGTATAAATCCCTAACGATTGAGTTATAATAACTTAGTCTTCCCTAAGAGGCTCGCGAACTTCTGTCCACTCAATGGAAATTTCAGTGGAAATTTGTTTTTTTTCATCTTTAGTAAGTGTATTCATTGGTATAACAGGGAAAAGTTCGAGTGTATTATTTTGATTACAGTATTTGGATCTCGAATGTGGATGTTCTTTTGGTGAACAGGTTAGTTAATTCTTCAAGTTGGTGCAGAATAGCATACGTGTTAATAGATTTATCTTAAGAAGACATGGAAACTCGATTGAAAAGAACACAAATAAGATCAATCACGCATCAACTGGTTATGGTATGTATGCATCACCACTGTAAAAAAACAAAAATAGTGTCTAATAGTTGACATTGATAAGTTATCTTCAGTGGTACTTGGACGTGAAAGCATAAGGTATAAAGCACTACCTTTGAAACACCAGTTATGATGCTACCCGATATGACAACTACTTGCGTATTAGGTAAAGCTCTAATGGTGTTTTTCTTGATAATCACCTTATTGTTAGAACAAAATTTATTTCAAATTGTCAAAAAAGCTTAAGCATGTTCCTAGTGTTGCTATTCTAACAGCTTAAGAAAATTGTTTATTGGTGTTAGATCATAAAATCAGAGGATTTGATATGCAATGTGTAAATTTACTCTGTAAAAAATTGAATTTTGGAAAATACCCGGATCCGTCGGGTACCCGGCTCTTTTATCGGGTCCGGTTCTGGGTCCAATAGTTTTGGAACCGGACCCGGAACCGCTAGGACCCGGACCCGGACAATATAATCGGTTCTGATTCCGGGTAGTATGATACCCGGACCCGATAGGACCCGTTGGCACCCCTAGTTTACGGATCATTATGTAAGGGAGTTGTTTTCATTGTGAGATGAAGTATTGACTAAGGGGGAGTTATACATATCACCGTAGTATTATTGGCAAAGTTGTGATACAATTGAACTTTGATGTTGTGTAATAATACTATGACATTGTACAACAATAATTGAGAACAACTGTTTTCTTATTGTTATGGCTACGGATCTTCAACAACTATGATGCTAAGTTGAACACGTTCAGAATCACTGGAGTACTTGGAGTGACGAAGAATTCAAGGAATGTTGAAGAACAAAGGAAATCAAGCATTTGGATGAGAAACTACAAAGTTTATTTATTTTGTAATCCATATGTATTGATAGTTTTGTCACTAAAATTGACAAAGGGGGAGATTGTTAGAGTACTGCTCGGTCGAACTCGCAAGCGTTGCTATCTCAAGCTTGTTTGTCAAGTTTAGTTGTCAAAACTATAAGTCTTGATTTCTAGTCTACTTATAGTTATGTCTCGGATTAGGATAGAAAGTGTAGTTGAGCTTTAGACTTCACGGCGTTCATCAATTGAAGACGAAGGTCTAGTAAGGGGAGCTTGGAGGAACTTCATCAACAAAAGGTATGTGGAGACTTGAACTCATCTATCACTCAGAAGTCTATTCTATCTCCTATTGAGACAAAGTCGTATAGCTATATAGACTTTACATTATACACATTTGATATTTCGAGCTGAGTTTAACTCGCTTATATCTTTCTTGAAATATGTGTTGGAAAGCTTTTTGCTTTAACTACGTTCATCATTAATCTTGACGAAAGTCAAAAGATGGTCATGTGAAAATCTCCTTGTAACATCTTACATGATTTGTGTGAGACGGTCATTTGATGTAGACTCGGAATGTTTCGTATTGATCATTCGATCACTTGAAAATTGCTTATAAGCTAATAGTTTGTGTGAGACAGCTATTATCGTCTTCTAAGAATGTTTCAATGATTGAAATGGGAGTTTAGAATAATTAATCATTGTCTGGATATAACACAGTATGCATACCCTATGCAAACTGTTGTAAGAATAATTCAGGTCCGGGAACCAAGTATGCATACCAGTATGCGAACGGTTTTAACTGTTAAAGTCCGGTAACCAAGTTTGCATACCCGTTTGCTAACTGTTTCACCTGAGTTCAGTCCGGAATGACAGTATGCGTACCCGTTTGCGAACTGTCGGAAAAGATCAATGTCCGGAACTTAAGTTTGTGTACACGTTTGCAAACTAATGTGGTTAAATTTTAAAATCGGTTAAGTATGATTTCATACTCATGAACAAATACATTTACATATTAAGGAATGCAATCTTTGCAAACCATGGCTAAAGTGTTCATGAACTGATTCTTTTGAATCAATCCGATTTTGTTTCAATTGTGTCTTATATACTTCTATGAGAATATAAACAATTGAACAACTTTATGAGTAACACAGTTAGATTCATTTGATTATCATTTGATTTAGAAGTGTTAAGATGAATGTGGTTAATACAAAAGTGTTCATATGGCTAACTTCGGTTAACTATTATTGAGCCAACTCAATATACACGTTTAGGTACGGTTACCCAAATCTAAATGAAAGTATATTTCATTTGTGTGTAACAAGCTAAGACCATTTAACGGTGGATAGATAGTGCTTTGTTTTAAGCAAACTTAGCTTGAATCTTAAATCAGGATTTCATCCAACGGTGAATATTGATTGCTTTGTTTCAAAGCTATCAAACCCTGATTTGAAGACTATATAAGGGAGAACTCTAGCAACTGGGAAACCTAATCCCCACACCTCCTGTGTGATACTAGTTGCGACTAGAGTCGATTCTCCTTTAACTTAGGTTTTTCCTAAAACCATTATAGGTTAACAACTTAAAGACTTCATTGGGATTCTGAAGCCAGACCCAACAATTTTCTCTGTAGTTGCGTGTTCTGATCTTACTTGTTCTATCGTATTGAGTACTATCTTCTCTAAGATTTGCTCGAGATTTATCTCCGATAGGTAAGATATAAAAAGTAATCACAAAGCTCTTCGTCTCATTCTTTATGATTCCACAATAACTTGTTCTACTACCATATAGTTAAGTTATTGTGAGGTGATTGATATTTTTAGGCTGTTCTTCGGAAATATAAGACCGGATTATCAGTTGGTTCCTATTCACCTTAATTTATCAAAATACGGAACAAAAACTTCGTAGGTATTTCTGTGGGAGACAGGTTTATCTATCAGAATAAACTTTTCTGTGGGAGACAGATTTGTTTATAAAGTCTTCGACTTTGGGTCGTAGCAACTCTTAGTTGTGGGTGAGATCAACTAAAGGAATCAAGTGCGTAGAGTCCTGCTGGGATTCAGAGACGTAAGGAACGTGACTGTACCTTGATCAGTGTGAGATTGGTTAGGGCTCAACTACATTCCAGTCCGAAGTTAACTTGTAGTATGCTAGAGTCTATAGCGGCTTAATACAGTGTGGTGTTCAAATATGGATTAGGTCCAGGGTTTTTCTGCATTTGCGGCTTCCTTGTTAACAAAACTTCTGGTGTCTGTGTTATTTCTTTTCCGCATTATATTTGTTTATATAATTGAAATATCACAGGTTGTGCGTGGTTCAATCAATTGGTAAATCCAACCTTATGTTATTGATTGAAATTGATTGGCACTTGAACATTGGTCTTTGGTACTGTTCAAGTGTTTCTCATAATAATCAGGCTCACGGATTTCTGAAAAAGCAGGGGTACAACAACCACACCCAATATTTTGTTTGGAAATCTGAATAGACAAACTCCAATATACTTTCAAGAGAATCAACTAGACAGTCGGACTCAATCTAGAAAAAGTATATCAAAGAGTTTTACATCTCTATCTCTCAATTCAATCTGCAATCAGCAAATAGGAATTTGCGAGCCCGATTGAATATAAGAGAAGTAACTTGAACGGTACCAAAGATCAATGTTTAAGGATCAATCAATTTCAATCAACAACCAAAGGTTGGATTTCCCAATTGATCGATTTAACGCAAAACCTTTGATATTTCAATTATATAACAAAATATAATGCGAAAAAGAAATAACACAGACACCAGAATTTTGTTAAAGAGGAAAACCGCAAATGCAGAAAAACCCCGGGACCTAGTCCAGCTTTGAACACCACACTGTATTAAGCCGCTACAGACACTAGCCTACTACCAATGAATTTCGGACTGGACTGCAGTTGAACCCTAATCAATCTCACACTAATTCAAGGTACAGTTGTGTTCCTTACGTCTCTGATCCCAGCAGGATACTACTCACTTGATTCCCTTAGCTGATCTCACACACAACCAAGAGTTGCTACGACCCAAAGTCGAAGACTTGATAAACAAATCTGTCTCACACAGAAAAGTCTATTGGAATAGATAAATCTGTCTCCCATATAAATACCTACGAGTTTTGTTCCGTCTTTTGATAAATCAAGGTGCACAGGAACCAATTGATAAACCAGACTTGTATTCCTGAAGAACAGCCTAGTATTATCAATCACCTCACAATAATATTAATCGTATGGTGGCGAAACAAGATATTGTGGAATCATAAACGATTAGACGAAGATGTTTGTAACTACTTTTCAATCTTGCCTATCGGAGGATAAATCTCGAGCCAATCTTAGAGAAGATAGTACTCAATACGATAGAAACAGCAAGATCAGATCACGCAACTATAGAGAAAATAGTTTTGTCTGGCTTCACAATTCCAATGAAGTCTTTAAGTCGTTAACCTACAGGGTTTCGTGAAAAACCTAAGGTTAAAGGAGAATCAACTCTAGCTTATACAACTAGTATCACACAGGAGGTGTGGGGATTAGGTTTCCCAGTTGCTAGAGTTCTCCTTTATATAGTTTTCAAATCAGGGTTTGCAATCTAAGTTACCTTGGTAACAAAGCATTCAATATTCACCGTTAGATGAAAACCTGATTAGATTCAAGCTAATATCTTTCAACCGTTAGATCGAACTTAGCTTGTTATACACAAATGAAATGTACCCTCATTTAGGTTTATGTAACCGTACCCAAACGTGTACACCATGTTTGCTCAACAGTAGTTAACTGAGGTTAGCTATATGAACACTCTCATAGCAACCTTTTTCATCTTAACCATAACTAGTTCAAATGACTCAAATGAAACTAGTTAAAGAGTTGTTCAATTGTTATATTCTCATAGAAGTATACAAGAACACAATTGAAGCAAAATCGGTTTGATTCACTCGAATCAATACATGAACATTATAGCCACGGTTTGCAAAGAATGCATTCCTTAATATATAAATGTATTAGTTCATGAACAAACCGATTTTAGAACTTTAGTTACTCAAGTATGCAAACGGGTACTCATACTTAAGCAATCGGTCTGAGTTTGGGTTCGCCAGTATGCGAACGGGTACGCATACCTTAGTACATTACCAAATCCCAGCAGAAATTCCCGGACCTATACCTTACGCAAGTATGCGTACCGGTATGTGTACTTGGTACACGGAATTTCACAACTACAAGTACGCATACGGGTATGCATACTCTAGTTCCGGTCATGGATCACATACATGCAAGAATGCATACTATGTTTATAATCCATTAGTTCTAAACTCTATTTCAATCATTGAAACTTTCTTAGAGGATGACAATAGACGTTTTCACACACTATTAACGTCAAAGCAATTTTCAGGTTATTGAAATAATCATAACGAAACATTCCTAGTCTACACCAAATGATTGTATCACACAAACCATGTAAGATGTTACTCGGCGATTTTCACATGATCATCTTTTGACTTTCGTCAAGAATATAAGATGAACTTGGTTGAAGCGAAAGCTTACCAACACATATTTCGAGAAATATGTAAGCGAGTAAATCTCAACTCGAAATCTCAAATGTGTATAATCGAAAACTATCGTAATACGACTTTTTTCTCAATATAAGAGATAGAGTTGAAATAGACTTTCCAAGTTATAGATGAGTTTCAGTCTCCACATACCTTTTGTTGATGAAGTTCCACAAGCTCGCCTTAGTAGTTCTTCGTCTTCAATTGATGAACGCCGTGAAGTCTAATGCTCAACTACACAATCTATCCTAGTCCTAGACATTACTTTAAGTAGACTAGAAATCAAGACTTATAGTTTTGATCACTAACATTGACAAACAAGCTTGAGATAGCAACGCTTGCGAGTTCGACCGAGCAGTGCTCTAACAATTTCTATCTGTTTGATTTGTTGATTACATTGAGAAACAGAGATATAACTCTTTGATATATTTCCTTGATTGAGTCTGACTGTCTAGTTGATTCTCTCGGAATTATATTGGAGTTAGTCCATACAGATTGCCTAACAAAATATTGGGTGTGGTTGTTATACCCCCGCGTTTTCACTATAGAGTTTGGTTAAGTCCGAACCTATTATCAAGTATCACACTTTAGTAGTCGTATTGTCTCGATCTCGTATCTATAGACAATCACACAAAGTTTGAATACCGATATGTTGCATTGTCTCGACTCTGTCCATAGACGATCACTTTCGATAAGAGAACTTATAGGTGGATAAATAAAATATTATGGTGTATTTAGGTACCATCGTCTTTTCGGTAAGTAAGTCTACTGAATCTGAAATAGATCTCAAAGTTCTAATTGAATTTTTTTAAGGTTGATCTAGATAATGCTCTTGAAAAGGTAAAAAAGTTGGAAAAAGATAATATGGTTCTAAAAGCGGACTTGAAAAGGTTCGATAGTAGCACAAACCAATTAGACTCAATGTTGAAGGCAACTATAGTTCATCATGACACACGAGGATTGAGATGCAAAGGTAAACAAACTTTGGATGCTAAACAGGAAACAAAGTTGGTAAAACCTAAAATCTCTGCTGAAGAAATTGCTTCAAAAGTTGCCACAAAAGACTTTCCTTCCATAAAAGGCAAATCTGTAGCACCTTCATCTTCAGCAAATGATGAAAACATAAAATTCGTGAAAATCCAATATAAGTGGATCCACAATAAGGTAACACTAAACCTCATTCTTGTGTTACTAAGCATTGCTTTATTATGGAAATAAAGGACACTTGGAAAGGGGATGCAAATTTCGTAAAAGGAATGAGAAAGCCATAGTTGCACGTGTGTCCGCAAAATTTGCTGAACTCAATACTGCTCCTCTTATTGACTCATGTCACTATTGTACTAAATATAAGCAAATAAACTATTATAATGATGGTTCAAAATTTGCTCATCAGCATTCTATAAAGTTTTCTCATATCGCTCGAACAATAAAAGGAGAGATAACTTCGTAAATGCAAAGACAAAATCCGATGTTCCAAATTGGATAAAAATTAATTCTCAAAATTTCCAACATAACAATTACCCTAACGTTCCCTCAAGAGAGCCGTCAAAGATTTCAGGAGGAAAAAATAGGAAAAACAAAGCTGCTCCCGTGAAACCCATTTATAAATGGGTTCCAAAATCTTCTCTAAAGACAACCAGGGAGGTATGAAAAGCTATCCACAATGATGATACTCGAATGATAAGTCTCAATACTCGTAGCATTCAGAACATTGTGCTAAACGTACTTGATCAAATTGATGTATATATCTCCGTGTTGTCGTCGTTGTATGAGATAATTAGGTATGCTTTTGTGACTTTTTGATTTAGCGGGATTAAGTTCTAGCCTTTTTAGGTAGGCTTTATCAAGGGATCATGAAGAGATATTGATTAAAACTCATGTGTGAAAGTCACAATGATGCTTTTATCAATTTATGTTTACATAAGTTGTGTATTTAGCATAATATATGAGTTTCGGTTTAGGATTTTACTATTGGCACGTATTAGCTAAAACCGGTTTCAACTTTTCTCTGGTAAAGGTTGTTTTGGTTGTTGTTCTTTTATTTTGAAGGGGAATAACAACTAACAGGGGGAGAGTTCTTATTGAACTGGTGCTTAATGATAAATCTTTGTAAGGAGAGTGGTTGTGGAAATCGAGGGAAGAATTATGCTTATAATCTTTCCTGATATGAAAACTAAGTTAATTCTGATCTTAGTTTGTCATGTCGAAGTGTAAGGTGCGATTTTTGTGTTAGTTAATCATTTTCCTGTTAAGAAAAGCTTATTTAATTGTCTATTCTTTGATTTTGCTTAATTAAATACGATGCAATCATTATATTTCCATTATGATGTATGGATTTTGTGTTTCAATTATTTCCGGTTAAGAAAAACTTTGTCAAGTATGATTTTCGTTTTTGCTTAACGAAAAAGGGATCATTTGTTTTAGTCTCTTTGATTCCTGATAAGGGTAACTAAGTTAATTCTGATCTTAGTTCAAGCTTGTCAAGTTTAGGATTCGATTAGTCGAGTCTAGTCGATTATGAAAATGTGGGGGTACCAAAATACACCACCAACGTTTTCTTAGGAAACCTGTATGGACTAAACTTAAATACAATTCCGAGAGTTACAACTTAATGAATCTCAATTAGGAATTATATTTAGAGTTTATATCTCTTTCTCTCACAATCAATATGTAAAGGGAGACAAGTCCGTGAACCTAATTATTCAGTGAGTACTTGGACGATTCCAAAGATCAATATCCAAGATCAATCAATTTGTATCCAACAATTACGATGAACGTATCTACTTTGATTGATTACGTACAACATGTGATATTTCATTTATAAAGATAAACAATATAATACGGAAAAAGAAATAACACAGACACCAGAAATTTTCCCCAGGACCTTGTCCAAATTTGAACACATAACTGTATTAAGCCGCTACAGACTCTAGCCTACTATCAAAACTTCGGATTGAAATGTAGTTGAGACGGAATCTACCATCACCGCGATTCAATTACAGTTGCGCTCCTTACGCCTCTTGAATCTCACAAGACTGTGCTCAATTGATTCCCTTAGCTGACGTCCTTTACAACCTAAGAGTTGCTTCAACTCAATTAAAGACTTTAAACCAATTTGCCTCCCACAGATAAGCTTATATGTGATTTCCGTTTTGATCAAAAGACCAAGGTGAGATTGGAAATCGTTTGCAATAGAAAAAGTCTAGCAAACCTCAAAATCCGGTACTTACGACTCCCGAAGAGCAGCCTAGATTATTATTCACCTCACAAGTAATTCCTACTCCAATTTCAACAAAGAATCATTATAAAGGAATATACATGTGGAATCACAAAATCTGAGACGACGAAACTTTACGATTTCTATTTGTCTCTCCTGTTGGAGCTAAAGGCTCAACAATCAGTAGCAAGATCAGGATACACGAACTATCAAGATAAAGATAGTTGGACCTGGCTTCATGAATCCTTAAGCGAAGTCTTTTTAGTGGATAAACCTAAAAAGGTTTAAAGGAGAGGACGACTCTAGTTTACAACTAGGACACACAAGAAAAGTGTCGGGGATTCAAAGATCCCGGTTGCTTGAGGTTCTCCTTATATAGAATTTCAAGATCAAGGTTGTTTTATATTTAAGCTAAGGTAGCTTTGTGAAAAGATGAGGATACCCAAATACACCACAATCTTTTAAATATTAACCTATAAGTCTGATACCAAGTGTGACCGTCTATGGAAAAAGTCGAGACAATACAACAACTATGGTATACACTTTGTATGATCGTCTATGGATACGAGAACGAGATAATACAATAACAAAGTGTTCACTTGATAATAGGTACTGTAGAAAACCGAAACACGATAGGATCAATATCAAGTGACTAGGTTTTTTTTTTTTGATAATATCAAGTGACTAGGATTAACATACATGTGCAATTTACTTAATTATAATAACAATTATAATGCGGAAATAAAGTAAATGACTCAACAAGATTTTGTTAACGAGGAAACCGCAAATGCAGAAAAACCCCGGGACCTAGTCCAGTTTTGAATACTTTCATAATTAAGCCGTTATACAAAATCTAATTTTAACTATGACGCCCCAACTCTTAAACCTGCTTAGCTAATAGGTTTACAACCTAATTGAAGCATCAAAACTAGATTATCGATTTTAAGAATCATAATTACAAAAACAGATACTGGAAAAAAAAAAAAAACTCTCTGATATTATATAAATGAAAGTCTTTCGAGTTCTAAGAATATATTAATGCGTTGTTCACAAAATAAGAAAGAATACATGTAGTAAAAGATACACAACAACACTAGATTCGATAAAGCTCTAAGCTACGAAACGGATATCATCGAGCGCTCCATTTCTTTTGATTACTGAAAACTGAAGTGGGAACAAGTGAGCGCATCATCCCAAAGGGGTGCCCAATGGAAACAAATAACTTTCATTTAATCACTAACATGTTTCACAGTTCTAAAGATAAACAGTAATTGAAAGAAAGAGTAATGAATCTAAGCTTTCAGGAATTCATGCAACAAGAAGCAAGTGTTATCCTAACCTCGCCAAACTCATTGGAGAAGACGACGCGAGAACAACCCTAATCAATAATAATAACATCATCCACACAGAGTGCCCATACAAACCATGATTCAGAATATTACCATCAAGATCAGAAAGTCTGTCAAATCAAGTATAATATGCACAAGAGTGATTTCCCTCAAATAAAATAGTATGTATAATATTAAGACGGAAGGGCATCCGCCATACTAAGTAATATTAAAACGGAAGAGCATCCGCCATACTTTCTTAAGACAATAAAATTAAAAGATATAATATTCAAACGGAAGAGCATCCGCCCTATTAAATAATATTACCGACGGAAGACCATCCGCCTTACTTAACTTAGCAAGGAGCCGTGGGAAAACATAGACACTCCTCACAAGGAAATCTCACAATGCATATCACACACAACACATTCGTAAAAAACATCGCAAATGCAGATATCACATACGTTGCATTTCAAAAACACATAAGCAATACATCAAAGTACATGCAATCATGCACATAAATAGTAAAGTCTCATCATGCTCGCAAATAAAGGAACGCTTAATGATTACAAGAAGGTTACAGAGTTCCCACCTGATTTGATGACAAGTCATGCCTACCTCGAGATCCTCAATCCACTAGTTCATCCTTTGATTCGATCGTTGTTAATAAAGAGTAATTGTTAATCACACAAGCACTCTAAGAATTAGCCAAACGGCTCACACAAGGCTCATAACATAATCTCATACAATCCTTTAGTTATAAGCTAAGTGAACTATCTAATGGTTTTACATCTTTTCATTATCTATCTTTAGCATATCTAAAGGTTTACTAATTCTATTAAATTGGTTCTATTGTCCATTAGATATGTCTTATGAATATCTACAACTTTGTAGAAGGAACCAAATGCCAATTCAGACCACAAGTGGTCCGAACCATCAACATAAGATAACTTGTCCTAAGCCCAAGTTCTCTAAATAGGCCCATTAACCAAAGGCCTGGTCCAATTGGTCAGCTGACGGTCTCTAACGGTCAACGTCCATCCAAGGTCAAGTCATGGTCAAAGAAAACGGTCTACTGGTCTGGTAACTGAGTCAAACCGATTCAACTCAGCTTAACATGGTCAACTCGAATCAGTCAGATTGACTGAATCAGCCCAAAAGGTTAAGTCAGCTAAACTGACTGGGATGACTAACAAGCCTAATTCCATTACAGCTACAACCTCTACCAACCTGATTCTATAAAATGTAACATTATAAACATTTCATTCATTCAAAACAAATTCCAGATTCCAACTACAAATACAAACTGTGCCTACCTGCAATTGCAGCTTTAAACAACATCTGGATCATCTCAACTCACGCCTAATCAGTTGTAACCAAAACAGAGTCTACTTCAACTGAACTCAGTTCAACACTATCAATTCTCTTCAACATCACTGCCAGAGCTAACTCTCCCACAACATCAACATCAGTTCATCTCATTTACCACCATGACCTCTTCCGTATCCTCTAACTATACTCTAAACAGTAACACCAATATCAATTCAAGCAACCATTATCATTCAGTAAACCAAACCACTTGCAATATCAACTTAAGCCATTAGTTTATACACTACAGTCCCATCACACTTCACCTGTAAGAGTTCATATATCCTCTAGACATCACCAACAGCTATAGAACTCCCAAACAGACCTCAACTCCATCTGAAACAACAATTCAAATCAATTTCTAAACACAATCTCTTCATAATAATTGCCACTTGTGTTCAACCCAACATTCATCTTCACGAGAAATACCACCAATGTCGGTTAAGCATACCTCAAAAGCATAACTACCCAATCTGGATCAATCTCAGTCCCACTACCATCTCTAATTCATTATCCAGAGTTATCCAATTTCAAATCCCGCAATCATTCATTCACCAAACCATAAAAACACCAATTCTAGCACATTCAACTTCATTTCAGACAACACACTCATTTCCAGTTCTCAACACAATAATCACATCAACTTCTACACCTCAAACATATCATCCTCGACTATAAATCAATACATAAACCTAATTTACAATCTGTAATTCCATTACAGATTCACATGACCATTTCAATCTTAACTCCATAAATAACATATACTCAAAAATCAAAATGAAAAGCTTTACAAGAACAATTACCTCGAATACAAATTCAGAAATCTTCTTCTTCCTTTAACTATTCATCATCAGTCTCATCTTTACCATCTACAACCCAAGCTCATGAACCCTAAATCTCAAATCCACTAAGAACCCTAATTTCTGATTCTAGTGATTCCTCTACTGTATCCCCTATTTCATGTCAGACCCATCTATAATCATTCACCTGCGATTCTAATTTTCATCTTCTAATCCTTCTGTGAGTTCACCCTTACAAACCCTAATTATCAATTTCTCGAACCATATGCATCTCTGTAATCAAATCTTCAAATCAGTGGTATAATCATCTTCTTCATGTTCTATTCTTAAAACCCAACTTTAATCAATTAATTCCATACTCAATTTCTCATGAATCCTCCGTAACTTCAACTCACAGAAACCCTAACTTCAGTTCTCATCAATCCATCATTTCTTATTCATCCAACAATAAACCAGCCTCAACACCATCACCGGTAATCATCCCCCAATGTTTCCCCTAAGCTTCTTTTCGATTTCACGGACTCAGAATCGCCAGAGGCGATGAACAGAAGAAGAAGAAGATGAGAGAAGAAGAAAGAAGAAAATAATAGAAGGAATGAGTTCTTCTCGATCGATCTTGGTGATAAGGCCAACAAAAATGCTAAAGGCACCCATCACTCGAATATGGGCAGCCAGGTCGGTCCACTGCAAAAAGTCTATTTTGCCCTTCTAACTATCCGGATGATTTCTTCTTTGTCCGGTATCCGAATGACACGCTCGAGTAGTCCATCTCGCATAACTTTTCGAGATTTATCTAGCGGTACTAGTTTCGTATCTAAATCGTTGTTAGATTAATTTCTATTAATTGATATGAACTGAAACCTATTTTCTCCTAACTTCCATTGCCGTAATAGGTTTTGCTTAACATCAGTGAAGCTAAGACCTTTAGAATCCAGCCTCCCAATAAGCCTATAACGCAAGATCTCACAGCCCTGTTTGAAATAATCTTCAGGTATTGTAATCGCTGGTTTCCCCTCTTTAACAGAAGGGTTTGGCAGAGAACTTAAATCCACCAAGGTTGTATCAACCTTTTTCTTTCCCTTAACTAGATCAGCAAAAGTAAGAGCCGTGTTACTAGTACTCTGAACATGATTTTCTCCCATTGTAGACCATCCAAAGATGATCAAACAATGGAGAAAACGTGAAAAAACTGAAAAACCCTAAAAAAAAACAAGCAAAAAATCGCCTGAGCAATTAGGAGAGAGAAAAAAGATTTGGTCGACCTTTAACAGTTTGCGCCAGTATGTAAGCTGGTACGTGTACTGTCCTGTATCCAAATTTATACTAGTTCTATATCTCTCTAATAATCAATTTGAAACATTCCCGAATAACATCAATGACACATATCTGTGATCCAGGCTATTTTCAAATGATAGTCTTGAATCATAATTTAGGTCATAAAGAATAAATTTTTCTTAACCAAATTCATCAAGTATGAACAAATGTTCTTAAGCTTAGTCAACATATTTCGAGAATAATTAACAAGATAAACTTGACTCAAAATTCATGTTATGCATGTAAAGTCCAATTTAGTCATGCGACATTGTCTCATAGATAGAAAGGTGAAAACTTGAGTAACAGGTGGTTCAGTCTTCACTTACCTTTTGTTGATGTAGTTCTCCAAAAGCTTCGGTTGATCTTCGCCTTCAAATGGTAGAACGCAGTGATGTATGGTACTCAACTACACACTTCTATCCTAATCCGAGACTTGTCTAAATGTAGACTAGAAATCAAGATATAGTTTTGAATCTTTTGATCAACTAAATTTGACAATAATCTTGAAATAACAACACTTGTGAGTTCGACCGAGCAATGCTCTAACAATCACCCCATTTTTCAATTTTAGTGAAAAAACTATCAATATATATAGATTAAAAAATAAAGCTTCAAAAGTCTGGAATCCATCATGCTTGATTTCCTTGGTTATCCAACTCCTTGAATTATTCGTTACTTCAAGTTGTCAATGATTCTGAACGTGTTCAACTCAGCATCGTTGTTGTTGAAGATCCGTAGCGATAACAACTTTGAAAAAATATATTCTGAATCATTGTAATACAGAAACATAGTATTATTATCTTCTCCAAAGTTCAATTGTATCACAACTTCGAAGTAATACTATGGTGATATGTTTCTACCACTTAGTCAATACTTACATCTTTAATTTGCATAATAGGTGAAACTTATAGACGTTAATTCACTCCCCCTTACATAATGATCCGTAAACCATATGAATGTAGTGCGAAACTACTAATTAATTCTTAAAAGACGAAGGTACCCAAATACACCACAATCTTTTATTTATCAACCTATAAGTCCTCTTCAGAATGTGAACTTCTATGGACAGAGTCGAGACAGTACGACAATTCGGTCCACACTTCGTGTGATCGTCTATGGATACGAGATCGAGATAATACAACAACAAGATCACTTGTGTGATTGACTATGGATACAAGATCGAGACGATATGACAACAAAGTGTGTACTTGATAATAGGTTCGGTAATAACCGAAACTCTATAGGATCACTATCAAGTATTACGGAGTTAACGTACTTGTGTATTTTACTTAATTATAATAACAATTATAATATGGAAAACAAAGTAAAAGATACAGCAAGATTTTGTTAACGAGGAAACTGCAAATGCAGAAAAACCCCGGGACCTAGTCCAGTTTTGAATACTCTCAGAATTAAGCCGCTATACAAAATCTAATACCAACTTCGTATAGTTGAGACCAAGCATACTACCCCTAGCTACTTAGTTCCTTTAGTATCCATGCGCCTTCGACTTCTAGAGTCACGCACGTGAATAACAAGTCTTTTGGATCGTATTCCAAACAGAAAATGAAGAATATGTTTGGTAACCACTCTAATCAATCTTGTTACAAGATAAGTTGTTGACAAAGGCTCTTATGTTTAATCTAATAAATCCTTTTTCTGGTTAGATCAATCTATCCAATAACTGCCGAAATAGTCAAGTTTAGATTCGCACTCAATTGATATAGATCTCAAAGAGAAACTATAGAGAATGCCGATCTCACGCAACTAATCAATCATATCTATCAAAGATAAACTGATTCTAGTTGGATCCCAGTCGATCAAGGTTTGTGCACTAAATCCACAAGATATGAAAACTAATAAGAATTATTCTTCGTCTTCATATCTTCTATTGCCTTCAAATACCTGCACAATAAGAATTCTTCTTCGTCTTCATATCTTCTTCTTCGAGCAAATAAAGGACAAACTGAAAGGATCTTACAAATCTATAAGACTTGTACAACCTATAAGAGTAAGCATGAAGGTTCACATACCATTTTAGATAACCAATATCAAAACCTAAACTACAAAAGTAATTAAGTTTCAATATGTTATCAAGGAAACAATTGCCCGAAGCAATTTTCCATATAGTCCAACAAATCGACTAAGATACTTAATTCCATTGTTGAACCGATTGCGTATGTACAATCGCTTTTTTCGATAAGACCAAAATAAAGATTAGAATTAATTTTATTCTTTCATCAGGCTTTAATTGTTCAGACAATAACTTAGACCTTTCCCTTTAAACAAGAAAAACACTAGGTTAGTTAACTAGTTTTTCTTGTCAAGGAATTCGATTAGACTTGAATTACCGAATCCTTCAATTGATAAGTCTAACTAAGATCATAATTAACTTAGTTTCTCTTATCCGGAATCAATTGGACTAAACAAATGACCCCGTAATTTTTTTAAGCCAAAAAAAATAGATACAAACCAAAGTAAATTGACTTGCAAAATTATTTTCCTTAACCGAAAGCAATTGAACAAATATAAACATTACAACACCGCAATTGTACCAAATTTCGTTAAGCAAAAACACTTGATACCCAACAATAAAGAAGATACCAAACCATAAGCCAAATAAATTGACACAGTTTTTCTTAACCGGAAACAACTGAATCACATAAACATCCATACACAGCATAATGGAACATATCAATTGTACCGAAATTTCGTTAAGCAAAAGAAAAATATATATGCAATATAAACATGCTTTTCTTAAATAGGAAAAACAATTAACTAACAAATAAAATCGTTACCTCAAATAAGAACTCTCCCCCAGTGTGTTGTAATCCTCTCGCAAGAACTAAAGAACAACAACAAAACTAACCTTTACCAGAGAAACGTTGAATCGGTTTTAACTAATGCGTGCCAATACCAAAAGTTGAAAACCCGAAACACATATGTTATGCTAAACACAACTTATGCAAACATAAATTGATTCAACATATTGTGACTTTTCACATATGAGTTTCAATCGGAACTCTTTATGATTTTTTGATAAAGCCTACCAACATGGGATAAAACTTAATCCCGCTAAATCAAAAAGCCATACAAATCATAAAGGCTACACCATATGAGATCAAATATTAAGGTTAATAAAAATTGAAATCAGACATCTCATAAAACCGAAAATCACATAGCAAAAATATAAACATTCATTCACAGGCTATGCAATTAGACCACATGAAACAAAAATTATAAAATAATAGTTTTATTCAAAATAGACCTTATACAAAAATATCGAGATAAATCAATACATTGTTGTCTATTTTCATATCAAGTATCTCAGCATATGACTTAATCCTTAGTGATGCTCTGATTTTTCACTGAGGTTTCTTCAGTGTTCAAACTCTTGAAGCTCATCTCAAGAGACTTGTCAGCAACCACTTCTTGTTTTTCAAGTTTTTCAACTTGTTCCTTCATGTATACAAGATCATCTTTTGTTTCTTCGATTCTTTCCTTTAGCCAATCCTGATTTCAAACCGTTATTATGAGATTGGTTCTTAGTTCTTCGAAACCATTGATAAAGTTTACCATACTATTGGAAGGTATCCATTTGGTTTCTTTTGGATCTTGAAAGTTGAAAGTCAACAAACATGACTCATCTTGGGATCCAGTAGAACTATCAGATTCATAATCAGACATGATTTTTGAGATGATCTTCCTCTTCCTTTCCGTACTGATTCCTTGACAATCCTTAACTCTCTAAGCTTCCTCCTTATTTACCTTTGTAATACTGCGAGTTATTGGAGGCATGCTCAAGGATTTAAATAAAAATTAATCAGGGTTTCTCAATACAAGCAAGAGAAGAGTGTTTTCTGAAGAAGAAACAACTTTCGGATCGAAAATACCCAGATATTTCTGTAAATATATAAAGAATATATTTTGTTTCCTTTGTCTAAAACTCTAATGCTGGAAGATTTTTTAAAATTCAAAAATTTCAACTAAATCCTAATTATGGAAGATCATGATAAACATGAACAAATATTATTTTAGACAAAATGGATTCGCAGTTATCCAAAAATTGTCACAAAGATTTTCTGATAGAAACACAAAACATTTTCACTCGTTTTATGTGCTTCCCCATCCCAATGGTTATGAGCACAAGTCTGAATAAGGGTGCACAGACTTCATACAACTAAGTTGTATCGGAGTAAGCCTTATCATGCTTACAATGAGTATCAGAAACATAGTTCATGTCCTAGTTAGCAATTAGGCGAATGATTCGCTCATTCGTGAATTATTCCGTATCGATCGTTCCCGACCAATTCGGCCGTCCAATAGGAACTCCGACTCCAATACGTGTATTTTATCAGGATCCCGATTTATTCGCGACTTCACGTTCCGAACGAGGAGTCGGCATATTAAACAGGCCCATTATGCTTCTGTGCAACACTGACCCAGTTGTTTATTGGGCTTTTCTATAGAATATTTTGCAGGGCCCAATTAAATATCCCCTTCTTTTCCCAAAAACTTCATGGCGAAGGAGATTCGAACCACTAACAGCTTACTCCCATACTTGGCTACTCTCCACTGAGCCAATGATTCTTTAGTGCTAATTTGTCATATATTTTATATATATGTATAATTTTCATACACAAATCACATTTTCTCCATATTATTCAATTCTCTCTCTACCAGTATATGCCGATTTTTCGATACCGAACTCATATTTCTAAAATGAATTATGCACGTACGTATGCCGTTCCATATTACTGCCGTATCACGAATCGTTGACCGGATTCTTGACCAAACTCGACTTTTACAAATCCGTATAATACCCGTACGTATCCTGTTCTGAACGTCTTCCGTACCCCGAATTGCTAACTAGGGTTCATGTTCCTCTTTGGAGGTTTCTGCCCAAAGTATTTTCTACCAAGAAGGTGATCTTTCCTTGTGATATAGGTTTGATCGTGAGGAGAAAATGGACTGATGTGAGAATTTTCAGAGACAGATAAATCTCTCTTAATTCTATTATTGAGATTTTCATATGTTTTTCTTATTCTAAGGATTTCCTTACTCTGCACATCAACTTGATAATCGGAAATAATTATTGGAAATTTTCCCTGATTGTTTCTCTTGGCAGAAATTATTTCCTTCACTTTCTTCTGGAACCATTCAGTAGGGGAACTACCTTCATGTAAACAAAGACTGTTCCGACATGAGTGAGGTGGAACCTTTTTCCAGAAGTGATCATCAACTCTTTCATATGATTCTTTTGAGTTGATTTTATCGAGTTGGGGTATAATCAGTCATTCTACTGAGGAATGATCTTTCAGTTTTTTAAAATAAAATACTTCTTTTAATACTTTTACAAGTGTATTTTGAAGAAGTATAAGTTTCCTGTCAAGTGACTGAAAGATGTATTCCTTAAGATCTTTCTCACGGAACCGGTTCAAAGTTTTCTTTGCACTAGATTTCGTTTGATCATCAGTAGTTGTAGAAGACGGTCTTTCATTCTCTTCTGTCTTGATGTAGTTTGATAAACTACCATCATCTTGATCTTTTTTAGGTGTGATCAAACAAGTATTGTTTTCACGATATGTAAAAGTCGAGAAAGGACTTTTAGTTTCTTCATCAGAAGAAATCACAAAAGAATCATTTGTAAGAGTCTCTGAACTAATCTCTTGCTTTTGAGTAATTTTATCAAGAGCTTCTACTTTGACAAAGAGATCCATATTCTCTTTAGCTAGAATATTTAGTTGAATGTCTTTTTCTATGATCTCTTGCTTAATAAGATTAGATTCTGTCTTTAATAATAACATTCTAGTAGACAGAGATCTGATAGGCTTTAGGAGTTTCACCAACTCTTTGTCAGCATCTTCTTTAACATCAGAGATAGACTCAGATGTACTCTTGATTTCCTTAACTCCTGGATCATGAGTTAACGAAGTAGTGACATCTTCAACTTTTGAGTATTTGCAATCTTGCATAACGTTAACTGAATCAGCCATTAGATTCAAATCTTATAGGTTGGATCGCACCAAACACAAATTGTTAGATCTTTTCGTGTTTGCCTGCTCTGATACCAATTGAAAAGACGACGGTACCCAAACACACCACAATCTTGTATTTATCAACCTATAAGTCCTCTTCCGAATGTGATCGTCTATGGACATAGTCGATATAATACGAAAATTAGGTTCACACTTCATGTGATCGTCTATGGATACGAGATCAAGACAATACAACAACAAGATCAATTGTGTGATTGACTATGGATACAAGATTGAGACAATATGACAACAAAATGTGTACTGGATAATAGGTTCGGTAATAACTGAAACTCTATAAAATCACTATCAAGTATTACGGAGTTAACGTGCTTGTGTATTTTAGTTTATAATAACAATTATAATGCGGAAAACAATGTAAAAGACACAACAAGATTTGGTTAACGAGGAAACTGCAAATGCAGCAAAACCCCGGGACCTAGTCCAGTTTTGAATACTCTCATAATTAAGCCGCTATACAAAATCTAATACCAAATTCGTATAGTTGAGACCAAGCAGACTACCCCTAGCTACTTAGTTCCCTTGGTATCCCTGCGCCTTCGACTTCTAGAGTCACGCACGTGAATAGCAAGACCTTTGGATTGTATTCCAAACAGCAAAGTAATAATCTTTTTGGTAACCACTCTAATCAATCTTGCTACAAGATAAGATGAGTTGTTGACAAAGGCTCTTATGTTTAATCTAATAAACTCCTTTGTCTGGTTAGATCAATCTATCCAATAATTACCTAAATAGTCAAGTTTAGATTCACACTCAATCGATATAGATCTCAAAGAGAAACTATAGAGAATGCCGATCTCACGTAACTAATCAATCAGATCTATCAAAGATAAACGGATTCTAGTTGGATTCCAACCAATCATGGTTTGTGCACTAAATCCACAAGATACGAAAACTAATAAGAATTCTTCTTCGTTTTCAAATCTTATATTTCCTTCAAATACCTGCGCACTTGTGATCAATCACACACATAACGGAGTCTGTTAACAATGGATTATCACAAGATGTCTTTAGATCTAACAACAGTTCTAAAGATCCCGTCGATACTTTGATCTAGTCTGAGTGAATCTTATATCAGAAGAGAAGATTCTCAAGAATAAACAAACTAGGTGGAATCAAAGTTTCAACAACCGTTAGTCTATCAAATCAGATCGAAACTAATAACACTGCAATTATCTAGTTTCCCATCAACGGTACTCGTAGAGCTTCTTGATCCCACATAAGTCTTTAAACGAGCGGTCGTAAGAGATTTCACCTAATTAGGATACTTTCCTCTCCGAATAGACGGCTCCACCAGAAACAACAAGAAATGAAGTTTACCCGGCTCTTAGGATAATTTGCTAGAAATGCAAACTTAGGTATTTATAGACCAAGGTTGTTTGGACACCAAGGAATTTCCAAAACCGAAAATATTCTTAAGATATGCAATAAATGCCCAAATTTCATTTTCCTAATTGCAATAAATGTTGTCCAATATTTTACGCAATCTCTCATAGAAAATCTCAAATTAGTAAATGCACATTACTAATTTTTATTCTCCAGAGCTATGCATTAATTGCTGATAATTAAAGCATATAAAACTAAAAACCTTAGTTAAAAGATTCTTAATTTATTTCGGTACATGATCACCTTGAGTACCAAGGAATATTTTTGAACAATAAATGATAAGAGTTAGTGTCCATGTTCAAAGTATGTTGACATCTTTACACAACAAATCCTTATTCCGAATATACACGGATTTGCATCTTGGAATCGGTTCTACTACACTTCCAAACAAGTTTAGAATTGGTTCTACCAAAATTCCAAATCCACTATGTGATCGGTCATACTAGGTCACAATGGTTAGTTGTGATCTGTAACACTTCGTACCTTATCTCGGGTTAAAGCGAACCCATTGACCAAATTATGCGCGTGCCTTTAATTATTTTGGGTGCCTTAAAGGCTTATTATGATAGTGTCTAAATAAAGACTTTGTCCTAATCTAAATCTTTGGTGCCTTAATAGGCATACTTGCATGATGTACATATGTCATGCTTTTTGGAAAAAGCATATAAAAAGATGAATGGGTTTTTCCTTCCTCTGATTTTCTTTTCTTTTCTCCTCTCCTTTCCCATTCCTGGTGGTTTTCCTTCTCTGGATTTTCTTCCGTGGGAAGAGTTAAAGAACAAAACTGGAAATCAACGAATGAACCTCCTGGAGAAAAGAATACGTGCAGTTGCTGGTATTGATGCTGTTCATGTTGGTTGATTTCATAAACGGAGCAAGGAAATTTCTTCTCCATGTTTCCAGTTTAGGGGTTCTGTAAAATTTGATGATTAAACATCATATTTCTATTGATATTAAAGCAAGGGGTGGTTGTAATTTATATCAATTGCAGGATTTTCAATTTGTGGTGTGTAAATTGGTGAAATAGGGGCTCGTAATGTTAGAACTAGGGTTCTTCAGGTGAAGTTTGGGGTTTTTTCTCCCGAATCTGTTGATAATGGCTAATATATATATATATCAAATGATTGTTTGATTGAATTATGTGTATGAGGATTTTGAATTTTGGTTCTTGTAGTTTTGTCATTGTTGCTACTAAATGGTGCCATTAGAAAATGGGCAGTTCAACCTTAAATTCCATTTCAATAGTTTTGGCTTGGGGATTAATTAGATTTGGATACTCCTGTACGTCCTAGATCTATTTCATCCATCAATTTAGTATACATTTTGATTTGGTATCATATACATATAGACAGTTTTTGTCATTATAGATACCGTACAAGACCCTACGGAGATGTCTGAGGTAGTCGGCGTTTATTGAAATGTAGGATTGCTGTAGCGACAACATATAGAATGGGTTAAATTCATTTCATGTTGATTAATTTGTGATAAATATTTGGTTCATTTCTTTAGCATGTTTTCTCGATCTCTTGAGCTTAGCTTGGAGCCTGTCGGCTATTTAATTGAAGAACAAATATATTGCAGCTTCACTTTTCAACTCATTTTCACTTTGGTTGTTAAGAGGTGCATTAGGAGGAGCAATGAGTATATCAGATCGTAGTGTTGGTAAAATTGTACAGGAAAGACAACAAATGGCCTAATAAAATTGATGGTGCGCAGATATCAACATCTTCTCATCATATGCCACCAAGATCTGGTACTACTCCAAACTTAATTTAAGTTTTCCTATGCATGTAACTGACCGATGAAATGACTCAAAGAAATGTATATCATTTTCGCAAATTCAGTAATGGGTTTGTATGTGTAGATTAAACTTTATTTTGTGATAATTTGTACTACTATATATGGCCTTAGGCTAAATGGTTGATATCAATATTTCTCCATCTGACTTGTAATTTCAAGTGCCGATTGCCATTTTGAGTTACCTATTTTGTTTGATCCCTTGTGTTATTTTTATTTTATTCAAAGATTATGAGTTGTATATGAAGTAGGAGTTCCGAGTATGGAGTGAATTGGGTACCTTGAGTTTAAAAAATAAAATGCTATTGCTAAAAATGTCTTTCATTTTGCATTATTGATGTTCTCTTTAGTGGAGTTCAATATTGATCTTCTTTGTAGAGCTGTAGCTTTTATGGTGTTGTATACTTGGGAGCCTTCCACCATTTGGCATTGTCACTTTGAGTTTACTGAGCATATATATACACTTTTGATAATTAATTGGGATCATGTTTAGTCTGTATTATATGAAGATATCATTGGGTTAATTTAAACATCATTTTTAGTATCTAACACTTAAGTGGACCATTAAAGAAGTTGTGATCCTATTGTATTGATCAATAGTTGAGAGTTTGAAATGATGTGCATTCATTTAGATTTATTTTTCTACGTTTTATCTCTTCGGCACCAAATTGAATTAGACCTGATGGATTTATGGATTAAGCAAGTATATATATGTATATTTTCTACACTATGTTAACATAATTGTTACTTTTTGTGGTTTAAGCTAGAAGCTTTATTTTTTTATGCCGAGTTCACTGTTGCCTGACTTAATTTTGAGACTGCTGTGTACTCATGAGTATTGTATATACACTACCTTAGATTTCATTAAGGGACTTGTCTCATCTATTTTTGGAACTGTTAGTGAACTATATATATGGTTGTATAGATGAAATGCCCAATCATTTGCAATTTAAAACTAGGATTCGTAGTCGGCATTATATCGGTACCTCGATAAGGCTTTTGAGAAATGAATTATGTTTATAGAGTAATGTGAACTGAATACCTTTCATTCTTAGAGCATGTCTCGAGACTTGGGTGTGGTGATGAATGGCCACTTTTAAAAGTTCGCTAAGGTGATCATTATGGGGTGTTGAGGACCTGCCTTAGGATGCACTTCAAATGCAGATCATGTTACTTCCATGAAGTGAAAAATGAGAATGATAATGGGACGCTCATAACATGGCTATTCATGTGAAGTTAGTTTTAAAATATTATATGTAAAAACGAAGTGTATGTTGGTTATTAATAGGGATGGTTCTCTTACGTATTGACTTGGCCTATATATAGTTGTTAGTTAAGTTTTGTTGTTTGCATTGGTCGGTATGGTTTCTTCTATGTAGTACCATTGACTTGGCCTATATATAGTTGTTAGTTAAGTTTTGTTGTTTGCATTGGTCGGTACGGTTTCTTCTATGTAGTACCACTGGCACCACTGGCAGAGTTAAAAGAACTAAGCTTTAGATTTTAGAGACTGCAGCACTAACAAAGACGAAATTTCACGTAGCCATAAAATGTTTGGTTCTGAATTTTTACTTTGTCTAGATTCAGTAATAAGATAGAATGGGGCCTTAATTACTCTTGTTGTTTATGTGAGGCTTGATTTCACTCTAGTAAATTCGGTAATGCGATATCTTATCCTTATGACACTATTGGCGATGTGGTAAGTGGGGATAGCAATTCATACTATTTGTGTTTAAGAGATGATTACTACCTAAATGGAGTAGTTCATATCATCTAGTGAGAGATAGTTGCTACCATTATCGGTAGTTCATACTATCTAAACAAAATTTGACGAACTATGGTCGTGTTTGATCCCTTCGAGAAACGAAGAGGGTATGTAGGCAGCCATTATGCGGTTCAGCACAACCCTACACCTATAAGGGTGTTCATATCATCTGAAAGTCATCTGAAAGTGTTGGTTGCTGTTTTGGAAGTTCATATCATCTATTCGGAGATGATTGTAACCTTGACATTGGCAACTGGCCATATATATTGGGGTTGGTAACCGGTCATCTCCCAATTTGGCAACTGGCCATATAAATTATTGGGGTTGGCAACTGGCCATCTCCCATTTTGGCAAATGGCCATATAAAATATTAGAATCGGCAACTGGTCATGTAATTTTTTGGGGTTGGGGGTTGGCAACTGGCCATCTCCCATTTTTTGCAACTGGCCATATAAATTGTTAGAATCGGCATTGGCCGTATAAATTATTTGAGTTGGCAACCGACCATCTCCCATTTTTGGCAACTAACCATATTAATTGTTAGAATCGGCAACTAACCATATAAGTTATGAGAGTTGGCAACTGGCCATCTCCCATTTTTGGCAACTGGCCATCCTTCACCATTGGCAACCGGGCAATGGTGTCTAGTATCTGAGAGATATTGTTTCCTCATAAAGATGGAAATTTATTTGTGGGATTTTACGACTCTTGAAGTATAAAAGCATGTGTGCTTGCTCATAAAACAATATTTGGTAAAGTTGATGAACATTTGCATGGCAAATTCAAATTGGTTCGAAAAATTTGAAGGTCTGATTTCTCGAGTGGCGTATTGGAGAGTCGGAGTTTTCCAAGCGGGCCGAAACCCGGTTCGCTGGAAGTCTAGATTTTTCGGTTCCTCACATGATCGGTCCTACCAAGTCACATACATGGGTGCAGATCGGTTATACCAATCACATGGATCGGTTCTACCTAATCATGGTACCTACTTGTGATCGGTCACACCAGTCACTAGAATCGGTCATACTAATTACAAGGATCGGTTCCATTTGAACATGGCATCTACTTGTGATCGGTCATACCAGTCATTAAGATCGGTTATACCAATTACAAGGATCGGTCACACAACGGTCACACCAATTACCAGAATCGGTCACACCAATTACAAAGATCGATCATACCATCTCATGGTGATTACTTAGGATCGGTTACACCAATTATCAAGATCGGTCATACCAAATCATAATTCTAGGTATTGTGATCGACTATACTAAGATATATAACCTGAGTTAAAATCGGTTCTACCAATTCACATATATTGGTCATCCAAAGAATATGCAATGAATAGCCGGACCAATATAGCTATTGATTTCCCTTTCAATTCATGAAACAAGTTCACGAACTTACTTGCTTTAAACAAACGTAAAACATTGTTTCCTATGATGAAATCTTCACCATAAACTCATACACATAATCATAAAACTATATATACAAGATTATGTCGATGTCATATCTACGAAGTTCAAAAAATAAGTGTTATACTTTATAATATAATTCCTCAATACTATGACCATACTATCATGATCATGTCTATCTACTAGAGTATTATATACAATATATACAACTTTGTATGTTATGTTTTCAGTATAGCACGACTTGAAAGATACGTTAGGAATGAAACAAGTTCAAGTCAATATTACTAACCTCAAGTGGAAGGATGTTGTCGTCGTTGTAGTCGTTACTTCTTCCCATTCTTCAGGTATTCGGAGTAATACTTGTATGTCTCAACATTCCTAGACTTTCTAGTCTAACTTAAACGAAGTTGACTATAGTATTTAATCAAGCGATTCTAGATGAGTTTTGATACTAAAATATGACAACCAAACTTGACATACCAATGCTTGATGAGTTCAACCGAGCTATGCTCTAACAAATTCTCCCCCTTTTTGTCAATAAAAAATGGCAAAGGTACGAAAACAATGGGATCGTAATGAATTCTAACAAAAGATACTTCAAGACTTAAAAGGAACACATATAAACTTTAATTTAGATGATATCACAGAGTATAAAATAGTTAGTGTCTCATCTAGGAGATTTAAGATATAAGCATCCCCTATGTATTCTACGTCCACTCTCCCCACAAAGATATAGCAATTAAGCACAAGTTGAAAAAGAACTCTCCCCCTTTTTATGTCATTCCTAAGAGAACAACATGGGCGACCTTACTTTAATAAAAAAAGAACAATTTTTAATAAGATGATAAGAATTCCTTATTGGAACTCAAGTTTTATTGCCCAAAAGATAAGAATTAATTAAGGGCAATGCTTTCAACTTGATTTAATGAACCAAAACAACACCAATAGACTTCCAAAGGCGTTGAAACGTTGAGGTGTCTAGAGACTTGGTGAGGATATCAACCAATTGTTGTTCTGATATCACAAACTCTATGTTGACAATACCATTTACAAAGAGATCTCTTATAAAGTGGTATCTTATGTCAATGTGCTTTGTTCTTGAGTGCTCAAAGGGATTCTTAGTAATTCGAATCGCACTTGAGTTGTCACAAAGGATTTTCATTGTTCCAGCATCTATACCATAATCAGTAAGCATTTGTTTCATCCATAAAAGTTGAGTACAACACGAACCCGCAACAATGTATTCAGCTTCACATGTCTATAGAGATTGTGAGTTTTGTTTCTTGCTATGCCAAGCAACAAGATTTAGTCATACATAGTAGAATCCTCCTGATGTACTTTTTCTATCTTTTACACAACCTGCCCAATCTGCATCAGAATACGCTGTAAGATCAGTATTAGTATCAAAAGTATAAGAGAGGACATAACCGGTAGTATGTTGTATATATCGTATGATCCTTTTAGCAGCTGTAAGATGAGATTCTTTTGGTTTATCTTGAAATCTAGAACAACAACCAATGCTATAGGTGATATATGGTCTTGTTGCAGTTAGATATAGAAGACTTCCAATGATGGACTTGTATAATTTCTGATCAACATCAACACCTTTCTTGTCTTTATGCAGCTTCCCAGTAGTGGGCATGGGAGTTAGTGTAGGAGTACTTTTCTCAAAACCGAATCTTTTAGTAAGATCCTTTGTATATTTTTCTTGATAAATGTAGATTCCATCCTTATGTTGTTTAATTTATAGACCCAAAAAGAATCTTAACTCCCCAACATTGCTCATCTCGAATTCCTTACCAAGAGAAGTTTGAAATTCTTTGGCAAGTTTCTCGGATGTAGATCCATAGATTATGTCGTTTACATAGATTTGAGCAATAAAGACATCATTTCCACTCCATTTAGTAAACAGTGTCTTATCTGCTCCACTTGAGAACCCTTTCCTAAGAAGCGAAGTGGTAAGTCTTTTATACCATATTCAAGGTGCTTGTTTTAATCCATATAATTCATTCCTGAGCTTAAAGACATGATCGGGATATTCCGGACTTTCAAAACCTTTAGGTTGAGCAACGTAGACTTCTTCCTTTAGGAACCCATTTAAGAATGCAGATTTTATGTCCATTTGAAATAGCTTAATCTTGAGAAAACAAGCATGAGCTAATAGCAGTCGTCTGGACTCAAGGCGTGCAACAGGAGCAAAGGTTTTTTCAAATTCAATCCCTTCAATCTGTGAGTATCCTTGAGTGATAAGTCTTGCCTTGTTTCGGACCACTGTTCCGAATTCATCTGATTTGTTCTTAAATATCCATTTTGTACCCACAATATTGATATTAGAGGGACAAGGTACGAGTTCCCATACATCTTATCTTTTAAACTGATTTATCTCTTCATGCGTAAAATTTACCCAAAAGGGATCATTAAGATCTTCATAAACATTTTTGGGTTCCACTTGCGAGAGATAAAATCCAAAATTGCAAGTATTTTGAAGTTGATTTCTCATCTTAGCAGTGGATTCCGTACCTCCATGAATATTGTCAGGATCGTGATTCCTTTGAACCCACAAGTGTCTTGGAGTGGCACGTTCAACAGGACTATCATGATTAGTCATTTTTTCCTTGTCATCAGAAACATTAGGATTGGTAACCGTTGGTACAACTTCTACCGATCCTGGAACTTCTTTGACTTTCTGAGTTGTCTCTGAAGGAGACAACTCAGCAGGAGAGTCATCATGACGGAAATCTTTCAAATCAATCGTCTATGATAACATTTGCTGATTCCATCATAACATGAGTTCTGAGATTGTATACTCTAAAACCACGACTGTCAGATGCATAGCCAAGGGAACTACCTTCGTCACTTTTTGAGTCAAATTTTCCTCTTTGTTCTCGATCTTTGAGAATGTAGCACTTACTGCCAAACACACGGAGATAGTGTAAGCTAGGTTTCTTACCATACCATAACTTATATGGAGTATTTAGGGTTCATGAGCGTAAATACACGATTGATCAAATAGCGGAATGTAAAGACAGCTTCTCCCCAAAATTTTAGAGGTAAGTTTTTGTTGTGAAGCATTAACCTGAAAATTTCCTGTAAACTTCTATTCTTCCTTTATGCAACTCCATTAGCTTGTGGAGTAATAGGTGGTGAATATTGTTGAATAATGCCAAGTTTGTCACAGAATTCGAACACCTTAGTATCTTTGAATTCAGTTCCTCGATCGCCCCTAATTTTCTTTAGTTTACGACCTTGTTCATTCTGGATTCTATTAGCTATAATATTGAAGTCACTTAGGGTCTCATTCTTATGTGCTAAGAATGCCACCCAAGTAAATCTGGTGTAAGCATCGACCATTACCAAAGCATATTTCTTCCCTCCAACAGAAGGATGTTGAATGTGTCCAAAGAGATGCATATGAATTAAATCAAATTGAGCCTTGGTAGTAATTTCTCGAGATGATTTGTGTGGAATACTTACTTGTTTGCCTTTCTGACATGCTCCATAAATACCATCGTTCTTAGCATTGGTTTTGTTAATGATCTTGCCAAGAAGGCTATTGTTAGAGGATAGCTTGGTTGAACTCACCAAGCGTTGGTATGTCAAGTTTGGTTGTCATTTTTTAGTATCAAAACTCGTCTAGAGTTGCTTGATTAAATACTAGAGTCAACTTCGTTTAGGTTAGACTAGAAAGTATAGGAATGTTGAGACATACAAGTATTACTCTGAAGACCCGAAGAATGTGAAGAAGTAACGAACTACAACGGTGACATCATCCTTCCACTTGAGGTTAGTAATATTGACTTGAACTGTTTCATTCCTAACATATCTTTCAAGTCGTGCTATATTGAAAACATAACTGCGGAGCTGTATATACTGTACATATAGTATAATACTCTACTGGTGTGACATGATCAAAATATTTATATCATAGTATTAAGGAAGTAGACTACGAAGTATAACGCTTATCTTTTGAACTTCGTAGATATGACATCGACATAATCTTGTATATATTGTTATGATTACATGAATGGGTTATGTTGAAGATTTCATCCTAGGAAACAATGTTTTACATTTTTTTAAAGGAAGTACATTCATGAACTTGTTTCGTGAATCGAAAGGGAAATCATAGGCTTATTGGTCCGGCTATTCATTGCAAATCTTTGGATGACCAATATGTGTAAGTTAGTAGAACCGATCTTAACTTTGGTTATGTATCTTGGTATAACTAATCACAATGCCTGACTTATGATTTGGTATGACTGATTTTGTTATTGGTGTAACCGATCATAAGTAATCACCATGGGGGTGGTATGATCGATCCTTGTAATTGGTGTGACCGATCATGAGTATGTGTGACCGACCCTTGTAATTGGTGTAACTGGTCCTGATAAATGGTGTAAACGGTCCTGGTAACTGGTGTGACCGATCACAAGTAATACCATGTATAGATGGAACCGATCCTTGTAACTGGTGTAACCGATCCTAGTGACTGGTGTGACCGATCACAATTATTTCCATAATTAGATATAACCAATCCTAGTGATTGGTATAACCGATTGAACCCATGTATGTGATTTGGTATTTGATCAATCACATAGTAGTCTTGGAAAACAGGTGAACCAATTCTAAACTTGTTTGGAAGTGTGGTATAACCGATTCCAAGAATGCAAATCCATGTAAATATGAAATAAGGATTTGCAGTGAAAAGATGTCAACATACGTTGAACACGAACAATAACTCTTATCATTTATTGTTCAAAGATATTCCTTGGTACTCAAGGTGATCCTATGCCGAAATAAATTGAGAATCTTTTAATTAAGGTTTTTGGTTTTATATGCTTTAATTACCAGCAATTAATGCATATCTCTAGAGAATAAAAATTAGTAATGTGCATTTACTAATTGGAGATTTTCTATTAAGAGATTCCGTAAAATTTTGGACAAGCATTTATTGGAATTAGGAAAACCAAATGTTGGCATTCTGTTAGAGCATAGATCGGTTGAACTCACCAAGCGTTGGTATGTCAAGTTTGGTTGTCATATATTAGTGTGTCAAAACTCATCTAAATTCGCTTGATTATATACTAGAGTCAACTTCGTTTAGGTTAGACTAGAAAGTCTAGGAATGTTGAGAAATACAAGTATTACTCTGAAGACCCGAAGAATGTGAAGAAGTAAGGAACTACAACGACGACATCATCCTTCCACTTGAGGTTAGTAATATTGACTTGAACTGTTTCATTCCTAGCGTATCTTTCAAGTCGTGCTATATTGAAAACATAATTGCGAAGCTATATATACTATACATATTGTATAATGCTCTAGTGATTTGACATGGTCATAATTATATGATCATAGTATTAGGGAATTAGACTACGAAGTATAACGCTTATCTTTTGAACTTCGTAGATATGACATTTACATTGTTAGAGCATTGCTCGATCGAACTCACAAGCGTTGCTATCTCAAGCTTGTTTGTCAAGTTTAGTTGCAAACTATAAGTCTTGATTTCTAGTCTACTTATAGATAAGTCTCGGATTAGGATAGTAAGTGTAGTTGAGCTTTAGACTTCACGGCGTTCATCGAATGAAGACGAAGAACTACTCAAGGGAACTTGTGGAACTTCATCAACAAAAGGTATGTGGAGACTTGAACTCATCTATCACTCAAAAGTCTATCTACTCTATCTCATATTTGAGACAAAAAGTTGTATTGCTATATAGACTTCAATTATACACATTTGGTATTTCGAGCCGAGTTTATCTCGCTTATCTATTTCTCGAAGTATGTGTTGGTAAGCTTTCGCTCTAACCAAATTCATCTTTTATTCTTGACGAAAGTCAAAAGATGATCATGTGAAAATCGCCTTGTAACATCTTACATGATTTGTATGAGACAGTCATTTGATGTAGACTCGGAATGTTTCGTATTGATCATTCGATCACTTGAAAAATACTTTGAAGCTAATAGTTTGTGTGAGACAGCTGTTGTCGTCTTCCAAGAATGTTTCATGATTAAAATAAGGGTTTAGAACATGTAACCATGATTGGATATAAACATAGTGTGTATTCACATTTGTGTAAAGTCCAAAACCGGGAAACATGGTATGCGCACCCGTACGCGTACTGTCTGGTTGTTGGAAGTCTGGGAACTAAGTATGCATACCCGTACGCGTACTGGCGGAAGTTCAAGTCCCGTGAATTTTTGCATGAGTTTGGAAGTGTAAAATGGTATGCGTACCCGTATGCGTACTGGCATAACCAAACTCAGTCCGGCTACTTAGGTATGCGTACCCGTTTGCATACTTAAGTAGGTTAAGTTTTAAAACTGGGTTGTTCATGAACTAATACATTTATATAATAAGGAATGCAATCTTTTGAAAACCGTGGCTATAATGTTCATGAAATGATTCGAGTGAATCAAAATCGATTTTTCTTCAATTGTGTATTGTATACTTCTATGAGAATATAAACAATTGAACAACTCTCTAACTAGTTTCATTTGAGTCATTTGAACTAGTTATGATAAAGATGAATAAGGTTGATATGAAAGTGCTCATATGGCTAACCATTGGTTAACTATTGTTGAACCAACTAAGTGTACACGTTTAGGTACAGTTACCTTTATCTAAATGATGGTACATTTCATTTGTGTATAACAAGCTAAGTTCGATCTAACGGTTAAAAAATATTACCTTGAATCTAATCAGGTTTTCATCTAACGGTGAATATTGAATGCTTTGTTACCAAGGTAACATTGATTGCAAACCCTGATTTGGAGACTATATAAAGGAGAACTCTAGCAACTAGGAAACCTAATCCCCACACCTCCTGTGTGATACTAGTTGCGACGAGAGTCGATTCTCCTTTAACCTTAGATTTTCGCGAAATCCTGTAGGTTAATGGACTTAAAGACTTCATTGGGATTTTTAAGCCAGACCCAACTATTTCTCTGTAGTTGCGTGTTCTGATCTTGCCGTTTTCTATCATGATTGAGTACTATCTTCTTTAAGATTTGCTCGAGATTTATTCTCCGATAGGCAAGATTGAAAAGTAGTCACAAACATCTTCGTCTCATCGTTTGTGATTCCACAATATCTTGTTTCGTTAATCGATTAAGATTATTGTGAGGTGATTGATAATACTAGGATGTTCTTCAGGAATATAAGTTCGGTTTATCAATTGGTTCATGTTCACCTTGATTTATCAAAAGACGGAACAAAACTCATAGGTATATCTGTGGGAGACAGATTTATCTATACAATAGATTTTTATGTGTGAGAAAGATTTTTTTATCAAGTCTTCGACTTTGGGTCATAGCAACTCTTAGTTGTGGGTGAGATCAACTAAGGGAATCAAGTGCGCATATTCCGGAGTGGTTCAAGAGGCGTAAGGAACGCAACTGTACCTTGATCAGTGTTAGATTGATTAGGGTTCAACTACATTCCAGTCCGAAGTTAGCTTGGTAGTAGGCTAGTGTCTGTAGCGGCTTAATACAGTGTTGTGTTCAAATCTGAACTAGGTCCCGGGGTTTTTCTGCATTTGCGGTTTCCTCGTTAACAAAATTTCTGGTGTTTGTGTTATTTCTTTTCCACATTATATTTTGTTATATAATAGAAATATCACAAGTTGTGCGTAGTTTAATCAATTAGTGAATCCAACCTTTGGTTGTTGACTATATTGATTGACACTTGAACATTGGTCTTTGGTACCGTTCAAGTTGTTTCACATAATAATCAGGCTCACAGATTTCTATCTGTTTGATTTGCTGATTACATTGTGAAACAGAGATACAACTCTTGGATATACTTTTCTTGAGATTGAGTCTGACTGTCTAGTTGATTCTCTCGAAAGTATATCGGATTTTGTCCTTACAGATTGCTAAGCGAAATATTGGGTGTGTTTTTTGGATCCCCGCCTTTTCAATTGGTATCAGAGCAGGCAAACACATTTAAGACCTCATAAGTTTATGTTTGTAGCAATCTGATTCTATGGACATAAGTGCTATCTCTATAAACGCACATCCAGATCCAGGGATTTCTGAACTCTCTTCCGTGACTGAATTAATAAAATATGTAGAAGAAATTCTATCTAAACCTCCACCTGGTTTAAAATCCATTGAAGTGTTTTCATGGCTTGAAAAGAAACTGGAAAGCTTATCTCTTGATGTTGAGTTATACCTCCAGAAAGAACAAGAATCTCTTGATAAGCTAAATCTAGTTTTGATGAATAATATTCATGTTGAGCTTGACATTGATTTACCAATCAGTAAGAGCAATGCTCCTCCTCTGTGTAATCCAATTGGTTGTAGTAAACTAATTTATTTACATGAAGAGTTTATGTCTGAGTCTCCTGACTGCATCACCTCTAAGCATGAATCAATTCATTGGTCAATTCTTGATACTTCGTACTAAGATAATAGTATTGTTTCTCCTTATTAAAAAGTGAGGACGTCTCTTTGTATCAAAAGAGTTTCCCTGTGCAATACTGAATATTATCTGCAAAGACTGTTGGTTATAAGTTGTAAACGAAGAAATCAGGAACACAAACTATCTTGTGCTCTTTTTAAGTTCTTTGAGAAACTTGTAAAAATGGTCATTTGGGTTTCTCTCAATACTGTAAGATGTAAGAGTTGTTGGAAAGAAACTCTTTCTTGGTGCCATGGTGAGCAAGACATTGTTCACCTCAACACAACTTGATTGTGTTGGAAGTGCAGTCTCACCAAGATATGCCCTGCTATGTATACAGTGAGGGAAGCACGAGAATTGGGGCGTACATGTTGCGTTAGGTACGATTTTGAATCTTTGGTAAGGCTGTAGAATTCAATTGGATTCTTCTCAAAAGTATGTCTATAAACTTGAGCAAGATTTATGTTTTTATCATTTGCTTAGGGTACTTATAATGATCCATGTACCTTGCTTATCGTTCATTTCTACCTAACTTAATCTGTGTTTAAGGTTCTTAAATGTTTAGGTTATAAAATAGTAGTTCGGGATATTTGGACTTCATGGTACACATACCAGGTATGCATACCATCATTTAAAATCAAAATCCAAGGGTTTTAGTACGCATACCCGTTTGCAAACTACTTCAGATCACGAAAATTCGTTTGCAAACCTGTATGCATACTGGCCTGAAGATGTCGAATTTCGGTAAACTTTTATTTTGGCCGTAACTTCTTCGTCCGAACTCGGAATGACCTCATTCTTTTTGCATTCTCTTCCTATGTGAATTCTCTTGAAAATGGAAATGAGAATTCTTGAATTTGGAAGAGATAATATTGGTATTTGTCCCGACTCTTGTTTTTGAGTGTTTTGCTCCGTTTCGTCGCTCTTGTTCCACTTCTCTTGGACTTGGGCACTTGGATTCTTGGAGTAATTCTCTTCTAAGCTCATTTGTAGCTTTTACAAGAATGTTGTTGGTGAATCACAAAGAAGGAAGTTCAAGAATGGGCAGTAGTACGTATTGCTATGAGATTCTTGAATGTTCACAATCATCTTTTGTGAACTATGGTGCATGGTCGATAATGACTTTGTATGTTCTTCTTTGTTAAGAAAATCTTTTTATACGCCTTTGGTAGCTATTCTTGGTGTAATTCCGTGCGAAAAAGATTGATTCTACCCTCTAAGGACAAATCATCTTGTATGTGCATTACGAGTTTGTCTTGATGTCTAGGAAACTTCTTATGAGAATTTATTCTTGTGTTTTTAAGAAGGATAACTAGGGTTTGGAATAGCAATTATTGTGAGTACACATAGCTATTGCCAACGTTTTCATCTTGCAATGTTTTTAGATTTATTTAATTAAATTCTAAGTTATTTGGAAGATGATTTTTGCAGTATTAATCTTTATGGTTTTATATATTGCAAATTGTTATGGGATATGTTGTTTACGTCCGTGAACCTTGACTGTCCCATATTTGTTCAAAATTTAACTCTATTAAATGTCGGTATGCAAATATTGATAAAAGATAAAATGAACTTTTGACAACAAAAGTTAAGCCTATTATGTCATATGCAAATATTGATGGAAGATAGGATGAACTTTTGTTTACAAAGATTAACTCTATTATATGTCATTGTGCAAATAGTGATGAAAAATAGAATGAATCTTTGATTATTCCGCAGTATTGGTCTTTCCCTGATCCACATCTTTGTGTATGTACCGTGTTGCTCTGTAAGTTTTCTTATGTTGAGCATGGCCAATTGGATTGATCATTTTCCTTGTGTTAATTCAATTGAGATTTTTGGATACAAATTCATGTTTCATGTTATTTGTTAATGTCCAAAGAAATCCTTATTTTCTTGTGAAGTAACGTCGCTCTTGTTGTTATTTCGGGAATGACATTTTATGGGGGAGAGTTCTTATTTGAACTTGTGCTTAATTGCCATATTTTTGTAGGGAGTGCGGCTGTGGAATATTATAGGGGTTATCTTGTATCTTTATAAACTCCTTGATGAATGCATTTAGTTTCGGCTATATGATTGCATCTAAACAAAGCTGATATGTGGTTCTCTTTTGGTCATGAAGTATCTCTATGGAAATTTCATTAGGATCCCACTAGTTTTCGTACCTTTTCCAATTTATATTGACAGAAAGGGGGAGAATTAATTGTTAGAGCACTGCTTGGTCGAACTCGCATGCGTTGCTATCTAAAGCATGTTTGTCAATGTTAGTGATCAAAACTATAAGTCTTGATTTCTAGCCTATTTATAGATGTCTCGGACTAGGACATAGATTGTGTAGTTGAGCTTAGACTTCACGAATCACGACGTTCATCATTTGAAGACGAAGAACTACTAAGGGGAGCTTGTGGAACTTAATCGACAAAAGGTATGTGGAGACTTGAACTCATCTATCACTTGTAAAGTCTATTTCTACTCTATCTCCTATATTGAGCCATAAGTCGTATTACCATATAGTTTCCTATATACACATTTGAGATTTCGAGCTGAGTTTATCTCGCCTACATATTTCTCGAAATATGTGTTGGCAAGCTTTTGCTTCGACCAAGTTCATCTTATATCATGAGAAAATTGCCGAGTAACATCTTACATGGTTTGTGTGATACAATCATTTTGTATTTGTCTTGGAATGTTTCGTTATGATTATTTCAATAACTTGAAAATTGCTTTGATGCTAATAGTGTGCTAAAATGGCTATTGTCATCCTTTAAGAAAGTTTCAATGATTGAAATAAGAGTTTAGAACACTTAACCATTATTGGATATGTCATGTTGTGCACTCTTGCACATATGTAATCCATGTCCGGGAACCATAGTATGCGCACCCGTTTGCGTACCGGTTGGTTTGAGAAATACGGGAACCTAAGTATGCGTACCCATTTGCGTACTGGCGTACAGGTTCATATCCGAGAATTTCTGCTGGGATTGGAAGTATGCGTACCCGTTTGCGTACTGCCGGAAACCAATCTCGATCCGGGTATTTCAAGTATGCGTACCCGTTTGCATACTTGAAGGTTAAAGTTCTAAAATCGGTTTTGTACATGAACATAAATATTTATATAATAAGGAATGCAATCTTTGCAAACCGTGGCTATAATGTTCATGATTGATTCGAGTGAATCAAACCGATTTTGCTACAATTGTGTCATTGTATAATTCTATGAGAATATAGCAATTGAACAACTCTTTAACTAGTTTTATTTGAGTCATTTGAACTAGTTATGGTTAAGATGAATAAGGTTGATATGAGAGTAATCATATGGCTAACCTTGGTTAACTATTTGTGAACCAACATGGTGTAAACGTTTAGGTACGGTTACATAAACCTAAATGAGGGTACATTTCATTTGTGTGTAACAAGCTAAGTTCGATCTAACGGTTGAAAGATATTAGCTTGGTTGAATCAGGTTTTCATCTAACGATGAATGCTTTGTTACCAAGGTAACTTGGATTGCAAACCCTGATTTGAAAAACTATATAAAGGAGAACTCTAGCAACTGGGAAATTTAATCCCCACACCTCCTGTGTGTTACTAGTCGCATAACTAGAGTCGATTCTCCTTTAACCTTAGGTTTCTATCGAGACCCTGTAGGTTAACGACAGTAAAGACTTCATTGGGATTGTGAAGCCAGACCCAACTATTTTCTTTGTAGTTGCGTGTTCTGATCTTGCCCGATTCTATCGTATTGATTATAATTGAAGTAATTTACTCGAGAATAATTTCTCCAATAGGTAAGATAAAAGTAATCACAAACATCTTCGTCTCATCGTTTGTGATTCCACAATATCTTGTTTCACTAGTCGATTAAAATTATTGTGAGGTGATTGATAATACTAGACTGTTCTTCGGGAATATAAGACCGGTTTATCAATTGGTTCCTGTTCACCTTGATTTGTCAAAAGACGGAAAAAAAACTCTTGGGTATTTCTGTAGGAGACATATTTATTCAATCTATAGACTTTTCTCTGTGAGACAGATTTGTTTATCAAGTCTTCGACTTTGGGTCGTAGCAACTCTTGGTTGTGGGAGAGATCAACTAAGGGAATCAAGTGCGTAGTATCCTGTTGGGATCAGAGACGTAAGGAACGCAACTGTACCTTGAATCAGTGTGAGATTGATTAGGGTTCAACTACAATCCAGTCCGAAGTTAATTGGTAGTAGGCTAGAGTCTGTAGAGGCTTAATACAGTGTGGTGTTTAATCTGGACTAGGTCCCGGGGTTTTTCTGCATTTGCGGTTTCCTCGTTAACAAAACTTCTGGTGTCTGTGTTATTTCTTTTCCGCATTATATTTTGTTATATAATTGAAATATCACAGGTTGTGCGTTTAGATTAATCAATTAGAATATCCAACCTTTGGTTGTTGATTTACATTGATTGACACTTGAACATTGGTCTTTTGTACCGTTCAAGTCATTTCACATAATAATCAAGCTCACGGATTTCTATCTGTTTGATTTGCTGATTACATTGTGAAACAGAAATATTAAACTCTTTTATATACTTTTCTCTAGATTGAGTCTGACTATCAAGTTGATTCTATAGAAAGTATATTAGAGTAAGTCCTCTCAGATTGCCAAACGAATTGTTGGGTGTGGTTGTTGTACCCCCGTATTTTCATTAATGTGTAGTTCACACTACAAATACATATGGTTTACGGATCATTATGTAAGTGGGAGTGGTTTTCATGTGAGATGAAGTATTGACTAAGGGGGAGTGATACATATCACCATAGCATTGTTGTCAAAGTTGTGATACAATTGAACTTTGATACTGTTGTTTTGGGGTAAAATCTGATTCTTCTGGAAATGGTAAATTTGGGTGTGCCGCCAAGAAACGAATTTAAACGCTAAACAAATGCACTGCACGGGAGTACTTTAGATTCGAGAGATCAATCTGTAAAATCCTGGCCTAAACCAAGAAATGGCCGTTCCAGTCTTTCTTCGGTCACAAAATGAAGGAGAAGGGTTGATCTTAGGGAGGGAAGCGAAGAAGGTGTTTGAGATCAGAATGGTTAACTCTAAAGGTGTGTCTGTTTATGACTTGTATCAGAATGTGGAACTTGTTTGCGGAATGTAAGCTATAAGTTCTTGGTGTTTTTTGGATACTTGTGTTGATACACTTGTTGGTTGAAATAGGTTGAAAACCTATTTATATAAGTAATAGTTGAACGCACCCTGATCTCATAGGAAGTGGAAGTAGTTGAGTGATGGAGAAGTGGGATCGTGTAAAAATGTTGAAAACCACGTCTTACTATAAGGGAAAACGGGTTGTTCACACCCACTACTTCTCTGCTGCCACTAACTGTCTGCCTTTCCTGACACTTTCTCATAATGGGCGTGTTACACACCGCATGCTGTAAACCGCCAGATCAATACCATGATGAACATCCCCCAATTTGTGACATGTTTGATATCTCGAGTATTTTCGTGGAAAGATATGCAGCAGGCTGTTGAGTGGGTCTTGCTTGCAAGACCTAATTATTTTTGACCAATCACATGCAAGGCGGCGAGCGGTCATATGGTACAGGTCAAGCATCGCTTTATTGAATATCACTTGTAATCGATGCATATAAAGCATCGCTTTTAAGCAAGCATCTCAAAATAATAGATGCTCATGAAGCATCGTTGTATAGAGCTTGTTTAAATTAGTCGCGGAATTTAATATCTTAAAAGGAGCATGACCGACCATCTCCAGGAAGCTGCCAGGAGCTATTCGCGCACGCCAAAGGTGAGCTGGTCGGTCCTTATAGGAGAGTGATGGCTGGTAGCCATTTTGACAACCTATTGGTCGGGCCAAGTTAAATCTAGACCGTTTAAATTGGCTAGCCAAATTGAGTGGCTGAGATGATTTGCGGCAGTTGATGGCCGTCAAAGAATTCATTTAAGACCTTTGTAGGCCGCGCGGCCAACCATCTTTGGGAAGCCTTTCAGGAGCCGTACGGGTAGGCCGTGGCTTTGACGATCGGTCCTCATGGAAGAGGGACGGCTGGTGATCACGACGATATCTTATTTGTCCCCTAAGATTAGATCTAGGCCGGTTAATTCGTCTAGCGAAGTCGGACGACCGAGATCGTTTTGCGACAATAATGTGCTGCCGCTGGCCGTAATAAGGCTGTTATGGCCGTGTGGCCAACCTGTTTTGAGCTAACAATTTTAAGTGTTAGATGCGGGATGGGATCAGGTCGATCGGCCAGGGATATAGCCGGGACGTTAGTGAGAACATCCGTTCCTTGCCCGTTTATTAGAATTGAATCTAGGCCGGTCAATGCGGCCGACGAAGTTGGATGGCCACGATTGATTTAAGACCGCCATATGCGGTCTTAATTCCTTTGAAGCTTTTTTTCATCCGCGCGGCCGGATTACTTTTGGTTTGCGGTTAGGGTTGTTGCCGGCATGCTATAAGGATTCCAATTGGTTGGAATAACAGTGGGCCCACCAGTGAGTATCATGGAGCTTGGCTGGCTGCACTGGGAGGAGTCCAGGTTCGTCGAATTGGCTGGCCAAAATGTATGGTCGTGATCGTTTTGAGACTGACATGGTCAGCCGATGTTCAATTCCTTGAGGAATTAAGCACGTCGACCAACCAACTTCCACTTTTAATCAAAAGTTTGTGCTGCGCATTTAAAGCGATCTGATTGGTCGGTGGGAAAGAGAGGCCAGCAACCAACAAAATAGAAGAAGGAGCATCGACCAAAGGGAGTTTGAGTTAGGGCAAATTTTCCGGCCAAGTGGCGTGGCCAAGCCTCTTTTGCCACGGCTCCTTATGGTCGCGGTTTCCTCTTTTCTTCCCATTTCCCGTTTTTTTGGTAGGGTTTGCTCCTACTAACTCTATGGCAGATCAATTTCCTAACTTGCCTAGGTTTAGTTTCGACCAATGGGGTTCGAGATATTGCGCACGCCGCAAAAGACCTAATTTTTGGTAAATTAACAAAATTAGGTTAAAAAGATTGAACTTTGTGGGCTGTTACAAAATTAATCAATTTTTTGTGAATTTTGTGCGTTCATACAAAATCACTAATTATGTTTCAGAGAGCAGCATAACTTTGCGTGCTTCTGATTGAGTACCTATGTGCACATCTTAACCCTGACACTTCGGGAAATTCGTGCTACTCAGTTGCGAGCGAACATTAATTGTCATGTCATGTCAATATTAAGAGTTCGGCTGGGAACATGGCGTAGAATAAATACTCAGTAAGCCATGCGTTAGTAAATAATACAGAGAGAGATTAATAAAATTTACAGAGTATTTGAGATTGTTGCTGCACGCACCATTCTGGATAAATTTTATATATAAATATACTGAATTGCTCAATACATATGTAAGTAAAGAGGCCTAGGCACTCATTACTTTTAAATGGCTCTGTTTCTTTGCAGAATGACAACACATTAATCACAGGGTCTTACAATTTTAGCCCTGAACTAAAAACCACCATCAACATTAAGTCCCCTGCTTAGTACGTAACAGTGACATTGTTGCGGGGTAAGCACTAGATGGTGACAGTCAAGAGATAAAATGATCAAGTCAAAGTGAATAAACATTACCAGGGAAGTGGAATTCGTCTTGAATTCGAAACAGTAAGTCAGGCCGCCAGATCACGGATTTTGAGCTGGGCTGAAAGCATTCCTCTTTCGACTATTTGACTGTCTTCTCCCGACTTTAATTAGGGTTTCAACAAGAAACATGACTTGGTGGGCGTTGAATCCTCGTCTATCGGATTAGTCCCGTTGCGGTTGTTTAGCATCGCTTCCTCTTAGGGTTTCTGCAACGTATATACATATGCAGGTGAAACTAGACCATTCTCCTCGATTTGGGATTGAGATTCTTCTATTGAACTCACATCTTTTCATCATGTCGGACACGAGTGAATCATCTTTGACCCAGTTAGACTCTTCTACCAAACGCAGGCGGCTTGTATCCATAGTATAACTCAAATTATCTCTTGATTCTGAAGTGGTAATCCCCTTTCTCTTTTTGACACTAATATCGTTCTTTCAGAGTGGGCGAATTTCTGGGTCTCGTGACAACTCCCCTATCCGGATCATTCGAGTCAAGAAGATCATACCAGTATGCTTTTTCACTGGTGAATAGGTATTCGTTTGCCATGGCCGGTAAGTAATAAAAAAAAAATTGTGGGTAGAGGTACCCTGCTGGAACATGTGTAATAGTGGTTGATGACGATGATCTGGCCACTCCTCTTCCTTCAAGCTCAAACACGCCTACTGCTGCAGACCTGGAAGACGCTGATTTGGGTATCTCTTCCTACGAGTACCCCAATGCAGGCTTGCCTTTTGATATTCACATGAAGTGTTTATCTTCTAGTTACCGGACTGTTGGTGAGTTCTTAGTGCGGAAGGAGTTTGTGCCTTTGTACACAAAAATATGGAGAAGGTACGGCCACATTGCCACCAGGAATGTGGTGCGGCATTGTTCGTCTGCTTTGGTTACTACGGTGAACTTCCTTCTACCCATGGTAGCAGAGATGGAAGGTACATCTATTCATGATGTTACTGAATCAACTGTTGAAAGGTGGGAAAACATGGTATCTACCTGCGAATCCATGGAGTTCAACGTCGGCTGGCTGTGGCAACGCCTTGACATTATCAAAGTTGATCGAGCTGGTATCATTGCCAACGTCGTTCCTGCTGCAAAAGCTATCTTGGAGGAGGAAAAGGCTATGGCTACGGAATCTAAAAAGGTGGAGCAGGCAATCCAAAACTTGAAGAGTAGGACCGAGAGGTATCAGAATAGGCTGAAAATGATGCTTTCAAGGGACTACAACTTGCTAGATGGCCTTTTCTGAGCCATGCTATTATTATTATTATTATTTTGAATAAGTAGGCATGAGAACGTTTGATTGTTCTTTTTGTATTGGGTTTTGAACATTGTTTTTGGAAAATGAATTGCATTGGGTTTTGGCAAGCAAATGAAGTTTACATTAATGCATCTTGGCTAATGAAAAACTTTGATAACTTAGATATGAGAGAAATGAAAAATGCCTGATTGATCGTGTCATGAGACTGAGAGGGATGGAATAATGATTAGGCGTAGTATGCCTTGAGCAATTTTCCATTGATGACTGCCTCCAATTTGCCTCCATCCTCCTTGACAATCTTGTAGTACCCACTGTTATAAGCCTTAGTGATCACATAAGGACCTTCCCATTTTGGGGAAAACTTTGGTGCGGACATGTCTTGCTGAATGTGCTTGGCTGTCTTTAGTACCAAATCTCTTATTTGAAAAACTCGAGGTTTCACATCTTTATCGTATGCTATGGAGATCCTTCTCCTATATGCCTGAGCATGCTCTTCTGCCTTAATTCTCCTGGAATCCAGAGTGTCAAATTCCGCTATTCTGGAGATCGATGCTTCGGTCTCGTTCCATTGAACTCCACTTGCTTCCGTAATTCTAGCCGATGGGATTTTGATATTTGCTGGGAGAATTGCGTCAGCGCCATAAACAAGTGAATAAAGAAAAACTCCAGTAGAGCTCCTAGGTGCCGCCCGATATGCCCACAACGCCATGGGTAATTGTTCGTGCCATGTCCTGGGGCTATCATGCACTGTCCGACTGAGAATTCGAATTAAAGTCTTGTTGGTGCTTTCGGCTTGCCATTTCCCCTGGGGGTAGTAAGGCGTAGAGAATACTTGCTTAACTCCATATTCATCAAACAGCTCTCGTACTTGCTTGTTGGCAAAGGAAGTACCATTATCAGTAATGATGTGCTTAGGTACGTCGAGCCGACAAATAATGTATTCCTTAATGAATGCCGCAATAGTCGCTCAAGTGGTTCCTCAGAGAGGAATAGCTTCGACCTATTTGGTAAAGTATTCCATCACGGTTATGATATAATTATGCTGCTTTGATGATGGGGTATTGATTTTTCCAATAATATCAAGTCACCAGCTATAGAAAGGCCACGGACTACTTACTGAATGAAGGGGAGTACAAGGCGTGTGGATGAGATTCCCATGAGTTTGACATTTATGGCATTTCTGAACAAACGCTGTTGCATCATCCTCCATAGTTAGCCAATAATACCTTTCATGCACCTGGAGGAATAACTTCTTCTTCCCTTGGTGTTCACCTTCATACGTCTCTTTCAACATAGTCGGGATTTCAGACTTTGCTAAACATCGTAACAAGTCTCCTCCGAAGATCTTGCGGTATAGGATTCCCTCATGAAATACGAATCTTTTGGCTCTTTGCTTCATCTTGACTGCATCCTTCTTGTTAGCGGGCAGCACTCCGTCACGGAGATAGTTGATGTATGGTTCTTGCCAGTCCCCAGCATAATTAATGTTAAGAACTTCCAATTGATACGGTGCCGCCTGACAATTAGGGCAAGATCCTTGGAGCGTTCGAGATTGGGTCTCCATATCCGGCCAGTAGTATCCGAGGCGTTGAAGACGTCGGTAAAGAGTCACTACTAACGTTTTTCCATAGATTTCGTCATGAACGCGGTTAAGTTGTAGTTATGCTTCTTCATCTCCAAGATATCTCGACAGGGATCCATCTGAGTTTATGTGGTATAACACTCCATGGAGCATGAAGAAGTTTTTAAGGGTTTTAAGACTAACCTTTCCTTGAGAAAGCGAACTGTTAAGTTCTTGAACAATCAGAGTTCTCCAATCGTTGGCTTCAGCATCTTTAGGTTGCGAAAGACATGTTGATGCTACGGTACGTCTCTTCACCGTCAAAGTCTCTTCCAAACCCTCGAATTGCAATTTCGAAGCTAATGTAGCTAGGAAATCGACATGCTTGTTGTTATTTTGGCCAATATGAATTATGGTTTCATCAGCGAAGTAGTTTAATGGCTTTTGCGCCTAACCTCTATAAGCGGCTAGTGTTACCTCTTTGAGTGAGTATACTCCGTTCATCTAGTTGACCAACAGTTTCGAATCGCCTCTTACTTCCAGGTGTGTGGCTCCTGCTTGTTTGGCTAGCGACAACCCTATAAGAAAAGCTTCGTATTCCGCTGAATTGTTGGTGCACTGAAAGTCCAGCTTGAACGAATGCGAAATGACTTCACCAGTTGGAGACACTAGGACTACACTCGCTCCTCCGGTATTATTGCTAGGGGTAGCAGAACCGTCAAAATACAATAACCACGCTTCCTCTTTGACGAAAGAGATTTCTTGAAACTCTCCAGGAAGGTCTTCATGCAGGGCAGTTGTATCTTCTCCCGGGAATGCTGCTAACAAATCTGCCACTGCTTTCCCTTTAATAGCCCTCATAGGAGTGCACGTTATGTCGAGTTCCGACATTTTGAGTAGCCATTTAGCCGACCTACCTATCAAGGCCGGTTTTGAGAGAAAAAATTTGACAGGATCAGCTTTAGCTATTAGCACCACTTTGTTTGACAACAGATAATGTCTAAATTTCTGAATAGCATTAACTAGGGCTAGACACGCTTTTTCCGCCTTAGGATACCTGAGTTCAGCATCTCTTAAAGTACGACTGAAGTAGTATATAGGGTGTTCAATCCCTTCATCATCTTCTTGAGCAAGGAGGGCCCCAATAGCAGCATCGCTAGAAGCAGTGTAGAGAAACAACGGTCTTCCTTGTATGAGAGATTTCATAACAGCCGGTGATGACAATATTTGTTGGATTTTCCGAAAGGCTTCTTGCTGCAGCGCGGTCCAAATGAAGCTTGCTCCCTTTTTCAGCAGAGGGGGTGAATGAAGCGATAAGCTGAGCCAAACCAGGTATAAAACGCCGAATGTATTTTACCTTGCCCATGAAGCTATGGAGTTCTTTCATAGTTTACGGAAGAGGCATTGTGAGGATAGCTTGAGTCTTGGTTGGGCCAACCTTGATTCCTTCAGCAGTTACTTGGAATCCCAATTTTTTTTTCCGGAAGAGACCCCAAAAGCGCATTTCAAAGGGTTCATTTTCAGTTTGTATTCACGACACCTTTTAAACACCTGCCGCAAAACGTCTGTATGGGATGCTCGATTTTTTGATTTGACTACTATGTCATCTACGTAATCTTCAACTTGCTTGTGCATCATGTCATGAAAAATTACGGTCATGGCGCGTTGATAGGTAGCACCAGCGTTTTTCAAACCGAAAGGCATCACAGTATAATAAAAGTTTCCAAGGGGAGTTCGAAAAGATGTCTTACTTGCATCGTGATCATACATCTTTATCTGGTTGTAGCCGTTGTACCCATCCAAGAAGGAGAACATGCCATGTCCGCTGGTACCATCCACTAGCATGTCAATGTTGGGGAGTGGTAAATCGTCCTTGGGGCAGCATTTGTTCAGATTTCTAAAGTCGACGCAACATCTAATTTGACCGCTTTTCTTCTTTACAGGAACCACATTGGCCAACCAGGTAGGATGTTGAATGGGCTTGATGAAGCCGGTGGCTAATAATTTCTGAATTTCAGTCTTGATTTGTTCCTCGACATCGTGCCTGAACTGTCTTGGAGATTGCTTGACTGGCTTGGATCCAGGTATTATATGTAGATGATGAGTGACCAATTTGTCATCCAAGCCTGGCATTTCCTCGTGAAAATACGAGGGTACCCAAATATACCTCAATCTAAAACTTTTCCACCTATAAGTCCTTTCTCCCAAAGTGATTATCTATGGACTGAGTCGAGACAATATAACTAATCGGTTCACACTTCGTGTGATCGTCTATGGATACGAGATCGAGACAATACGACAACAAGATAACTTGTGTGATTGACTATGGATGCAAGATCGAGACAATACAACAATGAAGTATGTTTACTTGATAATAGGTTCGAACTTAACCAAACACAATTGGATTGCTATCAAGTAAATAGGAATTAACGTTTGTGTATTTTACTTCTAATTATAATAAAACAATTATAATTAAGGAAATATAAAAGTAAAAGACACAGCAAGATTTTGTTAACGAGGAAACCGCAAATGCAAAAAAAACCCGGGACCTTGTCCAGAATTGAATACTCTCAGAATTAAGCCGCTATACAAAATCTAAACCAACTTCGTATAGTTGAGACCAAGCAACTATACCTATAGTTCACTTAGTTCCGTCTTGATCCCTGCGCCTCCAACTTGCAATAAGTCACGCACTTGGAACAATTCCTTTGGTTCGTATTCCAAACAGTAAAGGAACAAAAAATTTGTTCGGTAACAACTCTTTTCAATCAAGTGATATGAGTTTGACAAAAGGCGCTTCCGTTTATCCCAATAAACTCCTTTGTCAGGTTCTTAGATCTATCCAATAACAACTACCAAAGTAATTGTCAAGACTTTGCAATCAATACTTCAAATCACAAAGAAATGTATTGATGCCGATCTACTCAACTAATCAATCTAGATTATCACAAAGATAAACCGATTATAGTTGGATCCCCATCCGATCAAGTTTTGTGCACACCAAAGATTATGAACCCAAATCAGGAATCTTCTTAGTCTTCAAATCTTCTTAAATCTTCAATAAACACCTGCACACAATCAACTTGAATCTTTTATGATCAATCACACACAAAACGGAGTCTGTTAACAATGGATTATCACAAGACGTCTTTAGATATACAAACAGTCTAAAGATCCCCGTCGAAACTTCGATCTAGTTTGAGTGAATCTTATATCAAAAGAGAAGTTTCTCAAGCATAAACAAACTAGGTGCAATAAAAGTTCAACAACCGTTAGTCAATCAAATCAATCGAAGACTAACAATAAACTGCAATTATCTAGTTTCCCACCAACGGTACTCGTAGAGCTTCCCAATCCCAAAGAAGTCTTTAAAACGAGCGGTCGTAAGAGATTTCGCCTAATTAGGGTACTTTCCTCTCCGAATAGACGGCTCCACCAATAACAACACAACTAGGTAGTTTTGCTGGCTCTAAGGATTAGTTTGCTTGAAATGCAAACTTCAATATTTATAGACCAAGGAAGTTTGGACACCAAGGAATTTCCAAAACCGAATATTCTCAAAGATATGCAATAAGGTAAAAAACGGTTTTCATAATTCCGGGAAATGCACTGTCCAAGTATTGACCGAAATCTCAGTAGAAAATCTCCAACTATTAAATGCACATTACTAATTTTTATTTTTTAAAGATATGCATTTTAATTGCTGGAAATTAAAAGCATATAAAACTAAAAACCTTAATTAAAAGATTCTCTATTTATTTCTATCCGGGATTCTCTTTTAGCTATTAAGGAATAACTTTGAACAATAAAAGATAAGAGTTACTGCACATGTTCAAAGTATGTCGACATCTTTACTTTTTAAATCATTTTTCATATTTACAATCTTGGAACCGATTTGCCACACTTCCAAACAAGTTTAGAATTGGTTCATCTGACTTCCAAGAATTATGTGATTGATTATCCTATCAATTAACCAATCATGGGTTTAAACGGTTCTACCAAAACAAGTCTCGGTTCTACCTCCATGTGGGTACTAGGATCTATTACACTAGTTTTCCAAAAATTTGTTGACTAGGTACTAGGATCGGTTACCACATATATATGGTATCTAACTTGTATTCGGCTGCACAAGTCATAGGATCAGTTACCAATCTCTAAGATTTTGTTGCACCTCTTACAAGGATCGATTCCCCTACTTGTGATCGGTTGCACCTCTTACTAGGATCGGTTCCCCAATGTCTAGAGTTGCTCATACCAATTACAGTAAATCGATCATACCATCTCAGGTGATTACTTAAGATCGGTTTCACTAATAAAAGTCATACCAATACAAAAGTTGGGCCTTGTGAATAGTTTTACCAAAATACATAAACAAGTTATGAGCGGTTATACTAAACACACATATTGGTAATCAAAAGATTTGCAATGAATAACAATACCAATAAGCCTAGCGATTTCCCTTTCGATTCATAACACAATTTATGAATTGTACTTCCTTTAAACGAATGTAAAAACATTGTTTCCTAGGACGAAATCTTCACCCATACCCATACATAATCACAATAGCATTCATACGATTATGTCGATGTCTTATATACGAAGTTCAAAAGATAGACGTTATACTTCGTATTGTAATTCCTTAATACTATGTCTAACTAGAGTATAATCATTCACAGCTTCGCAGTTATGTTTTCAATATGCACGACTTGAAAGATAAGTTAGAAATGAAATAGTTCAAGTCAAATATTACTAACCTCAAGTGGAAGGATGATGTCGTCGTTGTAGTTCTTAACTTCTTCACATTCTTCAAGTCTTCATGTAATACTTGTAAGTCTCATATCCTAGTAACTTTCTAACTAACCCATACGAAGTTGACTCTAGTAAATAATCAAGCGACTCTTTAAATGAGTTTTTATTCACTAAAATATGACAACCAAACTTGACATACCAACGCTTGGTGGGTTCAACCGAGCTATGCTCTAACAATCTCCCCCTTTGTTAATTTTAGTGACAAAAATCTTACATCATATGGATAAACAAATTACAAGAATTCATTACACATACACGCTTGATTCCAAGTTTCAACAGCACAATAACCTGTATACATTCAATTCATAAATGACGTTGTTGACATTATAATAACAAAGCTAATACCCCCCCTAAAGGTAAGATAGGTAGATTTTCAATCCGCATATCTTTGTTATTCCTTTGTAGTTAAGATAACCACAAGTATCAATATGATATGTTACTCCCCCTTAGTCTATGCTTTACTCTTTCGTTAGATATAACGTTTAAGCAGCATTGTCCTTTCCTTAGTGATACCAAATCACTTGTTTACTCCATATATTTCTCCCCCTTTTTTTCACAAAATGACAAAGGTACGAGCAAATAAAGGACACCGAAAGGATCTTACAACTCTTAAAAGACTTGCAAAACCTATAAAAGTTAAGCACGAGGGTTCCACACACCATTTTTGATAACCAATATCAAAACCGAAACTACAAAGTAAGTTTGTTTTGATATGTTACCAAGGAAACAATTGCCCGAAGCAATTTTCCCTAATAGTTTAGCAAACCAAAAATAGACTAAGCACCGTAGTTCCTTTGCTAAACCGATTGTACAAATACAATCGCTTGTTCGATAAGACCAAAATAAAGATCAAAATTAACTCTATTTTTCTCATCAGGTTCTAATTATTCAAATAATAACTTAGACCTTTCACTTTTAAACAAGACAAATACTAGGTTAGTTAACTAGCATTTCTTGTTAAGGCATTCGATTAGACTTGAATAACCGAAACCTCTAATTTGATAAATCTAACTAAGATCAGGATTAACTTAGTTTCTCTTATCCGGAATCCAATTGGACTAAACAATTGATCCCGAAAACCCTTTTGTTAAGCCATAAACAATTCATACAAACCAACATAAATCAACTTGCATAATTATTTACCTCAACCGGAAGCAATTGAGACAAACATAGACATTATAGTACCGCAATTGCACCAAAATTTTGTAATCCTAAACAATTGATACCAAACAATAAAGAAAGATAACAATAGTTTTTCTTAACCGGAAACAATTGAATCACACACACAAATAATGGAATAAACATCAATTGTATCGAAATTTTGTTAAGCAAAAGCAATAAATATATGCAATAAAATCAGGCTTTTCTTAAAAAGGAAAATGATTAACTAACAAATTCGTTACCTCAAATTCCGCATCCTCTTCACCCAGAAAGATATGATATTAAGCGCCAGTTCAAGATGGAACTCTCCCCTGTTGTGTTGTCATCCTCTCGCAAGACAAAAGAACAACAACAAAGAGCAACCTTTACCATAGAAAGGTTAAAAATTGGTTTTAACTAATGCAATGCAAAAGTTTAAACCCCGAAACATGTATGCTTTTATGCTAAACCAAAAACGATTCAACATATTGTGACTTTTTCACATATTAGTTTCAATCAGAACCCCTTATGATCCTTTGATAAAGCATACCAACATGGGCTAGAACTTAATCCTGCTAAACCAAAAAGTCACCCAAACCATAAGGGTTCACACCATATAAGATCGAATAATAAGGTCATGAAAACCTAAATCAAACATCCCATAAACATACATAGCAATAAATTAAAGCATTCAAGCACAGGCTATGTAATCGAAAACTATCACAAGAAAAATTATAAACTAATAATTTTATTCATAAATAAGATAGTTTTATTCATAATAGACCTTATACGATTATTAAAAGAAATCAAAACTGATGTCTATTTTTATGGATTCAGAATCCTTCATGATCTTGAGATCTCTTTCGCTTGATAGGAATGATTCTCCGAATTCCCTGAAGCGATCCTTGATTGAAGAATAGTTCCTCAACCTTGTGGAAGTTAGGTTCCTCCTCGTTTACTCTTCTAGAGAGTAAATTTAGTTGTTTGAGAATCTGAGCTTGAACTAGAGAAGATTTTTCAAGACTACGTTTTAGCATCAAAACTTCCAACTTAGTTTCAGCACAAGTTCGAGCCATCTTGTGAAACTCCTTTTCATAATCGATCATACAGGATGAATGATTCATATTCATATAGGAAGCGGTTCCATTTCCATTGAAATTAATAAGTCCGAAGGAGTCACAAGCCATTTTTTCAGCATACCTTTTTGAAACCTTTGAAGAAAGCTTTGCATAATAATTAGAATTGTCCATGATTTCTGGTTTCAGACTAATGATCGAAAAACTCATATAATACCGAAACTAATATCCCAATAGTTACTAAAAACTCGTTCATTGATTATGGAAATCAAATATTCTTCCTTAATTTAGAATAACCGAAATTCTTTAAAATTCAAGGATTTTAGGAAAGTGCGTTCCTGTGAATATCTTCATAATTTTCGCAAGTTTTGAACTATTTCGCAATATACACTGAACTCATCAAACAAGAGTTTGAGCACTACATGAGTCGGTGTATTTCTCCCATATACTAGGTATCTGAATGAGACAAATTAAGTTTTCTACGACTAACAGAGAATTTCTTCTTATCTGATTTGTTAAGGACCCTATTTGTTTTTAATGATATACCAAATTTATCATAGAGACTACTATCATCAAGATATTTAGGAATTACCTTAAGTGTTGATGATCTGGAGTCGTTGTAAACCTTCTCTCTGTTCAGTTCCATGGTCTTATTTTGTATCCACTTCCAAGAGTTCTTAGTCTTCTGACTCTTATTCCTTTTGTGATGAACTGCACCAGATGAGTTCTCTCGAGAATCCTTTGATTTAAGAGGATCTGGTTTATGTATGCTTTCTTTAGAAAAAGATTTTATGTTGTACCTTAGGCCTGAGTTGATTCTTTCTGAGTTCAAAAAAGAAAACCGTTGACAATTCTTAACAGTATGACCTTTGTTTCCACAATGAAAACATCGTTTACAATGGTCCTGATGATATGAAAAACTATGATGTGAGTGGTTCATCTTGTAATCTTCTGAAGAAGCAGATTTCATATTACAAGATGAAGTCTCCTTCTTAGTGTTCTTATTGTTGACATTCTTCTTCTCTTTCGAAAGAAAGCTTGAACCAGATTTTTTGTACTTACCCGGGAAGGATGTTCCCAACTAGTGTTCGGTCATTAAAGAACGCATATCATTCTTCAGCCTCTTGACATGTTCGGAAACCGTCTTTATCTCAGAATTATATGAGATTTTTAAGGCATTGTACTCATCAGTTGATGTTTTTCTTAACCTTTCAGTTTTTTTCCTTGATCAATACATTTCCTTAGTTTTGCTTTTAAGGATTCGATCTTCGAGGAAGAATTGATCTTGAAGGAGTCTAGATCAGTTTTACATGATGATAGATCACGTTTGAGTTGATCATTTTAGCTTTCATATGACATAAGTCTTCACAACTAGGTAGTTTTGCTAGCTCTGAGGATTAGTTTGCTTGAAATGCAAACTTCAATATTTATAGACCAAGGAAGTTTGGACACCAAGGAATTTCCAAAACCGAATATTCTCAAAGATATGCAATAAGGGCAAAAACGGTTTTCATAATTCCTGGAAATGCACTGTCCAAATATTGACCGAAATCTCAGTAGAAAATCTCCAACTAGCAAATGCACATTACTAATTTTTATTTTTTAAAGATATGCATTTTAATTGCTGGAAATTAAAAGCATATAAAACTAAAAACCTTAATTAAAAGATTCTTAATTTATTTCGATCGGGGATTCTCCTTTAGCTATGAAGGAATATCTTTGAACAATAAAAGATAAGAGTTACTGCACATGTTCAAAGTATGTCGACATCTTTACTTTGTAAATCCTTTTTCATATTTACAATCTTGGAACCGATTTGGCACACTTCCAAACAAGTTTAGAATTGGTTCATCTGACTTCCAAGAATTATGTGATTGATTATCCTATCAATTAACCAATCATGGGTTTAAACGGTTCTACCAAAACAAGTCTCGGTTCTACCTCCATGTGGGTACTAGGATCTATTACACTAGTTTTCCAAAAATTGGTTGACTAGGTACTAGGATCGGTTACCACATATATATGGTATCTAACTTGTATTCGGCTGCACAAGTCATAGGATCAGTTACCAATCTCTAAGATTTTGTTGCACCTCTTACAAGGATCGATTCCCCTACTTGTGATCGGTTGCACCTCTTACTAGGATCGGTTCCCCAATGTCTAGAGGTTGTCATACCAATTACATGAAATAGATCATACCATCTTAGGTGATTACTTAAGATCGGTTTCACTAATAAAAGTCATACCAATACAAAAGTCAGGCCTTGTGAATAGTTTTACCAAAATACATAAACAAGTTATGAGCGGTTATACTAAACATACATATTGGTAATCCAAAGATTTGCAATGAATAACAATACCAATAAGCCTAGCGATTTCCCTTTCGATTCATAACACAAGTTTATGAATTATACTTCCTTTAAACGAATGTAAAAACATTGTTTCCTAGGACGAAATCTTCACCCATACCCATACATAATCATAATAGTATTCATATGATTATGTCGATGTCTTATATACGAAGTTCAAAAGATAGACGTTATACTTCGTATTGTAATTCCTTAATACTATGTCTAACTAGAGTATAATCATTCACAGCTTCGCAGTTATGTTTTCAATATGCATGAATTGAAAGATACGTTAGGAATGAAATAGTTCAAGTCAAATATTACTAACCTCAAGTGGAAGGATGATGTCTTCGTTGTTGTTCTTAACTTCTTCATATTCTTCAAGTCTTCACGTAATACTTGTAAGTCTCATATCCTAGTAACTTTCTAGCTAACCTATACGAAGTTGACTCTAGTAAATAATCAAGCAACTCTTTAAATGAGTTTTGATTCACTAAAATATGACAACCAAACTTGACATACCAACGCTTGGTGGGTTCAACCGAGCTATGCTCTAACACCTCGTATGTCCACGCGAATATGTCTTGATACTCCTTAAGAAGGTTCATAAGCTTTGTGCGTTCATCCGTGCGTAGAGCCGAACTGATGGAGACAGGCCTTGGAGCCCCTTCATTCTCGATGTTAACAATTTCGAGTTCATCTGTAGTGGAGTCGAAGCCGTCTTGCAACTGCCGCGGAGCGTACGGTACTTCCTCTTCTTGCGGCTCATCACTATGGTTGCATTCTGCTGGGCGTAGAGACTTTGTAGCAGTCTCCCCTATTAATTGCTAACAGTGGCGCCGGTATACAGTCTTTCCTTTTGCATCACGACTTGTTACAAAAGCACGCTCCCTCTTGGTATGGGGATGAACCGGGTTTTTATTTGATGAAGGAAAATTGGTGTGTCCCATCAGCAGAGGTGCGCCGCGGGATTCGGTCTCCTTGTTCAGTGCTGACAGTCAGTATTCTTCCTCGATCGACGTCCATGTAGGGAGTGGAGTGCAATAAACATTGTTTAACGAGTCTTGTGAGTTTTTCCTTGGCTCAAAAAGTTCAACGCCACAAATTGGCGCATAAGGAGACAGTGATGCAGGAATGCGAACAACTTCTTCATTCAGCATAGTTTTTAGGCACTGGTGATATGTTGAGGGGATGATCTTATTATCATGAAGCCACGGTCTCCCCAGTATCATGTGGTAATCTGGCTCCTTCTCTATTAACTCGAACTTCACCTTCGACTGGACAGGTCCTATTGACAAATTCAAATAGATGTACCCATACGTGCTAGTTTGGTTCCCTTCGAAATCTGTCATCACGGTAGGCTACCGTACAATCTTGTTTGGATGAACCCTGGCTGTTCTGAGAGTTTTAAGAGGAACGACATTTGAGGATGCTCCCGTGTCGATGAGGGCCCTTTTGAATTCTGAATCCTTTATGCGTGCAGTAACATGCATAGCCCTGTTATGACCTTCTTCTGCCATCATGTCGTCTTCGGTAAAGGTAACGTTGTTTATGGACATCTCTGATGTTTTCGATGCTTTTGGAATCAAAGGAGTCAATTGCGTATCCATAGCTATCTGATTGATCGCAACAAACGTTTCCGCTCGTTGACCCTTAGAGAGGTGTATAAGTTCACATAGATTTTCCACTAGAAGAGCGGCCTCCTTGTCCACCGGTATTTTTTTGGTGGTGAAGCTTCCAATTTGAGGAGGAGGGAGAACATCAGCCTGGCTACCTGTTCCTTGTATTGGAGATCTCATATTTCCAGAAACGTCATGGTGTTCTAACTCGTTCAGCAACCTTTGAAGAATGGAAAATACTTCACTCACATTGCTTTGTATACGTGTGAGTCTTCTTGCCAATTCCTCTTGTGTTTTCATCAATTCTTCCACAATGATCTGAGGCCGCATTGTCCTGATTTCTCTTGCTGAACCATTGACGAGAATTGGCGCAACATCTTCTTCAGTGTCATTCGTATCACCGATGACAGGAGAGACAGGGCTGTTGACATGATACAAGTTGGTAACAGTTGAGTCTTGATTAAGACCAACCATTACGAAGTTGAAAGAATTTGAGAAATGAGAAAATTGAAAAGGAAATTGAGAAATTGATTTCGTAACTGAGAGATTAATCTCCCACTGTGGTCGCCAGTTGTTTTGGGGTAAAAACTGATTCTGCTGGAAATGGTAAATTTGGGTGTGCCGCCAAGAAACGAATCTAAACCCTAAACAAATGCACTGCACGGGAGTATTTTGGATTCGAGAGATCAATCTGTACAATCCCGGCCTAAACCAAGAAATGGTCGTTCCAGTCTTGCTTCGGTCACAAAATGAAGGAGAAGGGTTGATCTTAGGGAGGGAAGCGAAGAAGGTGTTTGAGATCAGAATGGTTAACTCTGAAGGTGTGGTTGTTTATGACTTGTATCAGAATGTGGCACTTGCTTGCGGAATGTAAGCTATAAGTTCTTGGTGTTTTCTGGATACTTGTGTTGATAACACTTGTTGGTTGAAATAGGTTTAAAACCTATATATATAAGTCATAGTTGAACGCACCCTAATCTCATAGGAAGTGGAAGTAGTTGAGTGATGGAGAAGTGGGATCGTGTAAAAATGTTGAAAACCACGTCTTACTATAAGGGAAGACGGGTCGGTCACACCCATTATTTCTCTGCTGCCACTAACTTTCCGCCTTTCCTGACACTTTCTCATAATGGGCGTGTTGCACGCCACACGCTGTACACCGCCATACCAATACCCTTATGAACATCCCCTAATTTGTGACATGTTTGATGTCTCGAGTATTTTCGTGGAAAGATATGTAGCAGGATGTTGAGTGGGTCTTGCTTGTAAGACCTAATTATTTTTGACCAATCACACGCAAGGCGGCGGGCGGTCATATGGTACAGGTCAAGCCATGAGACTTGCCGCAAGAAATAGCATGTAATGCTTCTTAGGTCAAATAATTATATTATTTGTGAAATAGATATTTATTGAATATCGCTTGTAATCGATGCATATAGCATCACTCTTAAGCAAGCAGCTCAAAATAATAGATGCTCATGAAGCATCGCTGTATAGAGCTTGTTTAAATTAATCGCGGAATTTAATGTCTTAAAAGGAGCATGACCGACCATCTTCAGGAAGCTGCCAGGAGCTATTCGCGCACGCCAAAGGTGAGCTGGTCGGTCCTTATAGGAGAGTGATGGCTGGTAGCCATTTTGACATCCTATTGGTTGGGCCAAGTTAGATCTAGACCGTTTAAATTTGCTAGCCAAATTGAGTGGCTGAGATGATTTGCGGCAGTTGATGGCCGTCAAAGAATTCATTTAAGACCTTTGTAGGCCGCGTGGCCAGCCATCTTTGGGAAGCCATTCAGGAGCCGTACGGGTAGGCCATGACTTGGACGATCGGTCCTCTTGGAAGAGGGATGGCTGGTGATCACGACGATATCTTATTTGTCGCCTAAGATTAGATCTAGGCCGGTCGATTCGGCTAGCAAAGTCGGACGACCGAGATCGTTTTGCGACAATAATGTGCTGCCGTTGGCCGTAATAAGGCTGTTATGGCCGTGTGGCCAACCTGTTTTGAGCTAACGATTTTAAGTGTTAGCTGCGGGCTAGGATCAGGTCGATCGGCTGGATTATTTTTGGCTTGTGGTTAGGGTTGTTGCCAGCGTGCTATAAGGATTCCGATTGGTTGGAATAACAGTGGGCCCGCCAATGAGTATCATGGAGCTTGTGTGGCCGCGCTGGGAGAAGGCCAGGCTCGTCGAATTTGCTGGCCAAAACGTATGGTCGTGATCGTTTTGAGATTGACATGGGCAGCCTTTGTTCAATTCCTTAAGGAATTAAGTGTGCGACTAGCCAACTTGCACTTTTAATCAAAAACATGTGCTGCGCATTTAAAGCGATTTGATTGGTTGATGAGAAAGAAGGGCCAGCCGGCAGTAATATGGGGCGTGGCCGGTCGGCCAGGGCAGCGCCTGTTAGGGAAAACTGGACGGCCAAGTGATTTGGCCGCGCCTCCTTTTTTTGCTTCCTTTATTTGCCGCAGTTTCTCTTTGTTTCTTGTTTTCTACTTTTGGTAGGATTTTGCTCCTACTAGTCCATTGTGGATCAATTTCCTAGCTTTCCTAGGTTTAGTTTCGACCAATGGGGTTCGAGATATTGTGGAGGCCACAAAAGACATAATTTTTTGTAAATTAATAAAATTAGATTAGAAAGATTGAATTTTGTGGGCTGGCACAAAATCAATAACCTTTGGTGAATTTTGCGCATTGATACGAACATCACTAATTTTTTCTCAGAGGGCAGCATAACTTTGCGTGCTTCTGATTGAGTACTTCTATGCACATCTTAATCCTGACACTTCGGGAAATTCATGCTACTCAGTTGCGAGAGAACATTAATTGTCATGTCATGTCAATATTAAGAGTTCGTCTGGGGAAGATGGCATAAAATAAGTACTTGACAGGCCATGCATTAGTGAGTAATGCGGGCAGGAGATAAAATTTATAGAATATTTGGGATTTTTGCTGCACACACCATTCTGAATAAATTTTATATATAAATATATTGAATTACTCAATACATATGTGAGTAAAGAGGCCTAGGCACTCATTACTTTTAAATGGCTCTGTTTCTTTGCAGAATGACAGCACATTAAATACAGGGTCTTAAAATTTTAGCCCTGAACTAAAAAAACACCATCAACATTAAGTCCCCTGCTTAGTACGTAATAGTGACATTGTTCCGGGGTAAGCAATAGATGGTGACAGACGAGAATAAAATTGAAAAGATGAAGTATATAGAGATTACCATGGAAGAACCCAATAACCTTTGGTAGTAGGACTGCGCGGCCAGTGGTCTTCATGCTAGCGTGCTGCTAGTTCGGCTAGGTCGCGGTCCAGCTGCCTATCTCCATCCGCGGACCAAGAAGGAATCCATCCTTCATTCGAATTCTGTTTGTATAAAAGGGCGTCGACCCTTTTTATATATATATATATTTTCTCTTCCGCCTGTGCCCTCTTGTCCGTAGCAGCTGGTGCTTCCTCGTTGTCTCCGTCAACAGCTCCATCATTGAGCGTCCGTCAGCAACAAGGTAGGCACTTTTTCACTTTTTTTTTTTTGCGAGTATAAACTCTTGTATGTGTTGTTTCTGTAGTTTTGAAATTTCATTCAATTCTGAATGAATTCTCTTTGTTGATAGCATTGGAGTGAGCGTTAACAACAACATCAGTAACGGAGTGATCAACAGCAACAGGATCTCAGTAAGGCTAGCAGGAGAGTTCCAGGTAAGTGCCGCTGCTTGCTTATTTTTTTATTTTATTTTTGCGTGAAAACCTAGTTTTAGGTTTTCGGCCGCAGGCATAATACCCGCGGCAAATTTTTTCTCTTTTTTTTTTGTTCGAGTGGGGACTTGCGCCCCACTCGATTTGGTCGTGGATGTAATGTCCCGCGGCTAATATTTTCCCGTGATTTTTTTTTTGTTGCTATATAAACTCCATGTTTCTTCATGTAAACTCAACTATTAGTGGCTATATCGAATTTTGATAAGAACTGGCATGCGTAGCTCTTCTCTTAAAGTTCAAAGTAGTGACTCTTTCCCGTTTTGCTCATTATAGTTACTCAAAAGTGAATAGTAACGTAAGGAATTTTTGTTTGACTAAGATGTCACCTGGGGATATTTCTAAGCCAGGAAGTATGAATGATTCCAAAGATATGCCGAACACAGATGATGAATTCTTCACAAGGTCTTACACAAATACCAAGACCCACCCCAGCCATATGATAACTCTTCTTACTGATTCGGAGAATGAAGAAGTTGTTCCATCAGTTTCCCCTGATCGTGTGATGAGGTTCTGTCTTCAGAAGAACGAATACCCAGCTTCTCCTATTGATTTTAAAATCTGCCATAATCCGCTACGCTCTTATGATGGGTGGATGAGATATATGTTTAGTAATGATCATGTCAGGGACAATTTGAATAAAGCACAAATCATTGAAGCTGTCAAGGCGTCTGCAACACTCCACATTAGGAAGGATGTGTCGGGTTTGATTCCTTTCATTTATCGATGGTGCGTTCCTACCCATACGTCCATATGTAGATGGGGCGAAATGACTATTACTTTAGAGAGTGTAGCTGTTCTGCTGAGCCTTCCAATCATAGGGAATCTTAACTTTTCCTTCTCTGAAGAAGAAGAAGTACTGTACGCCGCCTTGATTAAAAAGATAGGAGAATTTGACACTGAGGATAACCTTGAAAAATGCTTCTTGGTGGGCATCTGAATGGTACCCCATGAAACTGAAGCCAGGTCTGGTATTGAATGACACACTCAGTGTTGCTGCATTTTTATCCATGTGGCTGTCTAGGGACGTTTTTGACGATGGTTCCTGTATAAAGAAAATAAGGCCAAAACTTGTTACTTTTGCAATAAGGCTGGCGCAAGGTGTGGCGCTACCTATAGGTAGCTTGTTTCTTGGCTCCTTGTATTCCCATCTGGATTCTTTAGCAACAGATATGTATGCTTCCAATGGACACATGAAGATAGAATCACATATTAATATTGCATTTCTCCAACCATGTTTGTGGGAGCACTTTGAAGGTTATATTCCTAATCCTTCAACTTCATTTTCTAACATATATGGAGGTGCCAGAATACTTCGTTGGTTGAAAAAGTGCCCAAAACCTGGCTTAAGACTCATTGACTTCTTCGATAACGTGCATGTAGTTAACTTTCGTCCCTGGGCACCGGTTCACACATCTATAGTTCAGCCGAATTCTTTTGCTTCTGTTTTGGGTCAACACTACACTCGGATAGCGAAGATATGAGTATTGGAGAAGCCATATTCCTGCAAAGCTGCACACCTGGATATGTTCTATCTTTCTTCATGGAATCTTTTACTGTTACTCCTTATAACATCGACAGAGCCGCTCGACAGATGGGTTTTGACCAGGGAGTTCCATTTTGTCGTCCGTCAACACCCTCAGATGACCTCTTGGAATCTATTTTGAACACGAGTGTTCATGCGACGAAGAGAAGCCTTCCATTCTTACTTCCAGGAAGGAAACCAGTGGTAACTCCTAAATACAAAGAATTCTGGCAGAAAGAGCTTCTTGATTTTCATAAGTTTGTACAGGAAGTTGTGACGGTTTCACGTGGCAAGCCTACTTCCGAGACCTTGAAGAAACACAAGTTGTTGAAGCCACTTCCTACGAGTAAGTGAAAACCCTCTAGACAAGGTAGAAACAGTCCCCAGGAAGAGGAGCGGAGGTCAAAAAGGCGTGCAGGTGGTATCCGAACAGCTTCAACAGCCCCAGTGGTCTTCAATTCTTCAAATATGCAGTTACGTATGATTTTCCTTCTGACCAGCCGAATTATTTAAGTATTTTGGATTAACCTCACTTAACGCCTCTTTTTTAACTCAGGATCTCGAGGGTATGAACGCCTTTGCCAGACTTGCACGTAGCCAAAACATGGCACCTCCATAGGAAAAAGAGAAATCCGATGATACTGAGTCCCTCGAAGGTGAAGATGAAGAAGAAGGTTCAGGATCTGGCGGTGATGAGAGAAGCACTTATAAGTGTAGTAGCGAATCTAGCTCTTCCAGTGAACCAACAGATGAGTTGGTGAGTCTCCCGCACGTTTTTCTTCTTGGATTATTTGTTATTCGATATGAAATAAATAATCAACTGGTGGTGTTACAGAAAGAAACCGCCTCTGGAGATAACCCTGAGATAGAGACTAATCACAATGAGGATGTTGCTGCGCCTTCCAATGAGGATGTAGACGCCGCATCTGTGGCCGCGGATGCAATTGTTTCCAAAGAATCTTCTAAAATTAAAGGAGCGTTGTTCGTACATTCTTCTTTAGGTGCCACCTTCAACCCTCCATTTGCTGCTCCCTTTGCGGATCATGTGTTGATTAGAGGATTCAGCGTGCCAGCTAAGTATGCAGAGTTGTATACCCAAATATGGGAAACACATGGACATATCGCGATGACTAAGAAAATTAACAGTCGTGTTTCGTTGGTTAAACGCGTGGAGGAGGCCCTATCTTCAATCCGTGATATGTGCGGCATGACTGGACACACCGTTTCTGAAGAAGTAATCTCAAACTGGGAGTACCATCGGGACATGTGTGTGAACTTCGAGTTTAACATCTCCTGGTTCTGTGAAGGGCTTTCCAAAATCAAAAAGTTGCAAACTGAAATGAACAAAGTTCCCTCCCTGGATCTCATTAATCAACAGGAAGTAGAAATCGAGAAGTTATCCCAGGAGTTGAAGTTGAAGCAGGCTGCTCTCCAAAACATTAAGGATGCTTTCTCTAAGAAGAATGAGCTGTTGTTGGACGATTTCCCTTGAATGCTTTTATTTTTCTGAACTTTCTCCTCTTAGGTTTTTTTGTTTTTGAAAGGCAAGAGACGCCTCTTTTATGGTTTGATTTTATGGTTTTAAACTAGTAGGTAATTGCTTTGTGAGGATTTTTGAATTGATTTATTTTTTGAAATGAGTTTGTGAGTAATTTTCTGAAAGGAATGATTCTTGGATCAACTAATAAGTTGGGATCCTAATTATGAATGCAAGTAGCGCAATCATTTTAGAGAAATTGTAAATATTGCATGAAAAAGGGAAACACTAGAGTGATATGATATTTGAGAATGATTGGGCTATTGGCTTCTATTCTCAATATGGGACTGACGTCTGTGTCAAGTCCCTAGCAAATTTCAAAACAATTGGTTGTGTAAACGATCGTTTGATGAAACTTACTTGTTCACGAGGCCTCCCAACAAACAAAACTGGATTTTCCCGGATAATTGCTTCAAATTCAAATTCATTGTGTGACGCATCCCTAGCAATGGGAAGTCCCCAGCCATTTTTTTTTATTGTTCTTGCAACGTCTGGAATCAGACGGAGTCATATTCCTTCGATAAATAAGAAGCGCCTATCGAGGGCGGCGATTATTGGGTCCGTGAAAATATCTTTATGTTTATCCGCGGAAAAGTGGAGGATCTTCGGTTCCCAGGCGTAATTCTCCTGAATTAATCTTTTCTTGGACAATGCGCTTCAGACCATTGCATTCACTGGTAGGATGATGGATGAACCTGTGATAGTGGCAATATCTTGAATCTAACATCTCTTGATCAGTTGGTGGACGCCATACGGGAGGCAGTTGAACCACCCCGTCTCGTACCCAAATTTCTAGTAACTCCAGAACTCTTCTTATAGGGAGCGGGAAGTGTGGGTACTTCGTGTCTGGCTTCTCTCGCGTTAGCGGCTGTTATCGTGGAAACTCTTGTAGGCTTTGACATGAAGCTTATTTCGAGGGAAGAGTCGAGACTTGAGCGAGTCTTGACTCAGGCGCGGATCGTTTAGTTCGACAATTTTGTTGAAATGCAACTTCTCTTGAGGGCCCCGCATCAGTGACAGCAATGTGAAGTGGTTGGACTGAATACTGTTCATTAGCGCAGTTCTCGTCTTCATAAATGCCTTGGTAGATTTCCCCTTCTTCAGGTGCTTCTCTTTTTAGTAAGGTTAGAGCGGTCGTGGCTGCGGACTGTTGGACAACTCTCTGAACTTCTGCGAGGGTCTGGAGATACAGGTTTTCCAACAAAGCTTCATAGGCCGGCTCATTACCTTTATCTTGCAGATATTATGACACACCTGGCAGGTCTCTTCCCTTAGCCTTGTGAAACTATCTAAGCTCTTCGTCATTGGCTGAATTTAGCTGGTCATTTCTTTTTTGCTCTCGTCCGATACGGCTACGTGCTCTGCCGACATCGTCATTGGCGGAGGCATAAACTTCAGACAAGGATTCAACATTTTTGTATCATCTCTGAAATTGGTGGTGTTCTCCGAGCGAATGTTTGCTGACTCTTGCCACAACCGGTTCGCCATGCTCTTTAGGAGACAAAACGTCTCATTTTGCAGCTTGATGATATCAACTTGATTTGCGACAACATCCTCTAGCATTTTTGCCATACCTTCCATAGTGATTGGATTCCGAGCATTCGTGGCTTTGGAAGAGTTTGGATGACCGGGGTACGTCATGAAATGGAAAGTTGGGTTTGGTGATTGAAATGAATTCTGGTTAATGATTGAATTTAGACCTAAGATCCACCATCTTGAATTTTGGAAAATTGATATGAAATTGAAAATTGATCTTGCAACCGAGAGATTAATCTCCCACTGTGGTCGCCAGTTGTTTTGGGGTAAAAACATATTCTGCTGGAAATGGTAAATTTGGGTGTGCTGCCGAGAAACGAATCTAAACCCTAAACAAATACACTTCACGGGAGTACTTTAGATTCAAGAGATCAATCTGTACAATTCTGGCCTACGTTCTAGTCTTGCTCCGGGCACAAAATGAAGGAGAAGGGTTGATCTTAGGGAGGGAAGCGAAGAAGGTGTTGAGATCAGAATGGTTAACTCTGAAGGTGTGGTTGTTTTATGACTTGTATCAGAATGTAGAATTTGCTTGCGGAATGTAAGTTATAAGTTCTTGGTGTTTTTCTGGATACTTGTGTTAATAACATTCTTTTTTGTCGAAATAGGTTGAAAACCTATTTATACAAGTCATAGTTGAACGCACCCTGATCTCTTAGGAAGTAGAAGTAGTTGAGTGATGGAGAAGTGGGAATCGTGTAAAAATGTTGAAAACCACGTCTTACTATGAGGGAAGACGGGTGGGGTTACACCCACTATTTCTCTGCTGCCACTAACTGTCCTCCTTTCCTGACACTTTCTCATAATGGGCGCGTTGCACGCCGCATGCTGTAAACCGCCATACCAATACCCTGATGAACATCCCCCAGTTTGTGACATGTTTGATGTCTCGAGTATTTTCGTGGAAAATATGTAGCAAGTTGCTGAGTGTGTCTTTCTTGCAAAACCTAATTATTCTTACCAATCACGCGCAAGCTAGGTGGCGGGAAGTCATATGTGATAAGTCAAGTTGTGAGACTTGCCACAAGAAATATCATATGATGCTTTTAGGTCAAATAATTAAATTATTTGTGAAATCATTGTTTATAAAACATCGTTTGTAATCGATGCATATAAAGCATCGCTTTTAAGAAAGCAGCTCAAATTAATCGATGCTCATGAAGCATCGTTATATAAAGCTTGTTTAAATTAGTCGCGGAGCTTAATGTTTTAAAAGGGAGCATGGCCAGCCATCTTTAGGAAGCTGCCAGGAGTTATTCATGTACGCCAAAGGTGAGTTGGTTGGTCCTTATAGGAGAGTGGTGGCTGGTAGCCATTTTCACATCCTATTGGTCGGCCCAAGTTAGATCTAGACCGGTTAAATTGGCTAGCCAAATTGAGTGGCTGAGATAATTTGCGGCAGTTATTGGCTGTCGTTGAATTCATTCAAGACCCTTGTAGGCAAAGTGACTAGCCACCTTTGGGAAGCCGTTCAAGAGCCGTACAGATAGGCCGCGGCTTGGCTGATCGGTCCTCATGGAAGAGGGACATCCAGTGATCACGGCGACATCTTATTGGTCGCCTAAGATTAGATCTAGGCCTTTCAATTCGGCTAGCGAAGTTGGACGGAAGAGATCGTTTTGCGACAGTAATGTGTTGTCGTTGGCCGTAATGAGGCTGTTATGGCCGTGCGGCCAACCTGTTTTTGAGCTAACGGTTTTAATCAAAAGCGTGTGCTGCGCATTTAAAGCGATTTTATTGGTTAATGAGAAAGAGGGGCTAGAAGGCAGTAATATGAGGCGTGGCCAGTCAGCCACGGGTAGCGCTTGTTAGGGAAAACTGGCCAGCCAAGTGATGTTGCCGCGACTCCTTTTGCTGCTGCCTTTATTTGCCGCAGTTTCTCTTTGTATTTTGTTTTCTACTTTTGGTAGGATTTTGCTCCTACTAGTCCATGGTGGATCAATTTCCGAGCTTGCTTAGGTTTAGTTTCGACCAATGGGGTTCGAGATATTGCGGAGGCCGCAAAAGACCTAATTTTTTGTAAATTAATAAAATTAGGTTAGAAAGATTGAATTTTGTGGGCTGGCACAAAATCAATTTACTTTGGTGAATTTTGCGCATTGGTACAAAAATCACTAATTTTGTCTCAGAGGGCATCATAACTTTGCGTGCTTATGATTGAGTACTTTTATGCACATCTTAATCCTGACACTTCGGGAAATTCATGCTACTCAGTTGCGAGCGAACATTAATTGTCATGTCATGTCAATATTAAGAGTTCGTCTGGGGAACATGACGTAAAATAAGTACTCGACAGGCCATGCATTAGTGAGTAATGCAGGCAGGAGATAAAATTTATAGAATATTTGGGATTGTTGCTGCACGCACCATTCTGAATAAATTTTATATATAAATATATTGAATTTCTCAATACATATGTGAGTAAAGAGGCCTAGGAACTCATTACTTTTAAATGGCTCTGTTTCTTTGCAGAATGACAGCACATTAAATACAGGGTCTTACAATTTTAGCCCTGAACTAAAAAAACACCATCAACATTTGGTAGTAGGCTAGTGTCTGTAGCGGCTTAATACAGTGTGGTGTTCAAATCTGGACTAGGTCCCGGGGTTTTTCTGCATTTGTGGTTTCCTCGTTAACAAAATTTATAGTGTCTGTGTTATTTCTTTTCCGCATTATATTTTGTTATATAATAGAAATATCACAGGTTGTGCGTAGTTCAATCAATTAGTGAATCCAACCTTTGGTTGTTGATTATATTGATTGACACTTGAACATTGGTCTTTGGTACCGTTCAAGTTGTTTCACATAATAATTAGGCTCACGGAATTCTATCTGTTTGATTTGCTGATTACATTGTGAAAAAGAGATACAACTCTTGGATATACTTTTCTTGAGATTGAGTCTGACTATCTAGTTGATTCTCTCGAAAGTATATTGGAGTTTGTCCATACAAATTGCTAAGAGACATATTGGGTGTGTTTGTTAGATCCCCGTTTTTTCAGACATAATCTTGTATATATTGTTGGTATTATGTGAATGGGTTATGATGAAGATTTCATCCTAGGAAACAATGTTTTACATTTGTTTAAAGGGAGTACATTCATGAACTTGTTTCGTGAATAGAAAGAGAAATCATTAGGCTTATTGGTTCAACTATTCATTGCAAATCTTTGGATGACCAATTTGTGTGAGATGGTTGAACCGATCTTAACCTTGGTTATGTATCTAGGTATAACTAATCACAATGCCTAACTTATGATTTGGTATGGCTAGTTTTTATTAATTGGTGTAACCGATCCTAAGTAATCACCATGTGTTGGTATGATCAATCCTAGTAATTGGTGTGACCGATCACGAGTGTTGTGTAATCGATCCTTGTAATTGGTAACCGGTCCTGGTAACTGGTGTGACCGATCACAAGCAATATCGTGAGAATATGGAACCGATCCTTGTAACTGGTGTAACTGATCCGAGTGACTGGTGTGACCGATCACAAGTATTTCCATAATTAGGTATAACCGATCCTAGTGATTGGTAGAACCGATTGAACCCATGTATATGATTTGGTATTTGATCAATCACATAGTAGTCTTGGAAAACAGGTCAACCAATTCTAAACTTGGATGGAAGTGTGGTATAACCGAATCCAAGAATGTAAATCCATGTAAATATGAAATAAGGATTTACAGTGAAAAGATGTCAACATACTTTGAACACGTATAGTAACTCTTATATTTTATTGTTCAAAGATATTCCTTAGTACTCAAGGAGATTTTGTGCCGAGATAAATTAAGAATCTTTTAATTAAGGTTTTTGGTTTTATATGCTTTAACTACCAGCAATTAAATGCATATCTCTAGAGAATAAATATTAGTAATGTGCATTTACTAATTGGAGATTTTCTATTGAGAGATTTCGGAAATATTGGACAAGCATTTATTGGAATTAGGAAAATCGAATTTTTCCATTCATTGCATATCTTAAGAATATTTTCGGTTTCGGAAATTCCTTGATGTCCAAACATCCTTGGTCTATAAATACCTAAGTTTGCATTTCTAGCAAACTATCCTAAGAGCCAAGCAAACTTCATTTCTTGTTGTTTCTGGTGGAGCCGTCTATTCGGAGAGGAGAGTATCCTAATTAGGTGAAATCTCTTATGACCGCTTGTTTAAAGACTTCTGTGGGATCAAGAAGCTATACGAGTACCGTTGGTGGGAAACTAGATAATTACAGTGTAATTAGTTTTTGATTGATTTGATTGACTAACGGTTGTTGAAACTTTGATTGCACCTAGTTTGTTTATTCTTGAGAATCTTCTCTTCTGATATAAGATTCACTCAAACTAGATCGAAGTATCGACGAGATCTTTAGAACTGTTTTAAGATCTAAAGACATCTTGTGATAATCCATTGTTAACAGATTCCGTTCTGTGTGTGATTGATCAAAAGAGTTTCAAGTGGTGTTGTGCAGGTTATTATTGAAGATTAAAGAAGATTTGAAGACGAAGAAGATTTCTTATTAGTTCTCATATCTTTGTGTGTGAACATACCTTGATCGACTGGGATCCAACTAGAATCGTATTTATTCGATTGATTAGTTGCGTGATATCGGCATCACTTTATAGTTTCTCGTTGAGATCTATACTGATTGATTGTGAATCTAAACTTAACTACTTTGGTAGTTATTGGATAGATTGATCTAACCAGGCAAAGGAGTTTATTAGATTAAACGGAAGAGCCTTTGCGTATGACTTGAGATATTTTTATCTTGAAAGAACCAAAAGATTTGTTACCAAAGAAATTTATTAGATTAAACGGAAGAGCATTTTCGTATGACTTGAGATATCTTTATTTTTTGTTCTTTTACTGTTTGGAATACGATCCAAAGGAATTGTACCAGTGCGTGACCTTCGAAGTCGGAAGCGCAGGGATACTGAGGAAACTAAGTGAACTAGGGGTAGTTGCTTGGTCTCAACTATACGAAGTTGGTGTAGATTTTTTGAAGCGGCTTAATTATGAGAGTATTCAATTCTGGACTAGGTCCCGGGGTTTTTCTGCATTTGAAGTTTCCTCGTTAACAAAATCTTGCTGTATCTTTTATTTTGATTTCCGCATTATAATTATTTATTATAATAAAGTAAAATTCACAAAGGTTAACTCCGATATACTTGATAGTGATCATATATAGTTTGGTTAAGTCCGAACATATTATCATGTATCACACTTTGGTACTCGTATTGTCTCGATCTTGTATCCATAGAAAATCACACAAAGTGTGGATACCGAAGTTGTTGTATTATCAAGAATTTGTCCACAGGCGATCACACTTGGTACGAGGACTTATATGTTGAAACTAAAAGATTTTGGTGTATTTGGGTACCCTCGTCTTTTCACATTCATTGCATATCTTGAGAATACTTTCGATTTTGGAAATTTCTTGGTGTCCAAACATCCTTGGTCTATAAATACCTAAGTTTTCATTTCTAGCAAACTATCCTAAGAGCCAGTAAAACATCATTATTTGTTGTTTCTGGTGAAGCTGTCTAATCGGAGAAGAAAGTATCCAAATTAGGTGAAATCTCTTATGACCGCTCGTTTAAAGATTTCTGTGGGATCAAGAAGCTCCACGAGTATCGTTGGTGGGAAACTAGATAATTGCAGTGTTATTAGTTTTCGATTGATTTGATTGACTAACGGTTATTGAAACTTTGATTGCATCTAGTTTGTTTATACTTGAGAATCTTCTCTTCTGATATAAGATTCACTCAAACTAGATCAGAGTATCGACGGGATCCTTAGAAATGTTGTTAGATCTAAAGACATCTTGTGATAATCCATTGTTAACAGACTCTGTTCTGTGTGTGATTGATCACAAGAGATTCAAGTTGTGTTGTGCAGGTTATTATTGAAGATTAAAGAAGATTTGAAGACGAAGAAGATTTCTTATTGGTTTTCGTATCTTTTGAATTGTGTGCACAAACCTTGATCAGCTGGGATCCAACTAGAATCGGATTTATTTGATTGATTAGTTGCGTGAGATCGGCATTCTCTATATTTATCTTTGAGATTTATTTTGATTGAGTGCGAATCTATACTTGACTATTTCGGTAGTTAAAGTTAGATTGATATAACCAGACAAAGGAGTTGATTAGATTAAACGGAAGAGCCTTTGTCAAACAACTCATCTAAATCTTTTAGCAAGATTGATTAGAGTGGTTACCAAACAGATTCTTCCTTTGCTATTTGGAATACGATCCAAAGGACTTGTTATTCACGTGCGTGACTCTAGAATTCGAAGGCGTAGGGATACTGAGGGAACTATGTAGCTAGGGGTAGTCTTCTTGGTCTCAACTATACAAAGTTGGTATTAGATTTTTTTATAGCGTCTTAATTCTGAGAGTATTCAAAACTGGACTAGGTCCCGGGGTTTTTCTGCATTTGCGGTTTCCTCGTTAACAAAATCTTGCTATGTTTTTTACTTTGATTTCCGCATTATAATTGTTTATTATAATAAAGTAAAATACACATATACGTTAAGTCCATATTACTTGATCCTATAGATTTTGGTTAAGTCCGAACCTATTATCAAGTAACACATTTTGTTGTCGTATTGTCTCGATCTTGTATCCATAGTCAACCACACAAGTTATCTTGTTGATGTATTATCTCGATCTCGTATCCATAGATAATCACACAAAGTGTGAACCGAATCGTCGTATTTTCTCGACACTGTCCATAGACGATCACATTCGGTAGAGGACTTATATGTTGAAACAAAAAGATTGTGGTGTATTTGGGTACCCTCGTCTTTTCAGCTATAATTAATATGACCAAAACGCTCTTGCCAAAGATGCATAGATTCCACCTTAGTCAAATTAATACAAAGGTTAAACTGAGTATACAAGAGATAACAGTTATTTTTGCCACGTATACCCCAAAAAATTACTTTTCTAGACTTATCTTCAATGTCACATCCTTCAGCACTGAAGATAACTTTATGGCCTTTGTCACAAATTTGACTAACAAAAAGAAGATTTGTATTCATACCTTTAACGTAAACTACATCATGGATTTCAGAAACACTAGGAAGTTTGATCGTTCCCTTTTTTCTAATAAAGTAACAACTCCCGTCTCCAAACGTTACAGGTCATCCATTAAAGTCACTCGAATTCACGAACCAAGAAAGGTCACTTTTCATATGCCGGATGTTGAGGGGTGAATGTGATTTTGGTCCTACCCGTCTTAGCTACACCAAATGACTACACTTTCTAGGAGTGGTATGAGAGAGACTTGCTTTCCGTTGTACTATGTACCTCCTTTTATAGACTTTCCCAAAAGCCCTTCTTTTTGTGACATCATGCCACATGTCCTAAACCTCCTTAATTACTACTAATGCCACTCCTCCTCTAATTCAACCTCTTTCTTTTCCCTTAATTCACTCCTTATCCTTTTCTCCTTATGTACACTTTTTAGTGGACTTGGGCCTTAGTCCCTAAGTCCCCTTTGTTCATGTTGGGTTTGGCACTCCTTTAGGGGCTCCCTAGCCCTGTTAGGGGGTAATAATTATCATGTATCAACATTAGTCTCCTGACTATTGGGTCAATTGTCAAATGACCCGGTAGTCAACTTATTCTCTGCCATAACCCATTTCTTTTTGACGATGGTCAGTTGCCTTTTCTTGACACCTCCTTGAAACCCCTATTACAGGATGCCACATATCGCGTCATGCACCGGATGGTACGGGTGGTTACGGTGTCATTTATGGCGCCGTTTTTCCTATATATAAATGATTTGCAGTTCATTGTTCGGCCATTACTTTCATTTTTAACCTTTGTCTCAGATTCTCCTCCCCTCGTTGAAACCTCGCATAGATGGCTCTTTCTCTTTATGGTTAAGTGTTAACTTTAGTACCCATCCCCGCGTTAGCTACGCCGTTGTTTAAACACCATGAGTTGGCTCGGCTGCTGATGGTGAAGGCTGAGATCGAGGCGCTTCGGGATCAGAGAGTAGCGAACAGGAACTCTATGCGCGCCAAGTTTGATGAGCGGTATGCAGCGTACCAAACTGCTCGGGAAGCCGATCCATCTGGGTGTGTATCGCTCGAAGTTCAGCGTGCATTAGATGACACGGTCACATCTCGTCTTGCGGCAAATTTGTTATTCATAGAGTCTATGGAAATGATGACCACTATAGATCGCGCAATAGTCGACTGTCGCCTTCATGTTTCTGATCAAGGAACACCGCAGCTTCATTGTTATACCCTAACTCTGGCAGCCGTTTTGGCGCTCGTGTCCCCGTCTTGTCCTCAGGACGAATTAATGCGTCTGTTAGTGTTGAGAGAAGAAGCGGGTCTGCTGTGGACCCTTAGGATGATTCGTTAGGACAAGGCGTGTAAGGACTATGATGAGCATGAAGACACTCTTTCATTTGTGCGCGGGGCACGAGCCAAGGAAAAAATTATGCAGGATAACCACATGCTGGTAGATGAAACCGATCGGGACTTGGCTCTGGCCAATGTTCAGTGTGGGGAGGCACGTTTAATGGTGGAGGCCTTGGATGTAGATATCGCCTGTTGCCATGTGTTGATCGCCGGCTAAAATGGGTTGATTTGTGTTTATTTATTTTATGTTTGATCACTCTTTTCAGATTATCAAAGATAAAGAAGTGTAATATAGTCGAAAGAGAGTTCAAACCACAGAGATTGTAGGTGTCCAAGAGAGTTCATAAGCAAAGCAATAATATGATTGAGTTGTAATTGAGAACACACAGGAGATAATTTAAAGAGAGAGTAAATGATGTTGTAACTACCAAGACTTTAAGGTTTCACTTAATGTGTTTCAGGTTCTTATATCATCAAAAGATAACTCGAATAGAAACAGATAGTAATCTGCTCTACTCGGAAGATAAGACGTTTATATTTCTGAGTACAACTAAAAATACAATTACATAAAGATTGATATTATGTTCTAAATATAAAGCCCTATTGAGAAATGTCACAGGGATTTCATAGCATTCAATGTATCCGGAAATCACACTAAATCTAAGAAGTTTGTAAACACACTCAACACAAAATTGCAATCAAACATAGATGGAATGGATTACGCATTAAAAATGATTTATTGATGATCAACTTAAGAACATTGAACCCATTAAGCTTCCCCTCTTGTCTTGGCAGAGAGGGGTTTAGCTTCTCATTGTTGTGTAGATAGCCATTAAAAATATTGAATCAAAAACTCTAACCCCCAAGAGAACTCAAAAGAACTGAACTAAATAGAAAGCAAAAGAAAACTAAGATTGCATAATTCAATCGTACCCTTCTTGGTTGATTAAGCTCATCCTTTATACAGCAACAACTTGACTTCTTCTCTAACTACTTGATTCAAACTCTTCCTGGATTTGGGGGGAACACTCCATATAGCTGTAACGTCTTCCACAAATTTCTGCTCACACCAGCTGAAATCAGTTGTTGATTACCTGTATTTGACTCTATCTCATCACGAACAACATTAGGCAAAACCCATTCAAGTAGAATCTGAGTTCGCTGTTCCCTTAATTCTGGCCTCATTCCATTCCGTGTAATCCATCAACATCCAACAGACAAACCACAACTTACTTCTCAGCCGAGATACAAGAGCTGCAATCTGAATTCACTCGTCTTTCACTGGTTGCAAAAGCTAAACCAACACACCAGCATCACCATCTTCATCTCCTCTACTAATTCAATCACTACCAACTGCACCAGTTCATATACTTAACTATATCGAACCAAATATAACCCATTCTGCCTACTCTTTTGAGATTGAGTACCAGAAATCTTGAATACAGCAGCACCCTCAAGAACTGATGCTGTTAACTTCTGAAAAAGAGAACACAAGACTTTCCTCCATCTTCCCTTCATAGCCATGACCATGACGGCAACATCTTCCTTTCTGCATTTAGTCAAACACCTACATCTCAAGACTGTTCCCATTACATTTAATTTCAAAACCCCAGTCACACATCTGTTAATGCTTAAACTTCTCGTACACGGCCACAAATCGATGGCAGCAACTCTAATTTGAATCACAGAACACCACCAAGATTAGCACAATCCCATTACTTCCTGTAGATGCTCAACCACCTCCGTTCATGTCCAGTTTCAATCGATAACAAACCCCGTAGATCTGCTAATGATGTACTGATTTTAATCTTCAATTCCATGTTGTTGTTATGAAACATCAAACCCATCTGTTTTTCTAAGTTCCAATCCTTGAAGCATCGGACTATGAGAGGAGAAATCGAACCCCATCTTGGATACAACAGTACCCTCATCTCTTCGCTTCTCTCATCAACTTAACTCGATCGGACACCAAATCCCCATGTCTTTGTTGATGTTGCTATTGTAGAAAGACCACCTCTGCTTTTAATTCTTCTTGAGAGCTTCAAATTGCACCCAATTACGGACTATGTAGGAACCCCACAAATTCCATTTCAACCACAGCAAGCCAATATCACGACCTAGCTTTGAATGTTCACACAAAATTTCTCTGTTAACGACTTACGTTCATATCAAACCCCATAGATTTGTATCAATACCTAAAGACTCCGTCTCGGTTGAAGTAGAAAATGATCGCAACTGCTTGATTGAAGACAAGAAATGTATTTCTGCCCTAAGTTGTTTCTACAGACAAGAACATCACCTTTGATAAGAAATGGCTTTCTTTTCTTTTCTTTTCTTGTTCTGATACGAAATAAAATGTGGTGGAAATGATGCCACGTCCACCTCCTTAGCCCACTAGTGCAGCTCACGCACGGAAAAGAAAATAATTTCTTTATTCCGGTACATTGACCTCTCTGGCCATCAGATGACTTAGGTGGTGCCTTAGAGCTATATTGTCGCAAACGTCATTTAGCTCCTCATTTAGCCATTATTCCCCGGGTGAACAGATTATACTTGTAATTCCTGTAAATGACTTACAACAGTATTATTAGCCAATAAACGAGACCTAGCTAGTGTAAATATGGGTGTAAAAATAAACCTCAAGCTCGTTCAAGAGGACGAGTTTTTGTCTCATGAGGGCTTCCAGCTGTGATTCCCACAAACACAAGGGTTGTCTCCCTAGAGCGCCGAATTTAATGTCTCCAGCCAGACATCTGCAAAACACAGCCAATCAAAAATAAGAAGGATCCTCCAGAGTCGTGGTATCGACTTCTGGATTCACAAGTTCCAAAACTGGTTTCAAACGCTGCACATTAACCTTGAAGATGTTGCTATCATTAGGATTTTGAATGTCCACTGTACAATCACGAAATTCATTTTTAACATTAAACTGGTCTTTCCATCGTGACTTAAGCTTACCTGAAAAGTGGTGCAAATGAGAATCATAGCAAAGAACTGGTTCAACTATTTCCCTAATAGCATGCTTATCAAGAAACAATTTCATTTTACATTTGCAGTTCGTATCATCCCCATTTTTAATCTCATGAAGCTCATTGAGCTGTGACTTCCTACGTACGTGTGCAAATACTAGGATCAATCCCTTCTATGTCTGCAATACTCCATCCTGCGACACTTATATGCTTCCTAAGAACATGTAAATGCATTGTTTCCTGTTCCTCATTAAGTTCAGATGGTACAAAAACTGGAACATTTTCAATTTGGCCTAAAACATCAAAATTCAGTTCACTAGGTAAAGGGATTAAGGTCGGGCTTTGGGAATTCTACGGATGGAGACAATGGATCGGTCTCACTGATTTGAAGTGACTCAAATCTAGACTGCCACTTATCCATATCCAGCAACAGGGATGAATTCAGTGAAGAATTAACTTCTTCAATGTATCCATCCTCATCGAAATCCCATAGATTAGGAAAAAAAGATTCTAAAGGAACCTTTGCTTCCAGATGAGATGCTTTTTCCTGCACACATGTTTCAATCATATTAACTTCATGAATATCATCTCTACCACCTGTATCTTTACATGCATCAAATATATCCAACTCAACAGTCATATTTCCAAATGAAAGATTCATTATTCCAGTTCGACAATTAATCAAGGCATTTGCAGTTGCAAGAAAAGGACGACCTAAAATGACAGGTATTTCTTTACTAGCATTAGCTACAGGTTAAGTATCCAACACAATAAAATCCACCGGATAGTAAAATTTATCGATTTGAATTAACACATTCTCAACTACCCCTCTCGGTACTTTAACGGATCTGTCAGCAAGTTGTAGAGTGACTGAGGTGGGTTTTAATTCACCTAAGCCCAACTGCTCATAAACCGAGAATGGTAGGAGGTTTACACTATCTCCCAAATCCAGAAGTGCTTGTTTGATCATGAAATCCCCTATTATACAAGAAATAGTAGGGCATCCCGGATCTTTATATTTGGGAGGAGTGTTGTGTTGGAGAATAGAACTTACCTGTTCCGTGAGAAATGCCTTCTTCTGCACATTGTGCTTCCTCTTGACAGTGCAGAGATCCTTCAAGAATTTGGCATAAGCTGGAACTTGCTTAATCACACTCGAGAGGTATGTTGATCTTCACCTGTTGAAAAACATCAAGGATATCCTTATTATCAGCCAACTGTTTAGTAGACAATAAACGATGAGGAAATGGAGCATGTATCTTTCTATCAATTTAAGAATGTTCATTTTGAGTATTACTGTGACCGTCACTACTCTTAAACTCCAGAGACTTCTCAGGTTCGTTCACCTTCATCGGAGTCTCAATCACCTTACCACTTCTAAGAGTGGTGACAACATTAGCTTTCTCCAAGTTAGAATTTTTAACCTCAAATTGGCCTTTTGGGTTAGGTTGAGTTTGGGAAGGAAATGTCCCTTTCTCCCTAACATTGAGACGTGATTCAATTCTAACTATGCTAGTTTCAGCTCATCTAAAGTCTTCATAACATTCTGATTTATCTGTGTCTGTTCCTGCATAAAAGTTTGTAAAGTATCCTCAAGATTATTCTTATGAGGTGGCACATAAGGGTTAATATATGACGACCCTTGGGGAACATTAACATCATTCATAGTAGGACCGTTTCTCCAACTGAAATTAGGGTGATTTCGCCAATTAGGATTATATGTTTCTGAATAAGGTGAGCTAAAAGGTCTTTTATACGTATTCATAGCATTTGCTTGGTCATGTAACACTTCTTGAAATGCTGGGATTGTAGGACAATCCTTGGTGTAGTGTTCTAGACTTTCGCAAATACCACAAGCATGTTCTACCGAGTCAGCTACCTTAACTACATTTGGTTTCTGAAAAGCATCAACTTTCCTATGCAAGCTAGCAATTTTAGCATTCAAATCATCTTCCTCACTCAGCACATACATTCCAGGCCTAGAGGTAGCTAATGGTTTGGACTTATTTCTATCCGTTGTGCCTGAAGTGTCCCAATTTTGGGCGTTTTCTACTAGCGAATCGAAGTAAGTCCAAGCATCATCAGGTGATTTACTCAAAAATTGACCATTACACATCATTTCAACAAACTGAAGCATGCATGAATTCAGACCATCATAAAAAAAAGTAATTACTCTCCAAATTTCATAACCATGATGAGGGCAGCTAGAAAGCAAGTCTTTAAACCTCTCCCAACACACGAAAAATGACTCATTTTCCATTTGAGAAAAATTCATTATATTTTTCCTTAGAGTGATGGTTTTATGTACCGGAAAAAACTTTTTCAGAAACTCTCTAGTCATTTCATTCCATGTCCTAATGGTATTTGGTCGCAAAGAATGCAGCCAAGTCTTAGCTTTCTCCTCTAGAGAAAATGGAAACAATTTCAGTTTCACGACATCTTGAGTCGCAACAACAAAAGGCATAGTTGCACAAACTTCGTCAAATTCCTTCAAATGTATATATGGACTCTCTGAGTCCAAACCATGAAACTTAGGCAGTGCTTGTATCTGCCCATACTTAATCGACGCATTGCCAGCATTAGCCGAAAGAACTATACAAGAAGGTGTAGAAGTCCTTTCCGGCTGCAAGTAATCCCTAAGGGTTCTAGGTCCATTAGCATTGGTTGCGGCTTCAGCCGCTATTCTAGCAGCTTCACCTGCCATTGGATGACTAGGGTGATTCTCTAATACCCTATTAGCAACACAGTGATATCTAACTAATCGATTGAAGTGATCATACCTAGAATATTGCATACACAAAAGAAACAAGAAACCGATACAATGTTACCCAAATGGATGTGATTTCGTCTCGATTTAAGCCTAGTCACAACTGAGGCAAAAAGACTTGTTCCCTGCACCCGTAGCAGCTCCTAATGTCGCCAAGTCTTTAGAGCTATCTTACTCCCTGTTAAGAAGCAACAGAAATCAGCAAACTCTAAAACAAAACTAAAAATAAACCGATGCAGAACTTAATTCTAAGGAACACTAAATAATCCCCGGCAGCGGCGCCAAAATTTGATCACTCTTTTCAGAGTATCAAAGATAAAGAAGTGTAATATAGTCGAAAGAGAGTTCGAACCATAGAGATTGTAGGGGTTCAAGAGAGTTCATAAGCAAAGCAATAATATGATTGAGTTGTAATTGAGAACACACAGGAGATAATTTAAAGAGAGAGTAAATGATGTTGTAACTACCAAGACTTTAAGGTTTCACTTAATGTGTTTCAGGTTCTTATATCATCAAAAGATAACTCGAATAGAAATAGATAGTAATCTGCTCTACCCGGAAGATAAGACGTTTATATTTCTAAGTACAACTAAAAATACCATTACATAAAGATTGATATTATGTTCTAAATATAAAGCCCTATTGAGAAATGTCACAGGGATTTCATAGCATTCAATGTATCCGGAAATCACACTATATCTAAGAAGTTTGTAAACACACTCAACAAAAAATTGCAATCAAACATAGATAGAATGGATTAAGCATTAAAAATGATTTATTGATGATCAACTTAAGAACATTGAACTCATTAAGCTTCCCCTCTTGTCTTGGCAGAGAGGGGTTTAGCTTATCATTGTTGTGTAGATAGCCCTTAAAAATATTGAATCAAAAACTCTAACCCCCAAGAGAACTAAAAAGAACTAAACTAAATAGAAAGCAAAAGAAAATTAAGATTGCAGTATTCAATTGTACCCTTCTTGGTTGATTAAGCTAATCCTTTTATACAGCAACAACTTGACTTCTTCTCTAACTACTTGATTAAAACTCTTCCTGGATTTGGGGGGAACACTCCATATAGCTGTAACGTCTTCCACAAATTTCTGCTCACACCAGCTGAAATCAGTTGTTGATTACCTGTTTTTGACTCTATCTCATCACGAACAGCATTAGGCAAAACCCATTCAAGTAGAATCTAAGTTCGCTGTTCCCTTAATTCCGGCCTCATTCCATTCCGTGTAATCCATCAACATCCAACAGACAAACCACAACTTACTTCTCAGCTGAGATACAAGAGCTGCAATCTGAATTCACTCGTCTCTCACTGGTTGCAAAAGCTAAACCAACACACCAGCATCACCATCTTCATCTCCTCTACTAATTCAATCACCACCAACTGTACCAGTTCATATACTTCACTATATCGAACCATACAAAACCCATTATGCCTACTCTTTTGAGATTGAGTACCAGACATCTTGAATACAGCAGCACCCTCAAGAACTGATGCTGTTAACTTCTGAAAAAGAGAACACAGGACTTTCCTCCATCTTCCCTTCATAACCATGACCATGACAGCAACATCTTCCTTTCTGCATTTAGTCAAACACCTACATCTCAAGACTGTTCCCATTACATTTAATTTCAAAACCCCAGTCACACATCTGTTAATGCTTAAACTTCTCATACACAGCCACAAATCGATGGCAGCAACTCTAATTTGAATCACAGAACATCACCAAGATTAGCACAATCCCATTACTTCCTGTAGATGCTCAACCACCTCCGTTCATGTCTAGTTTCAATCGATAACAAACCCCGTAGATCTGCTAATGATGTACTGATTTTAATCTTCAATTCCATGTTGCTGTTATGAAATATCAAACCCATATGTTTTTCTAAGTTCCAATCCTTGAAGCATCCGACTATGAGAGGAGAAATCGAACCCCATCTTGGATACAACAGTACCCTCATCTCTTCGCTTCTCTCATCAACTGAACTCGATCGGACACCAAATCCCCATGAATTTGTTGATGTTGCTGTTGTAGAAAGACCACCTATGCTTTTAATTCTTCTTGAGAGCTTCAAATTGCACCCAATTACGGACTATGTAGGAACCCCAAAAATTCCATTTCAACCACAGCAAGCCAATATCACGACCTAGCTTTGAATGTTCACACAAAGTTTCTCTGTTAACGACTTACGTTCATATCAAACCCCATAGATTTGTATCAATACCTAAAGACTCCATCTCGGTTGAAGTAGAAAATGATCGCAACTGCTTGATTGAAGACGAGAAATGTATTTCTTCCCTAAGTTGTTTCTACAGACAAGAACATCACTTTTGATAAGAAATGGCTTTCTGTTCTTTTCTTTTCTTGTTCTGATACGAAATAAAATGTGGTGGAAATGATGCCACGTCCACCTCCTTAGCCCACTAGTGTAGCTCACACGCACGGCAAAGAAAATAATTTCTTTATTCCGGTACAATGACCTCTCTGGTCAGATGACTTAGGTGGTGCCTTAGAGCTATATTGTCGCAAGCGTCATTTAGCTCCTCATTTAGCCATTATTCCCCGGGTGAACAGATTATACTTGTAATTCCTGTAAATGATTTAAAATAGTATTATTAGCCAATAAACGAGACCTAGATAGTGTATATATGGGTGTAATAATTGTAGCACATACGTGCTTATCAATGTTCTTGTTTTGTTTGTTCGTTATGTTTTCTTTTTTTTTGGTGGTTGTGTTGTTTTTTTTTTAATAGATGGTTTTCCCCTTTTCGTGGAGACTCTGGTGCTTGCTATTTTGTCTGTATAGTTTGGAGCGGGAAGGTAGGAGAGGCTTATGGTACGTACAATTCCTTCCGTAACGTTGGGCGCATTTGTTTCTTGTACTCCCTTTTCTCTCCCTTCCCCCCCCCCCCACACACACCTTTTTTTGAGGAAGGTAAGTAAGGCATGTACTTTTAACACCCCTACTCCCCCTTCTTCTTTTTTAGGTGGAGTACGTGTGTGAGACGCGTTTATTATGGGGTAAGGTGGGGTTAAACGCGCCTACTTCCTCTTCTTTTTGTGCTTTAGATGGGGCATGTGTCGTGAAACACGCATATTCTCCTATTTAGATTGAGGACGGTGTGTGGGTGGGAAAGGCGTATGAGAAATGCGCCTATTCCCCCATATTTTTCTTTAAATAGAGAGCGGTGTGTGCGTGGGCAAGGCATATGGGAAACGTGCCAACTCCCCCCCCCCCCTCTTTTTCTTTAAATCGAGAGCGGTGTGTGGGTGGGAAGGGCGTGTGGGAAACGCGCCTACTCCCTCCCTTCTTTTTCTTTAAATAGAGAGCGTGCCTACTCCCCCCTTCTTTTTCTTTAAATTGAGAGCAGTGTGTGGGTCGGCCAGGCGTATGAGAAACGCGCCTACTCCCACTTCTTTTGCTTTAGACGGGGTATGTTGCTGGAAACGCGCCTACTCCCCTTCTTTGGATGGAGGGCGGTGTGTGGGTGGGCAAGGCGTATGAGAAACGCGCATATGCCTCTCTTTAGTTTTCTCAAGGGATTGTAGAATTAAAGTGCACCTACTCCCTATTTTGTTCGGTTTATATGGGAGACAGCGTTTGATTTATTATTTTTATAAATTAATTAGTTGTCCGAGTGTTCTTAGTGTTTCATAGCCGTCAATGGCATCCCGTAGTTTTATTTACCGGGTATCTATGCTCTTCATAGCCTTTTATGAATCGGCCAGTCAAGTGTTTATACATCTCGAGGCTTTTCGTAAATTTGTCAGTCAGCCGAGTGTCTTTGTATATCGGGGCTTTTTGTAAATTTGTCAGCCGATCGAGTGTCTATGCATCCCGTGGCCTTTCATAAATTTGTCATCCAGCCGAGTGTCTATGCATCTCGGGGCCTTTCGTAAATTTGTCAACGGACCGGGTGTCTATGCATCCCGTAGCCTCTCGTAAATTTGTCAGCCAGCCGAGTGTCTATGCATCTCGGGGCCTTTTGTAAACTTGTCAGCCGACCGGGTGTCTATGCATACCGTGGCCTTTCGTGAATTTGTCAGCCGACTGAGTGTTTATGCATCTCGGGGCCTTTCGTAAATTTGTCAGCCAGCTGAGTGTCTATGCATCTCGGGGCCTTTTGTAAACTCGTCAGCCAGCCGGGTGTCTATGCATCCCGTGGCCTTTTGTGATTCCACTTACATGTTGATAATTGGATTTTATTATGTAAATGAGCGCTCATACATTGGGTAACTTACGCATGGAAACTATTTAACCATTTGCAATTGATGGGCATCTTGACTTTGGTGCCATCCATTCGTCTTAACTTGTAGTATCGCTCTCCGCCACCTTCCGGACTTTGAACGGGCCTTCCCAATTTGCTGCGAATTTCCCCGTCCTGGCGTTTTTCTGCACATGGGGAGGGGGATTTTGAGCACCAGGTCGTCAACCTTTAAGCTTCTTTCTCTGACTCCCATGTTGTAGTAATTGATTGTTCGCTTCCTATATGCCTCAGCGAACCGCTCTGCTCGTGCGCTTCTTTCTTCTATCGTGTCCAGATGTGCGAATCGGCTTACTTCATCAGGCTTGGTATGACTGGCCATTGTTACTCTTGCTGAGGGTACTGCTATCTCCGCGGGTAGTATAGCATCTTCGCCGTAGAAAAAAGAATAAGGTGATGCCCCGGTAGAACTTCGTTTTGAAATTCTGTATGCCCATAGTGCGAGGGGTAGCTGTTCATGCCATCCCCTGTGGTGGTCGTGCACTTTCCTGTTCAAGATCCGAAGGAGAGTTTTATTAGTAACCTCAGCCTTCCCGTTTCCTTGGGGATAATAAGGTACCGACATGTGTAGCTTTGTGTTGTATAGATGGAGTAAGTCGATCACATCTTTGTTAACAAATAACTTAGCGTTGTCCGCTCTAATTATCATGGGTGCGCCGAACCTATAAATGATGTGTTCCTTGATGAATGCGGTTATGGTCTCTCCCGCGTAGTCTTTCAAAGGTATCGCCTCGACCCACTTGGATGCATACTCCGTAGCGGTGATTATGTACTTATGGCGTTTTGAGAAATTTGGGTTTATAGGCCCTATGAGGTTTAATCCCCAACTGTGGAATGGCCACGACGTTACTATGCTGTGCAATTGGTTATGAGGTGCTTTAATCAGCGTCCCATGCATCTGACAACTTAGACATTTCTTGACATGCTCAACGGTATCGCTCTCCATAGTCGTCCAATAGAATCCCCCTTCATAGAGTTGCAGGAATAGTTTCTGCATCCCTTGATGCTCGGCATTGTGGGATTGGGTCATGATTTCAGTTGCCTCTTTCTCGTATAAACAACATAAGATTGCGTTGCTATAACTTCTTCGATAAAGCACATTTTCATTTATGAAAAACCGTGATGCATTTCTTTGAATCTTTAGCGCAGCCTGCCTTTCGTTAGGTAGTTTTCCATGTTGTAGGTAGTCGATATACGGATGTCTCCAATCGACGCCTCCAGCTGAGAAAACTTCCTCGGGCTGTGGTGGGTTTTGGCAGTCAGCGCAGTTATCTTGCAGGGCCGTAGCTTATGCCGACATACTTGGCCAATATACTCCCAGCCTTTGGAGCTTTTTGTAGATGTGGACAGCGCCTATCTGACCACAGGTTTCTGCATGTAAATTCTGTAGTGCCCTTTCTGTTTCCTTCTTATTAAAGCATCTTTCCATGGATCCTCCTGCGGTCCGATAGTATAGAGCTCCTTATATTATCATAAATTGCCTTAGAGCCTTAGCTGGCATGACTCGATCCTCGTCCACCTTTGTTAGATCTTCGATATACACCTTTCGCCAGTCATCCGCTTCGTCGAAGGCTAGGTCCTCTTTCCAAGTGATGGGTAGTTCCTTCCTTCTCACTGTCACTGTACCCTCATCTTCGTCGTTAAGTTGCACTTTACTCGCCAGAGTGGCCAAGGCGTCTGCGTGTCTATTTTCTTTCCTACCCGTGTGGTCTAGGGTCGATTTTGTTTGATGGATCAGGCTTTGTGCTTCTGCCCTATAGGGTGCTAAATGCGCCTCTTTCACGTGGAAGTCGACGTTTACCTGGTTCGTTACTAACTTAGAATCGCCTTTTATCTCCACGCTTCCCAGGTCAAGCTCTTTTGCCAATCTGAGGCCTAGAATCAGTGCTTCGTATTCAGCAACATTATTATTGCACGGGAAATCCAGTTTAAACGAGTATGACAGCAAGTCGCCTTGCGGGGCTTCGAATACCACTCAGGCTCCTCCTATGTTTTCGTAAGATGACCCATCGAAGAACATGGTCCAGAGCTTATCAACTTCCGTGAATGCTACCTCTCTAGGTATGTATTCATTTACCTCGCCGTCTCCTTCTCCTGGGAACATTTCCATTAGGTCAGATATTGCTTGCCCGCGTACAGCCTTTGGTCGTTGATACTTTAGTTCGAACTCGGATAGCTGTAGCAACCAACGCGCGGTCCTCCCCGTCAAGACAGGTTTGGAATCTAAGTATGTTATTGGGTTTGTCGCGGCTATCACGATCGTCTCGTGGGTTAGCAAGTAAGGGCGCAGCTTCTGTGAGGCGTAGATAAGAGCTAGGCATGCTTGTTCGATGCGCGAATATCTGAGTTCTGCATCGTGTAGAACCCGGATTACATAATAGATAGGTGACAACTGGTCGTCGCCCATATCCTGTGCTAGTACGGCTCTGATTGCTAAGTTGGTAGATGCCGTGTACAAATACAACGGGACCCCTCTGATAGGTGATCTTAATACTTATGGGCTAATAAGGCACTGTTTGAGTTTCTGGAACGCCGCTCATTATATCTCTCCCCATGTGAACACAACATTTTTCCTTAGTAATGACAGAAATACGGATAGCAGTCGGGCGAGCCCTGGTATGAAACGCCGTATATGCACGATATCCTTCCAATAAATGCCTACAGTTCCTTGGTGTTTGTTGGAGGGACCATAGTTGTAATGGCGTCGACTTTATCCGGGTCTACTTGGATCCCTTCGCTGGTCACCACAAAACCTAAAAATTTCCCCGATGTTACTCCAAAAGCGCATTTGAGTGGATTCATTTTGAGTTGGAATTTCCTACACCTCTCGAAGACAACCCTTAGGTGTGAGATGTGGTCCTCAGGAACCTGTGACTTTACTACGATGTCATCGACATACACCCCTGTTTGGGGCAATAGGTCGTGAAATATGGACGTTATGGCGCGTTGATAGGTGGCGTCTGCATTCTTTAAGCCAAATGGCATTACGACATAATAGAAGTTCTCATACGGGGTTTAAAAAGTTTTCTTCATTGCGTCTGCCGCAGCCATGCGTATCTGATTGTATCCGCTGAAACAGTCCATGAAAGAGAATCGCTTCTTACCCCCCGTCGCGTCTACCGTCATGTCGATGTTAGGAAGTGGGAAGTCGTCCTTGGGGCATGCTCAGTTTAGATCCCTATAGTCCACGCAGCATCTGATTTTCCCATTTTTCTTTGTTACAGGCACGATGTTCGCGAGCCAGGTTGGGTGTTGGATAGGCTTGATGAATTTAGCTTTCAATAAGTGTTCTATCTCTTCTTTTATGGCTAGGTCCGTAGCTCTTGGGAATTCGTGGCTTCTCTGCTTTATTGGTTTGAACTTGGGTGATACACTCAGATTATGGGCGACGAGGTTGATGTCCAGTCCAGGCATTTCGTCATAGTCGAAGGCGAAGACATCCTTATATTCCCTGAGTAGTTTGACCAGCGCTTCCTTCTCTTCTCCATCCAAGTTTTTTTCAATCATAATATGTCGTTTGTCCTCTTCAGTTCCGATGTTGATTTCCTCCACGCTGTCCATGGTGAGGTCCTCAGGTGTCCACTCTTCTGGCATTGTCCGTGTTACTTTCGTGTACTAACTTCGAAGGTCCTCGTCATCAATCGTTCCAAAAGGTAACTCGCTCAATTCACCGGTATCACTTTCTACTGGGGTTTCCTCTTCTTCGTCGATCGATGACATGGCGCAGTCTTGTATGTTTGCAGACATCCCCTGGGCTAATTGCTATAACCGCTATATGTGCCCCCCCCCCCCCCATCTGGCTTCAAGAAGCGTTGAAACCTAGGTTGTTCCTCTTGCTTTCTCTTTCTTTCCGTAGGGAACACCATTCTGGAGGGGCTGAAAATATATTTAGCTGGCTTCGCCTCTTCTTCTTCCTCCCATTTGGGTAATGGGGTGAGATGCGCATCTGGTATCTCTTCCGCGTCTTTTGGTGTTTCGTAGAAGACCGCGTCTTCCATGTACGCTTCCTCAGGGTCTAAAGGGTTGCTTGTTGCGGGTATTCGATATTGTTTCCCCCCGATATTGGTCTTAACGCACTGATGGTAAGTCGAGGCTACGACCTTATGATTAAGTAGCCATGCTCGCCCTAGCAGCACTTGGAATGTGGTGTCATCTTCTAGGACGTAAAACGGTGTAAGCGCTCGAATATGACAAACCTTCATTACCAAGTTGACGATTCTGATGGTTGTCTGCATGTGCCCGCCGAACCCTCTTACTGTAGTGGTCCGCATCCTGATGGCCGATCGTTGTACCCCCAGGATGTCGAGTGTGTGCATAGAGATTAGATTCAGGGACACGCCCCCATCTACAAAGGCTCTTTTTAATGGCTGCATGTTGATGTAGACGGTCAAGTACAGGGGCCTGAGGTGCTCCATTGGATAACAGATATCCTCATCAGTGAACACAATTTCTCCTTTAGGCATGGGGTCGTAAGATCTTCCTGCCGCGATTGTTGATATTGCCTTGGATACCTCCCTGATCTGATTTTCGCTGAACCCTAGCGAGTCAAAGAACTGTTACGCGAGCACTGTTTTGGGAAATTTGATAGCCACACCCTCTGTGTTTTCAAACGCGGGATTTTTTATTTCGACTTCGTATACTTCGTCATTATCATCTTCCCAAGGCCTCCATATGTCCTCGCTTGGCTCATGGGCGAGCATCATGACTTGATGTTGAATTGGCTTATCACCTTCCGGGTTGCCCATTTCGATTTCGCCCAGTTCGAGTTTTCTTTTAAAGATCCTTAGGAGGTTGAAGCAGTCGACCGTGGGGTGCTGTATCTTTCGGTGGAAGCGACAATACCTAGCGTTGTTCTCATCGGTGGTGTTGAGGTTTGCTTTTGTCGGCAGGAGTTGAACTTCTTTGTTCGTCAACCACTGTTCCAATAATCCCTCAATATGTTCCTTACTGCATGGTAGAGGAGGTGGGTATGCCCGCTGCTGGTCTCTGGTGCCTTCTCGGTTGTAGGGTTGACTCGCCTGTGTATTCCAACCTTCTTGGTTGTTATTATCGCGGGTGTTTCTTGGAGCAGTTGACACAAAGTTAACTGTGTTGCGCCATGTGTAATCCGTGTTATATTCATCTACGCAGTCTGAGACTCTTGCCGCTGCTTCCTCCTATTCAACAAAGGTTGGAAATCGGAAATTGACTAGGCTCCTCTTGAAGGGGGTGTCATTCTGCGTAAGCAGATTTCTACCAGAGCCTCTTCCTTGATGTCCTCGTGGCAGTCTAAGGTGAAAATACGATACCGAGTGATGTATTTTCCTATTTCTTCTCCTACACATTGGCCGCACCTTCTCAGGTCTATAGTCGTGATCTTCCTTTGGGCCGAATAAAAATTTCTGAGGAAAAGGGTGGACATAGTCGGCCACGAGCTGATGCTTCCTTGCTTCAGGTTGTATAACCAGGTGAACGTTGTATCGGTCAGTGACTTTGGGAATTCCCTTAAGCACAATCTTACGTCGGCCACTCGATCGTTCATGGCAGATAAAAATCGGTTGTATACTTTGAATTTTGACGAGGTATAATCTTCAGGGTATTGGTAGTCTGCGACTTCGGAGGAGTATGGGCTAGTCATGAAGTCGTAGTTATCGTGCTTTACAACCCGGTAATTTGTTTCTAGGTATTTATCTATTGCTTCTTGCGACATGACCATAGGCTCTTCCTCCTCCTCTCCCGTGTTTTTTGTTGCTTCTTTGGTGTTCTGCTCGGCTTCGGCTGTTTTCAACAGTTTCCTCAATTCTCGCTCTCGTCGGACGTGATCGTCCAGTTCGCTTTGCATCTCCTGTATGGATGGCCGCGTGGGAGGTACATCTCCTGTTGATGTCTATTTATCTTTCTTTTACACGGCATCCGGTTTTCTTCCTTGCGTGATCAAACTTGACACTATTCCAACTCTCTCGCCTTCCGAGATGGGCGGCTGGTTGATCAGCTGGCCTTCTAGCGCGCCTGTGCTAGTGCTTCCTGGGTGCGTCATGGAGAGCTACGCACGAGCCTCCGGGTGTGGTCGCCAAATGTTGAGGGGTGAATGTGATTTTGGTCCTACCCGTCCTAGCTACACTAAATGACTACACTTTCTAGGAGTGGTATGAGAGAGAACTTGCTTTCCATTGTACTATGTACCTCCTTTTATAGACTTTCCCAAATAGCCCTTGTTTTTGTGACATCATGCCACATGTCCTAAACCTCCTTAATTACTACTAATGCCACTCCTTCTCTAATTCAACCTATTTCTTTTCCCTTAATTCCCTCCTTATCCTTTTCTCCTTATGTACACTTCTTAGTGGACTTGGGCCCAAGTCCCCTTTGTTCATGTTGGGTTTGGCACCCCTTTAGGGGATCCCTAGCCCTGTTAGGGGGTAATAATTTTCATGTATCAACACCGGCTACATCCATTGTCAAGAAACCATTGAAAATGTGATGTTGACTTTAAAGCAAAAGCTCCAATTCTAACGTTACTGTTCCTAAAGGAATGTCTTGTCAGATTTGTAAGACTTGTAAGGTTAAAAAAAGTTTTATAGATTTCTTGTTAAGAATGCTTGTAACCTTTAACTTCTTCCGGAAAAGTTTACATGTATATTGATAGTGATTGGAAGAACCACAAAATATACAGGAGCCAACTTAATTTGAAGTCACATCATTATATTCTTTCAAACAAACCTGAGTCGCATCGGTTTTAACAAAGCCTAAACCCCGTTTATATCCAGACTGTCGACAATTCTTTAGAAAAGAATTAAGAGAATTACTCAAATCCTTGGTAAGATTGGACGATTCTTCAACAGAGTTTGAAACCCAAGGGTTTGAGCAAGACCAGACTTGGAATCATCTAACTTTGAAATTATCTCTTTATTAATTTGAATCTGATCATCCAACTTAGCTTGGAGAGTTTTTTCCCTTTCAGATCCTTATCGAAGGTCATAGTCTTTGATATAAACTCCACAGTGAAGTCCATCGATTTTCCTTATCAATCAATGTTTCACATGATAAAGTTTTTCGATCATCTTCTTCAGAACACAACCAAAATCATCATCGATGGTTTCCAGAACACACTTGGGATCTGGTATAGTCTGAACTGGTGATACGTTATTAGAGATAGTACTTTCATCTATATAGTCAGATCGCTTCAAACACAGACTTATTAGGTCTTTTGCGTGTTTGCTTTCTCTGATACCAATTGAAAATGCGGAGGTAACAAAATGCACCACCAACTTTTTCTTAGGCAACCAGTATGGACTATACTTAAATACAATTCCGAGAGTTACAACTTAATGAATCTCAATCAAGAATTATATAAAGAGTTTATATCTCTTTCTCACACAATCAGTATGTAAACGGAGACAAGTCCATGAACCTGATTATACCGTAAGAGTACTTGGACGGTTCTAAAGATCAATATCCAAGATCAATCAAGTCGTATCCAACAATTACGATGGACGTATCTACTTTGATTGATTTACATACAACCTGTGATATTTCAATCATAAAGATAAACAATATAATACGGAAAAACAAATAACACATACAACAGAAATTTTGTTAACGAGGAAACCGCAAATGCAGAAAAACCCCGGGACTTTATCCATATTTGAACACCAAACTGTGTTAAGCCGCTACAGACTCTAGCCTACAATCAAAATTTCGGACTGGAATGTAGTTGAGACTGAATCTACCATCACAGCGATTCAGTTACAATCATGCTCCTTACGCCTCTTGAATCTCACGAGACTCTGCGCAATTGATTCCCTTAGTTGACGTCCTTTACAGTCTAAGAGTTGTTTCAACTTGATTAAAGACCTTAAATCAATCTTCCTCCCACAGATAAGCATATATGTGATTTCCGTTTTAATTAAAAGATCAAGGTAAAATAGGAAATCTTTTGCAATAGACAAAGTCTAGCAAACCTCAAAATCCGATACTTACGAGTTATGAAGAGCATCCTAGATTATTATTCACTTCACAAATAATTCCTACTTCGATTTCAACAAAGAATCGTTATAGAGGAATATACATGTGGAATAACAAAGTCTGAGACGAATAAACTTTGTGACTTCTATCTGTCTCTCCTGTTGATAGTTGGACCTGGCTTCACGAATCCCTAAGCGAAGTCTTTTTAGTCGCTAAACCTAAAATGGTTTAAAGGAGAAGACGACTCTAGTTTACAACTAGGACACACAAGAAAAGTGTCGAGGATTCAAAGATCCCATTTTCTTGAGGTTCTTCTTATATAGATTCAAGATCAAGGTTGCTTTAGATTTAAGCTAAGGTAGCTTTGGAATCAAGCAATCAATATCCACCTTTAGATGAATAACTAGACTTGAAATTAACATAACAAAACATACACTCTGGTTAGGATGAACTGTAGCCGAACCATGTACAATGACTTATTCATGAAGGCTAGCCGAAACTAGCCAGACGAACTATAAGCTTAACCATTTTCATATAACACTTTAAGACTTTAATCTTGAGTCACAACCATAGGTTATAATGTGATCAAATATATCCTAGATGTGTTTTTAGAGAGTTTTTCAAATGCCGATTATCTCATAGAAATAATTCTGATGCATCTGAAAATATTCGACAGGGTAAGTAGGTGTATTTTGTATGTGTACCTACATCCAGTTCGTGGGTTATTTTTGTCATGATACGTGTACCGGGTTTGTATACCCATAAGACAAAACCGAGTTCGGGAGTTCACTAGACATTTTCGGTATGCATACTTGGCATGTGTACCAACCTGAGTTCACAAGTAACAAAACTTTTTCGGTTTGCATACTTGGTATGTACCAAATATCGTTGCCGAACTATAGCTACACCGGTACATGTACCGCGGCTCCGAACCTATAACAGTTTACGCCAGTATGTAAGATGGTACGTGTACTGTCCTATATCCATATTTATTTTAGTTTTATATCTCTCTAATAATTAATTTGAAACATTCCCGAATAACATCAATGACACATATCACTGTTCAAGGCTATTTTCAAATGATAGTCTTGAATCATAATTTAGGTCATAAACAATAAAAATTTCTTAACCGAATTCATCAAGTATGAACAAATGTTCTTAAGCTTAGTCAACGTATTTCGAGAATAATTAACAAGATAAACTTGACTCGAAATTTCTGTTATGCATGTAAAGTCCAATTTAGTCATGCGACATTGTCTCACAGATATAAAGGTGAAAACTTGAGCAATAAGTGGTTTAGTCTTCACTTACCTTTTGTTGATGATGTTCTCCAAAAGCTTCGGTTGATTTTCGCCTTCAAACGGTAGAATGTAGTGATGTCTGGTACTGAACTACACACTTTTATCCTAATATGAGACTTGACTAAATGTATATTAGAAATAAAGATATAGTTTTGATCAACCAAAATTGACAACAAGCTTGAGATAGAAACACTTGTGAGTTCGACCGAGCAATGCTCTAACAGATTCCTTGATAAGAAAAACTAGTTAACTAACCTAGTTTTCGTCTTGTCTAAAAGAAGGTACAATTGTTTTAAGAATAGTTCCAAACCCGATAAGAGAAATTGAGTTAATTCTGATCTATTTTGAATCTTATCGAATAAAGAGATTATACATACATAATCAGTCCGGTTTGTAACTAAGTTATCTTAGTTAACTAAATCATATTAAAGTAAAATTGTTTCGGGCAATTGTTTCCTTGATAACATACTAAAACAAGATTACTTAGGTAGTTTCAGTTTTAGTATGGTTATCTAAAATGGTATAAGAAACCTTCGTGCTTAACTCTTATAGGTTGTACAAGTTCTTATGAATTTGTAAGATCCTTTCGGTTTGCTCTTATGTTTATTCGTTTCTTTCTCATTTTTTGTGGCAAAAAGGGGGAGAAATGTATGGAGTAAACAAGTGATTTATAATCACTAAGAAGGGATATATGTGCTTAAACGTTATATCTAACAAAAGAGTAAAGCATAGACTAAGGGGGAGAAACATATCATCTTGTTGTGTGGTATTTCATACTACAAAAGGGGAATAACAAAGATGTTCGAATTGAATATATACCTAGCCTTACTTTAGGGTGGGTGGGTGGGGGAGGGGGGGGGGTAAAGCTTTTGTTATTCAAATGTCAACAGGCAGTGTTGTGAAAATTGTATGATTCGATTCAAATTTCAGCAAATCGATTTGATTCGTATGTCTAAATCGTTTTGATTGTAAAACGGGTTATTTTTCCGTTGACTTGCGATTCTTGACCCTTTGACCAAGTCAGAGCAAGTAATTGTTAGGAAAATGTTTTTAAAGGTGGAGAGATTCGAACCTCGAATGTCCAGCCTGCACTACTCGACCCTTTACCACTGTACCAGTTCATCTGTAGGCGATAACACTCAGCGCTTTTTATCTCTATATTAATTATACATCAAATTTTGAAATTATTTTATTTAGTCCAGCTATATTTATAGGTCTAAATTTAACGGTGTCAACGTATGTTGTAGAGCTTTAACCGCTGTACTACATCTTGTTTTTGTGATACTATGAGCTTATAACTTATTTATACATTTCTCATCGTATAAGTTTACATTTCCACTATACTTTTCACCGAATATTGCATATGCATTCAACTTTACTTTTATATATATATATATTTCTATTTACGATTCAGTAATCAACCATGAATCTTCGATTCACGATTCAATATACGATTCGATTCTCAAAAATTGAAAAACGATTTACGTTTCGATTTACGATTTCACAATCTTGTCAACAACGGCATTTATTTTTTTCTAATATGTGCAGGATATTGTGTTGTTGAAACTTGGAATCAAGCGTATGAAGAATGGGTTATATTGTAATTAGTTTATCTCCATATGTATTACATTTTTGTCACTAAAATTTACAAAAGGGGGAGATTGTTAGAGCATTATTCGGTTGAACCCACCAAGCGTTGGTATGTCAAGTTTGGTTGTAAAATTTTAATATCAAAACTCAATTAGAGTCACTTGATTAAATGTACTAGAGCCAACTTCGTTGAGGTTAGACTAGAAAGTCTATGAATATTGAAGCATACAAGTATTACCTTGAAGACCTGAAGATCATGAAGACGTATCGACTATAATGAAGAATCATCCTTCCACTTGAAGTTAGTGATACTGAATTGACTTGTTTCCATTCCTATCGTTACTTTCAAGTCGTTTAGGATTGAAAATATAACATGCGAGGTTATATTTTAATACTCTGGTATTAGACTTGATCATTTTATTATGATCAAAGTGTGAAGAAAGAATATTTGATTACGAAGTATAACATTTATCTTCTGAACTTCGTAAATGCGACATCAACATAATCTATGTAACTCGTTACTTGATTGTGTACTGGATATAGGTGTGATTTCATCCTAGAAAACTATGTTTTATTACATATTTTTAAAGGAAGTATCATATAAGAAACTTGTTTCGTAATCGAAAAGAAATCGGTAGGTATGTTGGTCCGGTTTTTAATGAAGATCTATTGGATGACCAATTCAAACATAGGTAAGAACTTTGGTAGAACCAATCTTGACTTATGTTGAGAGTTATGGTAGAACCGATCTTTACCTAGTTTGGGATACACAGTAGAACCGATCTTAACTTATGTTGAGAGTCATGGTAGAACTGATCTTTACCTATATTGGGATACATGGTAGAACCGATTCTAACTTTTGTTGGAAGTCTTGGTAGAACCGATCCTTACCTATATTGGGAATCATGGTAGGACCGATCCTAGCTTATGTTAGGAGTCATGGTAGTACCGATCCCTACCTATATTTGGATACTTGGTAGAACTAATCTTAACCTATGTTAGGAGTCATGGTAGAACCAGTCCCAAGAGAAAAACCAATTTCCAACATTCAAATATTACTTACGGTTTTGTGTGAGTTTGGAATTAGGGTTTTCTTAATAGGAAAGTTCCAGATGTCAACTTAATTTGAACATGTATATAATTCTTATCTTTTATTGTTCAAAGATATTCCTTGATACTCAAGGTGATCCAAAACCGAAATATTGATAATCTTTTAAATAAGATTTTTCAAGTATATGTTTTTGATTTTACAGTAATCAAAACATATCTCTAGGAAAGTTATATTAGTCAAGTGCTAAACTAATATTTGATACTCCCTCTGTCTTTTTTATCTGTCCTAATTTCTACTTTGGTCTGTCTTTTTTTATCTGTCCGCTCTGTTTATAGACATACTTTTCCCTTAAACTATCAAATATACCCTTTATTTTTTATAATCAAAAAATCATTTTTAATATAAACTTAATTCAAAATCTTAAATATTATCACCATATATAAGGAAAAAATCTACTCAATATCTTTGTATTAATTGTCATTCCTTTTTTGAATAAAAACATTCATGGATAGTTATAAAATTCCTAATAAAACTTCTATTTATTCTTAAATTCCGTTCTAATTATGGACTCCATAATAAAAGCAGTATAAGTTTGTTTTTATTTTCTTAAAATATTTCCTAAAATAATAATACTATCCAATTTATAATTTTTAATACTATTAGTTTTAGTTTTGGTAACAACATAACATTAAATAGGGCTAGTCAAGGGTTAGTCACGACATTTTATATGATTTCCTTAATATCTTGACAAAGTCAATTAGGACTGTTAATTTGAGGCGGAGGGAGTATTTTCTAATGAGAGATTTCGGAATTACATGTTGGATATTAGTTGGAAATATGAAAAACGAAATGAGGTACTTTGTTGCATATCTTGATTATCTTTCGGTTTTGAAATTTCCTTGTTGTCTTAACAACCTTGGTCTATAGATAGTTGATTTTGCATTTCTTGCAAACTATCTTAAGAGCCAGGAAAACTTCATTCGTGTTGTTTCTGGTGGAGTCGATTATACGGAGAGGAAAGTACCCTAATTAGGCGAAATCTCTTACGTCCGCTCGTTTAAAGACTTCCTTGGGATCAATAAGCTCTACGAGTACCTTTAGTGGGAAACTATATAATTTGCATTATTTTTTTAGTTTTCGATTATGATTTGATTGACTAACGGTTGTTGAATTTTTGAGTGCACTTAGTTTGTTTATTCTAAGTTCCTTCTCTTCTGATATAAGGACACTCAAACTAGATTAAAGATTAAACGTTTCTACAGATCTAAGTAATTCTAGATTTGTAAGATTGATCTATTGATTTTCCATTGTTAACTGACTCCTTTCTGTGCGATAAATAAATAGAGAAATCAAGTTTTTTTTTGCAGGTTGTTACTTTGAAGATTAAATCAAAGATTGAAGACTCTGAAGATTTGAAGACTTTTTTCTTGTGTTTTGATCTTGGTGTAACTTTCTGTGACTTGGTATTCCAGAATTAAACGGTTGTTTATTCTGATAAACACAACCATTTTGAGATCTATAAGTTATTTGTGATTTTATCGAAACCTTGTAATCAAGATTGATTATTTCGATAGTCGTTATCTTGTTAGATCTCGTAACCTAGAAGCTTCGGATCTGGTAACCGATCTTAAAAATAGAAGATCCGTAACTGTGCTTTTATCATATATTTCGGTATTGTGATTAGAAAGTGTGTTTGGTTACCAAACTATTTTGATCCTTTACTGTTTAGAATACGATCCAAAGGAATCTTGTCTCACCAGTAAAAAAAATTGTAGCATAAGTTATTGTGAACCATTAAGAAGACCTACTAGATCTAGTCCTAAAGAGAACATTTGTTCTGCTAGGTAATAGACACATTTTTGTGTCTAAGTTGTCCTCAATGTTTTGTATTGTTAGTGCTTTATTTTGTACTAATTTTGGTATTTTATGTGTGTGTAGGTATTTTTGAGAAATAAACTTTTTTGGCGCCGCCGACGCGGACTTGTTTTTAAGTTAGATTTTTTAGATTTATTTTTTTATTTTTTAGGTTTTATTTTTTTTTATTTTCACTTTGTTCTATTTTATGTTTCTTTGGGTATTTATCTCTGTGCTACAGGTTTAGAATTTGGCTCGAAAAGAAATTGAGCCAAAGAGTTTGGTGAATAAAAGACTTGGAGTCAAAGTTAAAAGCTAAAAGAAAAGGAAAATAAAGACAAAGAAAAAAAAATTATTTAATTTTTTTTAGATTTTTAGATTTTAGTTTTATATTACTTTTAATTTTTTAGATTTTATTTTTAGAAATTGTATTAGGAATCTTTTATTTTTGTAATTTTCTTTTCTTTTGCACTTTCCTTTTTGGACATTGGACATTGGACACTGAGACATTTTTTTTAAACCCTACGGAAGGGTACTATTAAATATAAACTGTTTACAGAGAAGGACGGCAATTACGATATTGCCTCGGCCCCTCGGGTTCGTACACTGACATAGGAGTTGGTGGCCCGAGTCGACTTCAGCGGTTCATCCCCCGTATGGAATGGGAGGTAAGTTTATCTAAACACCCGTGAATCCCCTGTCAGCGGGTTAATGTCTTCCTTCGTATGCATATATGTTGAGGAACTGAACACGGATTTAATTTCTAGTAAAGGGCAAGGACTGGCCAAATCAAGATAAGGGTTCAGATTTCATTACCGGTCTCTTCTTGCCCGCCTTAGGAAAACGATACCAAATTCGAACCCAAGCTTAAAATTTTGACTAGAACGAGACCGATAGGGTAACGAGCTTAATAGGAAAGTCGTTCGAAAAATATTGGTTGCTCTATTAAGCATACTTCGAAGTTCATGATGGTTAATGTAAGTTGAGCGAGCCGCCTTGTAACCCAGGGAAATTTCTTGCCAATGAGGCTTGGGTATCAAAGCTCCATCAAGCTTCCATTATCTCTATTTAACTTACTTTAACTCAGATTGATTCGAGAGAGGTTTGCTAAAATTATAACGAATTTCCTTCTGAAAGAATAGAAGCTGGTCTAGAAACAATCTAAGTGGAGCCATCATGCTTGTTGTTTGCTAGAAATCTTTAGGTTTGTTTTGGTGGAGTCAGCCTGCTGTGTGTTTGCTTAGAACCTCTCTTCCTTAGGATTTTTATTTTTACTTTGTTAGTGTATGCAAAAAGCGCTCGAGTCAATTAGTGAGCGTGCTTGGAAAAGAGATACTTTTGGCCGTTTGATTAGTGACGAGCCAAGAAGTTCTTCTTTTGTAAACGGGGAGCTTGAAGACTCTTCTTTAGAGAGCTCTATTTTTGGAAACTTCAGTTTTGAGAATTTAAGTCTTAGTGAGGAATTCACCCCTAGGATTTTGATTGTGCCAACAATGACAACTTTGAAGGAGTACATGTACCCAACTAGGTCCAACCGACCATCGTGCATTAAGTTGCCAGCCTCTACGGCTAATTATGAGTTGAAACCTGGTATTCTTCAGATGATCCCTATATTCTTAGGAAAAGATGATGAAAACCCTTAATTTCACGTTAGGGACTTTGAAGAAATTTGTGGAACAATTAAGATTAAAGACCTTAGTGACGAAGTTTTGAAACTTAAGAGATAAAGCCAAGACCTGGCTGCATAACCTACCATCTGAGTCCATAGAAACATGGCAGGAACTTACTGCTGCATTCTATTTAAAATTCTACCCTAAGCATAAAACTGCAGCTGTTAGGCAGCAAATTAGTGCTAGTGTGCAACAAGAGGGAGAATCTCTTTATAGGTTTTTAGAGAGATTCAGTGATATCCTATCCCAATGTCCTCACCATGGGTATGATAAAATGAAACTAGTTGAAATTATCTATGATGGTTTAGACTATTCGACCAAAGCCATGGTTGAATCTTTATGCGCTGGTGGGTTCACGAATAAAACTGCTGATCAAGCATTTTCCTTCTTAGAAGATGTAGCTGAAAAATCCCAACAGTGGGAGTCTTGTATTGAACCTCCTAAAAGACTCTTAGTCAATAAAAGTAGAACCAATATGGTAGACACAAGCTTTGGGTCAGATGCTAAGTTTGCTTCTTTTTCTAGAAGGTTAGAAGCTTTGAAATTGAATCAGTCTAAACATAGGTCTATAATTGAACGTAATGATAGGATTAGAGCCTCTCAAGTCTCTAGTTGTGGAATAGATCCCAATAACTCGTTTTGGGAAGGTCAGGTTAGTGAAGAACAAGCCCATGCTGTCTAGAACAACTCTAAGTTTGAAAACCGTCAGAAGTTTGACCCATACTCAGAGACCTACAACCCTGGTTGGAGAAACCATCCCAATTTCTCTTGGTCTAAGGGCCAGAGTCAAGGTCATCCTAGTAATTCTCAACCTCCCCAGGTTTTGGTTATAATAAGAACTCTTCAGGTCAAGCCTTGTTTCAGAACCCTTCTGAGAATAGAATAACTAGCTTAGAGGAATCTCTTAGTATACTAAGAAAGAGCCAGGATATGTTAGCACAGAGCCAGGAAATGTTAGTAAAGAGCCAGGTTAGTTTTCAAGAGGAAACCAAGCAGAATTTTCAACATAATGCCAAGACTCTTGCTAAGTTAGAACATCAAGTTGGTCAAATAGCTACGACTCTGAGTGAGAGAGATGGTGGAAAGTTCCCTAGTCATACTGATCCTAACCCCAAAGAAGAGAAATCGTATAGTCATGTGAATTCTGTTACAACCCTTAGGAGTGGAAAGAAAGTTGACAATAAGGTTGCCATGCCTGACAGTGAACACGTTGTAGTTCACCCTTCTGAGCCAGAAAATGAAGAGACTGATAGAGTCTCTAAAGAGACCAATGAGGGTCCTGTTGAGCCCGGCTAGTTCCAACTAAGAGGGAGTCCAACTTTAATGATATATTGGAGGTTTTTAAGCAGATCACAATCAACCTTCCATTATTAGATACGATTAAGAAGATTCCCGCTTATGGCAAGTTCCTTAAGGACTTGTGTACGCGAAAGCGTAAGCTTAGTGTCCAAAAGAAAGCCTTCCTAGCTAGTCATGTGAGTTCTATTATTCAGAATACCACTACTCCTAAGTATAAAGACCCAGGGTCCCCTACTATTTCTTGCACAATAGGTAACTACCGTGTTGAGAAAGTGTTGCTTGACTTATGAGCCAGTGTGAACTTACTCCCGTACCATGTGTACCTTATTAAGCTAGGGCTTGGTGAGATGAAACCTACCCAGGTGACACTTCAGTTAGCTGATAGGTCTATTAAAATTCCTCGTGGTGTGATCGAGGATGTTCTTATTGAAGTTGATAAGTTTATTTATCCAGTGGATTTTGTTATCCTAGATACCCAACCTGTCCATGACCCAGAGAACCAGATACCGATGATTTTAGGTCGCCCTTTTTTAGCTACATCCAATGCGATCATCAATTGTCGAAACGGTATTATGAATTTATCTTTTGGTAACATGACTATTAAGCTGAACATTTTTAATATTAGTAAGCTACCCTCTGAACTAGATGACTCGAGCATAGAAGAGGTAAACATGATATGAACATTAGTCGAGGAGTCATTACCAAACACTTTGTTAGAAGATCCATTAGAGAAATGCCTAGCTCACTTTGGGATTGATTTTGATGATGATAATGTGATTAATAAGGTGAAAGCTTTGTTAGATTCATCCCCTTTGTTAGACACTAGTAATGGATGGAAACCTAAGTTCGAACCACTACCAGTTCCTAAGTCTGCCCTAGAGCCTCCTAAGTTAGACCTTAAACCATTACCAGATACCCTGAAGTATGTGTTTGTAGGCCCATCTGAGATTTTACCTGTGATTGTTGCTTCCGACTTGGATAGTGATTAGGAAAGTGGGATAGTAGCAGTCCTTCAAAACAACAAGGAAGCTTTAGGGTGGACCATAGCAGACATCAATGGTATAAGTCCTACTATTTGTATGCATCAGATTTATTTAGAGGAAGACACCAAACCTTCTAGGGGGATGCAACGTCCACTAAACCCTAATATGAAAGAAGTAGTTCGAACCGAGGTTCTTAAGTTGTTAGATGCAGGCATAATCTATCCTATTTCAGACAGCAAGTGGTCAGCCCAATTCAGGTTGTCCCAAAGAAAGTAGTCCAGAATGAGAACAATGAGTTAATCCCAACCCCGAGTGACCACGGGTTGGCGTGTTTGTATTGACTATAGGAAATTGAACAAGGTCACTAGGAAGGACCACTTTCCCCTTCCCTTTATCGACTAAATACTATAGAGATTAGCTGGACATAGTCATTATTGCTTTTTAGATGGCTACTCTGGATATAATCAGATTATTATTTCCTCAGAAGACCAAGAGAAAACCACTTTTACATGTCCCTTTGGTACCTTGGCGTATAGACGCATGCCTTACGGGCTATGTAATGCCCCTGCAACTTTTCAGCGTTTGTATGATGAGAATAGTTTCTAACATGGTAGAATGGTTCTTAGAGGTCTTAATGAATGATTTTTCATTGTTTGGTTCGTCTTTCGATGAGTTCTTGCATCATTTGTCATTAGTTTTGACTAGGTGTAAGGAAAAGAATTTAATGCTTAATTGGGAGAAATGTCATTTCATGGTTCGTTCATGAATTGTTTTAGGGCATATCATAAAAAATACCAAAAGCATATAAGATGAGAGAGGAAAGAGAAAATCCGTTTTTTTCTCTTAGGCGATTTTGGGTTTTTTTTCTCACGTAGCTTGAATCTTTGATCAATCGATTCAAGATGGCTGTTGTTTCTATCAGCGTTCCTTCCAGCTCAAATCAGAGCCATGTGAAGCCTGTTTCTTTTGCTGAAAAGGTGAAAGGACGACAAACCCTAAACCCTACCACCATTGATTTATCAACTCTACCAAACCCTACTCTTATTGAGGGGGAACCGGCGCTGGAAATACCTACAGATTTATTTCAAGAGGGTTGTAAGTGTTTTCAACACAGTCTCATTGCGAGACTTGATTTTACAGGCTTGAAAATTAATCAAGTTAAAGAAACCCTAATGGGTCAGTGGAAGTTTTCTACCAATCAATGCAGTTTCATCCCGATGAGCAAAGGATTCTTCATTGTTAGATTATTGACTGAGGCCGACAAAGAGTTCATCCGTGGATCAAAATGTTTAGTGAATCAACAACAGTTGAAGGTGATAGATTGGTATACGGGGTTTACCCTGAAAAACAAAGAACATCCCATGCAGTTACGTGGGTTAGGTTTCCAGGTCTTCATGTTGAGCTATGGACAGAGAGATCGTTGTTGGCTATGGGGAAAGTGGTGGGTACTCCTATAGTGGTTGATCAAAGAACTCTTAATCTTGAGTATGGCCATTTTTCTGTTGTGCTTGTTTATATAGATTACGCCAAACACATTCCAGGACGTATTCGTCTTTCAGCTGGAGGAAGGACGTTTTGGCAATACATTGAGATACCTAACTATCCAAAGTTTTGTTCAGTTTGTAATATAATTGGGCATATGGAGGATGAGTGCAAAAAGTTAGCAAAGTCGCACCCTTCTAAGAGATCTGATCAACAGAAGGTACTTGCTGAGACTGCAAAACAAGCTAAGAAGCCTACAAAACAATTTTGGCAACCTGTAAAGCATAGAAAATCAGGTAAACAAAATTCCGACTTAACGTCTAATGATACTAACACAACAAATGTTGTGCTAAATGATGAGGAGCGTGCTTCTTTGGAGACAACTAAACAACTGGAAGATATCCGAGCACAAGATGAAGCTAGTTTACGTAAGGCATCTGAGGATTTGGAGAGTGCTAAGCAGGATGCTTTAGTGTATGCTTCAGCACCTGCTAAGCAATCAATTCCTGCTAAGCAAACAACTAATTCTGGAGTAGTTCTATCACCAAATAAATTTAGTGTGCTCCAGGATGAGGAAGATTTAAGTTTAGTGATGATGAAAGTGATTCAATCCTTTCGGATGAAGAATTTTCAGTAGCACAGGTGGCCTCGGGTGTTAAAGGAAAGAAGTGGGGTGAATTGCCAATGGAAAAGGGGACAGAAATATTACAAGGAATACCAAAACGATCAGATAATGAGTTGGGTATTAAAGTGCAACAAGGAAGAACTCCGGTTCGTAGGATTGGAAACTCTATAGCTGCGCACAACTCTTTACTACAACAGCATAAAGTTTCGAGTAATAATATGGATCCTAGCAATAACAATGAAAGTCATGATACCAGGGACGCTGGGTATGTGGTAAGTGCTACTAGCTATATTCAGTTAACTAAAGAGGAGCATGATGTTCTTTGTACAATAACAAAATTTGATTTTCAGCAAAAGTTTTTGAAAGATTTATCTTTTCGAAAGGAGTTTATCAAGGAACTACAAGATCAATCAAAAGGAATGAAGACTCCAAAGAAGAAAACTAAGAACAAGGGAGGAGATAAAGGAAGTGAAGAAATTTAGGCTTTAGTCTTTGTTTCTTTTTTGTTTATTTTTGTATTTTTTAGTTATGGGTCTCTTGAGTTTGAGATTATTTTTTAGCTATTTCTTTGTGGTTATTTTGACCCCTTTGGTTTATGGAGGTAGGAAGCTTTGTGCTTCAAATCTGTAATTCTTGTAATTACGCTTTTTTGTTATAATAAACTTTGGAATTAAAATAAATAAATAAGGGCATATCATATCCTCTAAGGGTATAGAGGTAGATGAAGCCAAAATTGACCTTATTAAGATATTACAGGTCCCATAAACCGTAAGAGATATTAGGTCATTCTTAGGGCACGCAGGTTTTTATCGTCGATTCATTAAGGATTTTAGCTTGATTTCTAAACCTCTTTACAATTTGCTTGCAAAAGATGTTAAGTTTGTCTTTGATGATGCTTGTTTAGAGGCTTTTGAGAAGCTTAAGACTTTACTCACTACCGCCCCCATAGTCCAGGAACCCAACTGGAACCTACCTTTTGAGATCATGTGTGATGCTTCAGATTATGCTATTGGTGTTCTGCTAGGTCAGCGAGAAAACAAATTACTTCATGTTATTTATTATGCTAGCAAAACTCTGAATGATGCCGTTGAACTATACCACCACAGAGAAGGAACTGTTAGCCATTGTGTTTGCCTTAGACAAATTTAGACCCTATCTCTTAGGTTCTAAGATTGATTAGATGGATCCTATTGTTGCATGAATTCTCCTTAGACATTAGAGATAAAAAAAAAGGTGCAGATGTAGTAGCGGACCACTTTTCTAGGCTTGTTGTGGATACCCATGATGATTCTCCTCCTGTTAGAGATAGTTTTCCTGGTGAACAGTTGTTCTTTGTTACCCAATTACCTTGGTATGCGAATTTAGTGAACTATCTTGTTGCTAGTCGAATGCCCCAACATTGGGGTAAACAAGATCGTTCTAGGTTTTTAGCCAAGGTTAAGCACTTCTTTTGGGATAATCCTTATTTGTTTAAGTATTGTCCAGACCAGATTATTAGGAGATGTATACCTGAGAGTGACCAGTCCATTATTATTTCCTTTTGTCATGATCATGCTTGTGGGGGTCACTTTAGTGTTAAGAAGACTGCTGCTAAGATATTGCAGTGTGGATTCTATTGTCCTTTGTTGTTTAAAGATTCCCAAAGTTACTGTGTTACTTATGAACGTTGCCAGAAATTAGGAACCATTTCCCGTAGGAACATGATTCCCTTGAACCTATTTTAGTTTTTGAGGTCTTTGATGTGTGGGGTATTGACTTTATGGGTCTGTTTCCTAATTCTTTTGGTAACCTATACATCCTTGTCACTGTAGACTATGTCTCTAAGTGGATTGAGGCGGTTGCGTGTAAAACCAATGACCAATGACCATAGGGTTGCGTGTAATATACTTACACGTTTTGGTACACCGCGAGCTATAATTAATGATGGAGGGTCGCACTTTTGTAATGGACCTTTTAGTCTTTTGATGAAGAAATATGTTATTACACATAAGGTAGCTACCCCGTATCATCCGCAGACTAGTGGTCAGGTAGAGGTTTCCAATAGGGAGATAAAACGTATATTAGAGAAAACAGTTAATCCTAATCGGAAAGACTGGTCGTCTAGGCTTACTGATGCCTTATGGGCTTACTGTACTGCATTTAAGACCCCCATTGGAATATCACCTTATCGAATTGTTTATGGCAAGGCATGTCACTTATCTGTTGAGTTAGAACATAGAGCATATTGGGCTGTTAAGCAGCTAAATTTTTCACTTGAAAAGGAAGGATCCCATAGGAAACTCCAGCTCAATGAGTTGGAAGAGATTCGTAGAGATGCATACGATAGTGCTAAGGAGTATAAGAACAAAATGAAACTTGTGCATGATAGAAATATTTTAAGAAAGTCATTTTCTCCAGGTCAAAAAGTTCTTCTGTATGATACCCGCTTGCATCTCTTCCCTGGTAAGTTACGTTCTCGGTGGACGGGTCATTTTATTGTTCGCACTGTCTTTCCTCATGGAGCTGTTGAGATCGAGACACCGGATGGTAGTAGTTCTTCAAAGGTTAACGGTCAGAGATTGAAACCCTTTTTAGAGCCCTTGCCTACAGGTGATGTTGAGGAGGTCCCTCTGGAGGACCCTGTTTACCCTTGATTGACCATTGAGGCGGTTTGTATGTTGTATATTATTTTCTTCCTTAATCTCCATAGAAGGCTTGTTACGCTTTACCTAGGTACTATCTTTCCGACTTCACTCTTTACTTTTTCCTCGTGTTACTATACATTTGGTATTGCTCTTTCATTAGAAACATTGAGAACAATGTTAGATTTAAGTTTGGGGGTGGGAAAGAAACTTTTTGTTAGTTTTTAGTTGTAATAAATAAACTCCAAAGCCTAGAAATTTGTGCCAATTAAGGATAGCACTAACCGATCTAAGTGGATGGAAGCATCTTGATTGTATGAGTTGAGGAACCCATAAAAGCATCTAGGATGGAAACATCTTGGTTGTAGAGTCTATTCATAAAAGCACAAAGCTCATGTGTTAGAAATAACATGGTAGTTTTGCCATATCTCGTTGAGTCCTTTTCACCTTCTGTTTTTCTTTTATTTATTTTAAATATGTTTCTCTAAGTGATTTGGTAGGGCACATGCATCAAATTGTTACCATTGCTATGGTGAAATAGAGTGATTGAGTTACATAAAAATAATAATAAAAAATAGACCAGACCATTAGATCAATCGGAATAAATTCAATAAAATCGACCATTGGTTCTCTTGTATATGCCAGCTGAGTTGATTTAGAGTTAGGATTATCGACCACTGGTTCCATTGTATATGCTAGTTGTGTTGATATTAGTCGGACCGGTATCTCAGTCCATTAGGATAGGTTCGTCTTGGCAGTGGCCTTCAGACAGATATGAAAACACCGTTCACCTTAGTCATCATCAAAAACCATCTATGTTTTTCTCTATATCCATCTTATTGATCTATTCATGTGATTTGTTTGACTCCGGATATTGATGTCCATAGTGCGACTATCTGAGTAGAGCTCTGTCACTTATATATGAATTTTAGTATGCTTGAGTGCAAACTCGTGTACAACAATTGGAATTTGCATCAGGGTACTTCCTCCTGTAGTCAATGAGAGTATGCCAACCAAGGAGGTTCTATAGTGCTATTCAAGGTTCTGCATAGGTAGCTAGGGTTTGGAGTATAAGGTTTTGTGGGTACACCTCTTGTAAACCCTCCCGAGACTATAACTCGGCCACTAGGGCCACCTATGGGTTCAAAGGCTTGTTTGACACGCTAAGTGCAACCGCGTTGCCTGCGACAGTGAGTTAGGATTTTTATTTTCTAGATTAGATTTGCTCGATGACTATCAAATAATAAGTTTGGGGGTATTTGATAGACCATTTTTGTGTCTAAGTTGTCCTCAATGTTTTGTATTGTTAGTGCTCGATTTTGTACTAATTTTGGTATTTTATGTGTGTGTAGGTATTTTTGAGAAATAAACTTTGTTGGAAAATTCAACTCGAAAAGTTGATTTTGGCACCCGTAGGACACATGTTATTCGGACTCTCACTTTTGGATAAGGGGCACCCACCTGCTATTCGCACCCCCAGCGAGTTGCTTAAGGGGCATCTTCTTCTTTCACACAAAAGAAAAAATTTGGAGGGAAAACTATTTGGTTTATGTGTAACTTCTGTTTAATTTTTACACGAGTTTAAGTTGGACTTTTTCACGAGATTTGTTTGGGATACACCTGTTTCACTAAAACAGGGAAGGTATGTGTCGTGGATTCAACGAAAATGAAAAATATGTGGGAATCTCACGAAACAGAGGTGGTTATTATTCTCGGATATTTTCTTTGTCATTTCGGTAAATTTTTACGTGAGTTACATCGTGTTTGATGCTATCTGAGAAGAGGAAGGAACGTGTAGGAGCATGTTTGCCAGAGAAAACAACATGGAGAAGATAAAAAAGGGAAGTATTCCCGTAATTGTCAAACACAAATACGTGAAATAAAGAAACAATATTCCGAAGATATTCGCATTTACTCGGAGATTTGGAGGTGCTGCTAACTATAAAAAGGGAGTTGGGTAGCTATAGGAGGGAAGAGAAGAAGAAGAAGCACAGTCTACACTAAAAGACTGTCGTTTCTTTGGTATCTTATATTGTAACCTTAGCGACTGTTTTTCTGTGACAGTTTCTGAGTATAGCTTCCTTTCTGTGACGTTTATCTTGTATCGTTTCTCCATTATTCATCTTGTAAACAATTTTTTAGCAATGAACAAACATTTTGAGAGGGTTTCCAAGATGATGAGCTAAACCCATCCTCTGGGGCGACGAAGGAAGCTATTTCGCAAATTAAAAGTGGTATTCTCTATTTTATTTAATTTATGCAATTATTATATGATTATTTGCCTTGATAAATAAATTTATAAAATGGTTTTTGTTAATCAATTGTTATTTAATTGATGGAGCATGCTTAGCTTAGGTTTTGATGTCCCATACTTTCAATCTATGATTGTTATTTCTAAAAAAAATCAACTTTTGCAATATTAGAATCAATTTGAACGCATGATTTGCATAATTATAATTAGAGAATTTAAATCACTTGATATTGGTAAATAGTGAAATCCATAGCCCCAGTCTCCTCCATAACTTTCACACCACTTCTTATTTTTGAGTATGCTATATTTTTAGTCTTAAAATTAAATCTAGAATCTGCTTTCACAAGTCTTGAACGAACTATTTTACTACAACATCATTGAAATCACAACACTAGGATATCTAGTATTCTAACGTCTATTGAGAACTTAGGTTCTGCTAAATGTTATAAAAACAAGAATACTGCTGAAGCTGAGTAACTAGGAATTTAGATTGCTTGGTCTCATCTACACGAAATTGCAGGTTTACTTTTTGTAGCGTCTTAATTCATTGAGTATTCAAAAATGGACTACGTCCCGGGATTTTTCTACAAGATTGTAGTTTTCCTCGATAACAAAATTATGTTTTGTGCTTTACTTTATTCCACATTATAATTTTCTTTATATTATAATTAAAGTAAATACACTTGTATGTTAACTAGGTACTTGATATGGATCTTTTAATGTTTCGGTCTTGTACCGTAACTATTATCAAGTGAACATCTTGTTATTGTATTGACTCGATCTTGTATCCATATACGATCACACAAGGTGTATTGTGATTTTCCACTTGGCTTTGATTTCTCACATTGTTAGGCAAGTCCGGACTATCCCTGTTCAAAGTGGACACTATGTTGAAATATTCCTTTAGTAATTGTTGCTTAAAGAACATACACGGTGGTTCTTGAATAGGTTGTGATCAAACAAAAAGATTGTGGTGCACTTGGGTACCCTCATCTTTTAAAATCTAAGTCAGATGTCGAAATATATGATGAAAAAGAGTTGGCAAAAATCCTGAAGGTTATTAGTCTTCTGTCTACCGAGGTTCAGAAATTGAAAACAGAAACTGATACTCTAGACAAGAAATACTAAAAAAGGATATTCAACTAAATGATTTATCCGAAAGAACAAGTCTCTCTCAGTTAAAGTAAAAGTTCTTGGTAAAGCCCTTTCTCAAGAACATGAATTTCAAGATAAGACTCTAACTAGAGTATCTGTTGTAATTTCTTTTGATGAAGGGGAAAAAAAAATCCTTGCATGATTTTGTCAGATTGTGATAATAAGCCTAATTCAGTCACATCTGAAACAAGTGATGATTCTAAAGGTTTATAACATGTTAGAATCATTAAGTCATAAGAAAAACTTGGAATTTTGTTATCTACGGCTACTGTTGTTTATCCCAAATCCGACTTAAAGGAAACTTAAAATCGATCTAAAAGGAATCATAAGGAATAACATTTAGTCAATTGACAATAAACTAGTGTTATCTCAAAATACTCTTGTAAAAGTGTTAAAAGAAGTATCTTGTCTTAAAGATCTAAAAGGCTGATCCTGAGACAAAGTATTCAACTCTCAGGCAAGACTTCTCAACTCAAAAAACCATGGCAAAAGAGTTGATAATTTATTTTGGAAAAAAAAAAATTCTCCACACTCATGTCGGAACATCCATAATCCTCATTAAGGTTTATTACTGGTGGAAAATATCAAGAAGAAAGGAAAATGAAAGATTTTGCCGCTAAGAAAATCACATAAAAATGGGGTTCCAAAAAATCTTTTCATGACTTCTGGTGAAAGAACTGAGATCTGTCATAAGGAAATCCTTAGAATGAGAAAATCTCACGAAAATCTCATTCACAGAATGAAAAGAGATCTTAAGGTTCCACATATCTCTTCTATATATCAATTCATCTCTTACTGATGTTCCTCATCGTAGTATCTCAAGGAAAGATCAATGAGAAAAGAGGAAAAATGATCGATTTGTGCAGAAATCCCTCAAGGAAAACATAAACAATGCTTCTGATACTCGTTGTGGGCATAACAAGTCTTACTCCAATGCAACCTAGTTTTATTGTGAAAGTGCACCTTCATTGAAAAGTGTTGAGTGGAATAAAAATGAGGAAACACAAAAAACAGGAGCACATTTTTTGTGTTTGTAAATATCAGAATATTTTTGACATTCGAAGTCTATCTTGATCGGGTAACTTAATTGTTGCATTGATTTAGGCATTTAGTTTGATGGACCTAATGCGTAATTGCGAACCCATAATGTCAAAAGCTTCATGTCAACACCGATCCTTGGTATTTGGGTTTTCGAAAATAAACTTTGATTTTTGAAGATTGTTGCCTAATGGAAAATATCTTCTTCCATGATTATGATTTTCGGACAAGAACTTTGTATTTGAATTTTTGGCAAGAGAATTGACAAATTCATTTTGAATATTTTTCTCTTAGGAAATTCTATGCTATTTTCGGTCCGAAAACATTTTCTTGTGTCTTTAAGAAAGTTTCATGCTTAATATATGTATTGAGAAACCCTCGTATATTCTTATTTAAGCTTTAAGCATGCCTCTTGTAACTCGCAGAATCATTAAGGAAAATAAAGAAAAAGCTCAAATGGTTGAGAATTGTAAAGGGATCAATACAGAGAGGAAGAAGAATAAGAAAGTCCCTAACACCATGTCTAGCTATGATTCTGTTAGAGCATTGCTCGGTTGAACCCACCAAGCGTTGGTATGTCAAGTTTGTATGTCATATTTTTAGTTCCAAAACTTGAGTTCCATGATTAGATTACTAGAGTCAACTTCATTAGGTTAGACTAGGAAGTCTAGAATTGTTGAGACAAACTCGTGTTACTCTGAAGAACCTGAATACGTATCGACATCAACGAGCATAACACCCTTCTGTTCGAGGTTAGTAATACAGACTTGACTTGTTTCCATTTCTATCTACGTTGCTTTCAAGTCGTTTATATTGAAAACATTACATACAAAGTTATATATATTTATGCATCTCTAGTAGTGATGACTTGATCATTATAGTATGGTGAAAGTGTCGAGGAAGAATATACAATTTGTGATTACGACTTTGGTATATTGGAATACGAAGTATAACGTTTATCTTATGAATTTCATATATGCAACATAACACTATCTTTGTAATTCTTTACTAGATTGTGTGTTGAACTTTGGTTTATTCCATGCCTAGAAAACTATGTTTAACTACATGAGTTTAAGGAAGTAGACTTGTGAAACTTGTTTCACTAGTGGAAAAGAGGTATCTGGGACACCATGTAACGGCACAAAAAAGATATCAAAAAACCGCTACATACCAAACGTGTCGTTGACTAAAATCAAATTTTCGTTATAGTTGGACTTTAATTGACTTCTACAGAGACACAACAGAGTTTGTCGCCGGCCAAAGTCAACTCATCGTAGTGGGGGGACTTTAGTTGACTTATATAACTACACTTTAGTTGTCTTGTTTCATCGGAAGATTTTTTGGCGCGAATTTTCCCCCCACTTTGTGTGGTTAGGAGAGTGCCTCGTTATTATCGAGTAATATAGTTTTCTATTTCCTTATTATCTTTTTATCCTTCCCTCATCTCTTTTCATTCCTCAGTCCTCACCCCATCTCACTCTCTCACTCCAGCTTTATCCCTAACCTAAATCAGAAAAGTAACACCAATACTGATGACGATACTACGTACTATGGTGTTCTGCAAAAGATACTTGAACTAGACTATGGAGTTTTCACAGAAGTTATTTTTTATTGTAATTGGGTGTGAGTGGAAGACAAAGTACATGGATCATATGTGGATCGAGAGACAAAGTTGAGGTTTGTCAATTTTGAAAAGTTTAAAAGAAGACGAGCCATTCATCCATGCTTCTCAAGCTGGTCAAGTTTTCTACTGCAGCGATTTGACAAGAAAGCATTGGAATCTGGTTTTGGAATCTCCCGTAAGATCATACCCCCATATGAATGCTTTTGAAGATCCGTACGTTTTCACTGCAACCTCTAGTGATGCTCCATTGATTTCAGAAACTGTTGGAGATGATGAGTATTGGAATGGAATTGCAGAGGTAATAATGCTTTGTTTTTGGACTTGTTGATTTATTTTTTAATCTTCTTTATGTAAAAAGAGATTTGAACATTCATTCACCTCTTGATGTTGTCAGGGAGATGATGAGTATTCCAATGTAGATACTTAGTTAATAATACTCGTCTCGGTAAAATGCTTGCCCCTTTCAATGAGAGCTTATTTTCTTCTTACTGTACATGCTTGTTAAATTTATTATAGTTGATACTTTATAGCAACTGACGTTTATCAGTATTAGACTATGCAGTGATTTAGTGACAAACATAGTTGACACTATCTAGAAAAAAATATGAAAAATTAAAGAATCTGGTGATAGTTATGTATACTTATCTCAGACCTCATTATACACTTGTAGAGTTCACATTTTCGAACTCTTTCCAAGGATTAAGTTTCAGTAATTATGTGAGTTTCATTTTAATGGTACAGTTTGCCCCTTTAGTTGTCTGAATTCTATTTGTATCGCATGAATGAATGTACACTTATTTTCCTCTTTGGTTAGCTTGAGGAAGTCGTCTTCTTTATGTACACATGGAGTATCATTCACTTCTTTATACTTTCAGGAACTAGCTGAATATGGAGATGATGAATATTTAGATTGAGATGCTCGGGTAATAATGCTCGTTCCAATACTTGTTTATTTGTGGTTGTCTTTTTATCTTCATTATGTACAAGGAGATTCAATCACTTCTTGATGCTGTCGGGAACTAGATGAATGAGGATTGTAGATATTCAATCACAATGTTCTGTAGAGGTATGTGTCTTCGCATACTCATCATGCTTATAGTTTTTCACGGCCTATGGTTTATTTGTCCGTCTCCATGTTGATGTAAGCAATGAAATCACTATGAAAATGTTGTTGCTGTTGTTGTCTTGATGATGGATCTATTAGACCACCTCTGTGTATTATGTTCGACTAGTCATGTAACCTAACATATAAGGTCTAACATTACTCGTATTCTGAATGTAGTTCAATACCTTAATGGATGTCCTCTCTCTCTTCAAGATGGTCTCATGCGGGTCACTGACGTCATGGTTGACGGTAAGATCGTTGTTGTTGTTGGATAAGTTAATGTTGGAAAGGGTTGTGCTTCTGCAGTTCTGTTCTCAAGCAAGCTGGTGCCAAGGTCATAACGCCTGAACTTGTTTGAAATTTTTAGGACTTGCATCACTTCTCTTTAAGAAACCTTGAACTTGTTAATTAGCAGCTGAATCCTTTTTCTTTTTATGAGTTTGCACTAAATTTATGAGTACAATTCAATGTAATAGAGTTGTCATTTTGTATTAGATGAATCTGGTTTTGTATGGAATTCGAATTTTAGTATTTTATTATTAATTTGAATTTGAATTGTCATTTGAGTTTAAATCTAATTTGAGTTTCAGTTTACTATAATTTGAATCTGAATCGGAATTGTTTTAGCCCAGTCAGAATGACAACAGTCAGCCAGCCAGATCTAACATATATTTTTAATATTAAAATAAATCAAATCTATGACGTCATACAGATGATGTGCTTAGCGGCACTCTGAAAGCATCGTTATTTAGGGGAACCTTGAAAGTGTCGTTTCAGAAAAAGACACTGAATCTACGACACTTTCAGCGGCACTTTGATAGTGTCTTTTAACCCTCTGAAACGACATTATTCGACTATCTTAAAACGGTTATTTGCCACTAGTGTTTCGTAGTTCAAAAGGATAATTAGTCGTCCGATTCTTATTGTGGATCCTTTAGCAGGACCGATCCCTACCTTGGGGATCACTTGCAGGACCGATCCCTAATAGATTCAGTGCAACAAAATCTTCTATAAGGAAATTGAGGAACAAATACTTTCATATTCAGGGATCACTAATAGCATAGACAACACAAATTTTATTAAAATTTTGGTTGATGGAGCGAGGTGTATACCTGAACTATCCTAGGATATTAAGGTATATGAGGATACCACGCAGGGTCACACTCTCCGATAAGCTATACCCTCAACATGCGAACATGTTACACCATCTGCTAGCAGGTTTTCCTTGCTATGCCTCTCTGGAAAGGGAACATGTGGGTATGCCAATCTAACGGTCGTGAATACGTAAACCCAACTAGAGTGGTGTTCCCACCCCTGTCTGGTTAACCATTGCGGCACAGAATGTGTCAAAGATTTTCCCTTCGTAATGTGGGTTGTGCAAGGCGTGGCAAGCCGGCGTAAAAACTATGCTAAACTTTTCGGAGATTCTCTCTCCAACCTACCTGGTACTTGTTACTGGAAAAAGGCTTCGGTTCTCGGTGTTTCTTTTATCTAATTTGTATGCTAGGTTTCCTAAACCAGTTGATATCCTAAATATTTTTGGTGTTAATAAAGTAGATTTTTAATATTTTCACTGTGAATTACATAACTAGAAGTTAATGCTTAGATATTGGAAGAAGTTGATATTTTTAATAGATACTCACAGAAAATCTCCATCATTTAAGTCTTCTAAAAATTAAAACAAAGTATGATACCTATTCAATGATTTTATATATTGGAGGTGGTTATAGTGATAATCCTATCTTGTTCTAAAATAGTAGAAGATGGGAGAAAGAAGATGATATGCATAATATTTTAGGACAATCAAATAAGAAGTTGTAAACATTAAAGAGTCCAAATTTGTGCATCCCCTAAAAATCGGAGTGCACATTCTGGCTTTTGCTATTGGTCTAAATGGTTGTATCATCTTGTAAGCGGTTTCTATCTTTTATGTATTTTTCCCTTAATTTACGTTCAAAACAATAAACAATAGTCTTGCACGGTTTACTAAATCTCTATGAGCATCTCATTTTTCTACTAGGTCTCTTTGTTTCATTCGAGTCTCCGTAGTATTTAGATATTCTATATGATTGATAGTAGAAAGTGGATAGGTAAATCAAGATGATGAACCAGCAAATTTACCTTACATATTTTTCACTGGGTTTTTCTTGTTTTGGCTATTCATTAATAAAGTTAATGGTAAGCAAAAAAGAGTGAAACCTTGCATCAAATAAATCACTGCAATGAGCTTGATCCCCGATCAAAATCGAATGATGATTAAGTTATGAGAACGAGCTTTTTAGCTGATGAAAAAGCATGGACTCTTGTTGAATATCTACTATTTGTTGTTGTTGTTGTTGTTGTTGCTATTGTTGCTGTTGTTGTTGTTGTTGTTGTTGTTGTTATTGTTGTTGTTGTTGTTGAATATATGACATTAGAAATGGAGGTGATGAAATAAGACTTGATTCCCAAGGTGGTCTTGCTGGTAATACAGTTGCTTGTCTAGATTGATAACTAGCAAAAATAAAATTTTCTTCAATGTCTGGTAGTGATGATGGATGTAGTGGTAGTGCATCATTAGGAGATATTTTTCCCTTTCCAGGTGTTAAATCCAACAATTTTGGTTTGGATCAGAAGAAGAAAATTACGTCTAATTGGGTGAAGAATTGTTGAGAAGATGACACATTAAACTCAATTTATTTCTACAAGTATAGATTTGCAGAGATGGTTTTGAAGAAAATTCCAAACGAGCAAGAAATGTGTTATTGATGAAGGTTTTAATGCGTTTGTTACTAGATGACCGTGTGTCCATGGTGTCTGTCGATCGAAATATCAAAATTTGCAACGGACTTTAGCAACATATACAAGCGTTGTTATTCGATTTCGTTATTCAATTTTAGTTTGATGCAATTGAATGCGAAATTGATCTTTTATGATTGATTTTATGTTTTATGACAACATTTGGGGACTGCCAATATTCGATTATTAACTCAATTTTGGGAAAAAAGAATCGATTTGATCAAACTGAAATGAATCGGAAACAAAATTAAAAAACATTGAAATGACACGTGTCGCATAGAGAGAGAGCGACTTACATTTGCAGTTCAACCCACCATATAAGAGGGTCTCCCTTCGATCGACGAATTATTTTCTTTTTCTCAACCTAATTTTAGGGAATTAAATAAGGATATATGAAAACCGTTTTGGAGAAAATATTAGCCAATATTAAAGGCCGGCCGGAATATGCACCCCAGTTTTTAGAAGGTGCACAAATTTGGAATCAACATTCAATTTATTAATAAAAAGTTAACAAGTGTTATTTTGTGCATTTGCGGCTACACATTCCGTACCTTTTTAGTCGTTGTACTAGAAACATAATGTTTATAAAAAAAAATATTGAATTTTATTTTTAAAATCTGAAAGAATCTTATTTATAAAAATTATATACAACACATATTTTTAAACTAAAAAGTTTCTTTCTCCAGCACCCTTAGATCAAGTGTTCAGTTTTCTCATCAAAAAAAAAAAAAACTCAATATGTCTTTTGAATCGAAGTTCATATGATTTGCAAAATAGCATAATCGGAAATTTCTAGAGGTAAATCATGATTTCTTTCACATCTTGTTGGAAATTTGGGTACTAGAGGTTGAAAAATCAGAGGACAGAAAAGAATGTCGTACACTGAACTTCATGGCCTTGCAATTTTTTTCAGCAATTATTTCGACCCTTCCCAAGAAATTGACGAGTACAGTTGGTCAATGAAATATTGCTTTTAGGATAAAGTAAAGCCCTAATAACTCGTCGGATTCAAGATTTGTACTCCCTTGAACCAACCAAGAACACACAGTATGAGATTCTGATGATGCTTAGAGAGAGAAAAAAAAAGATATTTTGATGTGTTGAATTGGGAGAAAGCCTTCGCAATTTATAGAGGGATTCATGCCTTTTGGAGATGTCTTTTCATCTCAAAAAGACGCTATCAAAAATACATGCATTAATGGGAAGTGACGCGTCTGTAAAAAATTATGGAAAAACGAACTAGGTTTTGAATTTCAAAACCATAAAAAAATATCTGATACGTTGTCTCGCAATCTGCTAAAAGACGCTGCCCCCTACATCCCCGCGACCTGGCCTAGCAGGCCGATCACAGCCGGGAGGGGTTATGCCCCTGGACCCCCGGATAGCAGCAAATATTTATGAAAATATCCAACATATCTTTATGAATTCCCCATTGATCTCTTTTCAATTTATCAAGAAAAACCCATTATTATTTGTCCAATCTTTTGATGACTTTGAAACAAAAGAACAAGATAGTTTTGAATCCCGATACAATTTAATATCTGTTCTCCAAAACAAGTTTGAGAAGATAGAAAGTAGGAAAACGAAGAGACAACATAATTGTGCCGACCGATCGGAGGCCCTTTTATGGTCATCTTTTTGTAAAATGTAGAGTAACACAAATGTGTAATTTGATAAAAAGATTGGAAATGGTTTGGTATGATCAAAATTTTGGTTACTTATTTCATTGGACAAAATTGTCCCTCCCTTTTAGTCCAATTAATATAGCTCTTTATGTATCCTATTTTTACAGGGATGTAATTAGCAAGCAAACTAGAAAATTACATATCTAAAAGTCCGTGCCTTGAAATTTTACAAATTTTATCTCTTTAGAAATATTTTAAAGAGATCTGCACAATGAGTACAAACAACAATATCAAATTTAGAGTTTTTACGAAAAATTCGGAGGTGTTTATCCTTTTAGGCACAATTTTTTAAAATTGAATACATAGGCGTTATGCAAACCACCACAAAGGATGCATAACACATTATACCGCCATATTCTGGTTTATGCATCAACTATTTTCCGCTGCAACTAATAAAATGATATACTCCCTCCGTTTTAGGAAAATTGATACTTTCACTTTTTCAATTTGGCCTACTTGTCTTCTGTTCGGTCGGCCTTCCCCACGGTGGCAGCGGTGTTCTAGTTATAACAAGGATATGAAACCCACCTTTCAACACTGGTATAAAACCAAAATCGAAAGACATTTCTTAATTAAAATTCTTTTAGCCAAATTAATTTAAGTGATTCTGACAAAAGAATTCACTTACTTAAATCACTAGTATCTCAATAACTATGATGATGGTGGTGGTCGTACTGATTTAGTTGCTTAATGATGATTTTTTATTTGATCTCTTTTAAGATTTTCAACTTTCACTAGACATAGAAAAAAAATACTTAGGATTTTTTCATACACCCCTTTTGTTTCTATTAGATCTCGGACTCAGGATTTTCAGATGGGAACGCAGAGAAAGAATCTCTAAAGAAAAAACACAATTTGTCATGTTGAATTATAATTAATTTTGAGAGTTCCGATGTAAGATTATTTTCTTTAAGTTTTTCTTATACATTTTGGAATAAATTTATTTCAGTTTTCATATGATTAACTCAGAAGAATCATTACATACGAAATTGGATGGGAGTTTCGCAACCAGCTGAGCTCCAACACCTTTTTGAATAGCCACACCTATTCTATGAAAAAAAATCTACCAGAACCACAATTCGCATCATTATTAGCTAAGAAATTCTTCAGTCTCTTCAAAAATACTATAGTGTCTTCAGTCTTCACCAAGCTCGGCCAAGGTTGAAAAAGCCAGTATACTAAAACCATAACCATGAGACACACACTTATCCAGATATTTTTTTCTCTTGTGTTGAATCGCATGAGAAATGGCTTGTCCGAGGATAAAAGATTTGAGGCCACCATCTGTAAAAGGTGAAAAACCAGTGACATCTAGGCATACATCTTGACCACTTTCACAGTTATAAACAAGAATATCAGCGGGTCTCAAAGCATTTCCTCCATCGGACAAGAAACCCAAAGCAACTTCTTTCCTAGCGGACACCCCAGCCTTATAGCAAATGTCAGCAAAAATATCACGGGCTAGGTCATGTCTGAATTTAAGCCCCACATCACTGGCACAATGTAATGCATGGTCACCGAAGGTATCCATCTCCCTGTTGCAACTAGAGCATAAGCTACCCTCGGTAAAAAGTGGTATACCAAGCATGTAACTGATCACACCTGAACTTCCTCGTCCCAAGACTCTGGTTAAGCCCAAAAATGTGTAAAGCTAACAGGTAATCTTGAGCATGTTTAACCCTGTTGCACTGCCACAAAACTACGTCACGTTCTGTCATACGAAAAATGGTGGAATCTGATTTTTTATAGCCTAGAAGTAAGTAACTGCCAGAGAATGTTGTTGACTCTGCTTAAAACCATGTCGCTACAAAATTTTAAGTCCAAAATAACATGCCCACTAAGAAGCTTCACCCCGACATCCGGTCTACGAATATTACTAGGAAAAACACCTTCTGCCAGACTTCTGCGATCTTTATTTGGCCAAAACAGCTCAGTTTTGTTGATATTAAGACTTGGCCAAAACAGCTCAGTTTTGTTGATATTAAGACGAAGCCCCTACTACCGCCTTCAGATTATATAATATGAAAAGCCTTAGAGATTTCCAAAGTATCACCGACTAGAGTGCCATCATTCAAGTACCAAGCGTGTAAATCCAGACTACATTGATCAGCAATTTTCTTCACAAGAGGATGCAAAGTTATAGCAAACAAAAGAGGCCCAAGTGGGTCACCATGTTGCACCCCTTGAGCAGAAGACAAAAGAAACTCATTATAATACAATCTATCAGGCTGAGCATAACAAAATTCCACCCACCTCGAAATAGCCGGACATTGCTGCCTAACCTCCTTGATGAGTGTTGTTTTGTCAACTAAATTAAAGGCATTATAAAAATCCACAAGAAGCATCAAGATGTCATTCCTAGTACCTTTCAACTCCAAAAGCATGTTCACATAATGAAGGATACTCTCCCTACCGCAAGGGATGCCCACTCCGAATTGATGATCACACGAGTAAGTCGCCATCTCTTTCCCTATTGCAGAAGCAGCTAACTTGGATACCAATCTTCTCCAAATCGTACCCACGGCTATAGGCCTAGGCCCCCCACCAGGTTTTACGAGAGGCATAAGTGATGCACTAGCAATAAATTCCCCAAGAGCAGAAGGGCACTTACCTGCGAGCTAAAGATTGACCACCCTAGTTATGGACTATAATAACTCATCCGCGACTGCAGCTCTGTTCCACTCATGGCATCAAGGAGATGCTGCGCGTGCAAACCATCTCTCCCACAATTGGTTCCCTTAGGAAAACTCTTGAGAGCAACCAACACCGCCCTAGAGTCGACTGAAACAGCCTCGGTGGTGATGACCTCTGCAGGAATCGTAGGTGGAGAAGCTTGCAGGTGTTTACTCCTTAAGTCCGCAAGAGTCTCATCATTGCTGGGAGCAATGCCATTGGAAGACAAGATGCGTATGGCTGCTGTAAAATGCACATAGCTCAATTTTCTTTTACAAGCATGTAGATTAGCTGAGTCCCGGTTCTTCTTAGCATGTTGTTTATGTCACGTCTTATTTACAGGCAGCTGTAGCAGATTGTTAACAATAGAGAAGCACCCATTGGGATCTTTCAATACAGACAAGACGTGATTAAGCGAAGCAGTCTGTAGCCTTCTTCTGACACCTGACTTCTCTTCACGGGAGCTCTTGGGGAAGTAAAAATTAAGCATGCAAATTGGCAATAACAACAACTGAATCCAAGAAGAAATATCCTTTGGATTAACTAACACTTTATCCAAACACGATTTTAGTGTTCTTGAGAAATTAAGTCTACATGGAGGGGGGATACTCGCAATTGTGGTAAAACGTCTTTGAAACACACTATTCAACAGTTCAAGAGAAAGAAAACAAGGAGTATTACCCTCTGTAACATTCTCAATAGTGGTAGGTTCTAGGTGTTCAACTGCATCAACAACAGGCCTAGCAATGCCGAAAATAAGAAAGTCAGTAACACCACCATTGGCAGGTCCTGCAACGACATCCCCATCATGATCACGACAAGCCCTAGACCAAGCATGTATATGCATGCATTTACAGTACAGCCACATTTGGAGTTTCATTAAAAAACCCTCAACAACGTCATAAAGTCCCATTTGTTGTGTGATCCTAGCTCTGCAAGCTTGCTTATTTTCCTCAGAGAAGAAATGCTTATCCCGGAGATGCGGAAGAAGAGACCTCCTAGCAAACCCCTACCACCCACACCATTGCGACACCCATCAAACTCTTTGAAAGGGCATTGGATAAATTCCAGCGAACGTGTTTCCCTAATACGCGAGTTGCAGATTGAAGATGAAGACCCTGATTCAGGAAATGAATCACTAGAATAGGCTAAAGATTGGTGATGGGAGGCTGAAGTGACAGCATTGGAGCGAGATCTGATTCTGTACATGTTCTCCCGAAAACCCTAATAAAAAAAAGAAATATAAAAGAATTAGATAATTGTTACAAAACTTCCGCAAATAACCCTTTCATCTCCCCTTTCTCTCCACTTCTCTAGAGAAAAAAAAAAACTCAACTTCATCTTCTTGCTCAGATCTAGTCCATTTTGGGGCTAGATCGGAGCAAGGAAATTAGTTTTTTCGTGTTCTAGTTTTAGAATAACAGGACTCTTTACTATTAGGATTCTTTCCTATTAGGTTTAATTTTGCTTTGTTTGCCGGTTACGTATTCTTGCCTTCACCTTCATGGTGATTCTCTTTTATTGTGATTCTCTTTTATTTTAACGGTTACTTGATCTTGATTATATGTTTGTTCAAGTGCACCGCCGGATTCAGGTTACTCACGATTCTCCGGTCAACAAATTCGCAGATTACTCCTATATAATTGGAGCATTTTTTTTTTGTGTGAATAAAACATTTCATTAAGAACTAAGGCTCCGAATTAGCCGGTAATACAAAAGGAGTAGAGCCATCTAATCGCGATCCACTGGCAAATCTTCTGAAATTAGATTTATCTACTAGAAGTTGTTGTTGAATACAAGAGGGAGGGGTAGACTCCCATAAAACAGTTGAATTTAAAGTTCTAACAAATTTATCTAAATTGTCTGCTACCATGTTTCCTGATCTTGGAAAAAAATAGAAACCCAAAAAATTGTTGCATAGATGGGCTAGTCTGTCTATTTCATCTAGATATGCTTTGGAACGCCACGATATATCAGTATTCTTTCCTTTAAGATAGTTGAAAAAGCTTTCGCAATCCGCTTCTTCTTTGCCCATCTAGCCGCCTGTAACACTCCTAAAGCCTCCGCTTCTTGAGGGTCTGATGTTTTTGACTGTCCTGTTGTTCCTCCTTCTGAACTGCCTGCATCATCTCTCAAAATTATAGCATAACTTGAAGGTAAATTTTCAGAAATCCATGTAGTATCGACATTTATCTTAAGTATGTTGTTCAGTGGTGCCTGCCAAACTGGTTTTGACTTTCTTAAGCTGTTTTTTTGTTTTGACCTGATTGATGTTTCCATTTGACCAGAAAGCAACATGTTCCTGTATTTTTATAGCAAGGGTCCTAGATGTTTTGGTTTTGTCCTCAAAGACTGTATTACATCTTTCCTTCCAAATGAACCACATCTTAGTAAGCATTAATTCTAAAGAAATCTCTTTCCTAGGATTATTGATCCAATCCTTAAAAATGTCTAAAATGGTTCTTGATCTATCTAAATTAAGAGAGAGAGGGTTAGGAGCTGAGTTCCATAGTTCTTTAGCATATAGGCAATGTAAAAGAAGATGTTCAGTAGTTTCTATTTCAATTCCACACATAGTACAATGAGGTTCAACATCCTTCACCTTTCCACAAAATTTAAAGTTTGTACATAAAGCATTTTGTCATTTCCATAAAAATAACTTAATTCTCTGAGAAATATCAAGTTTCCATATAACTAGCAAAAAAAAGTCGGGTAACTCTAGACTAACAATGTCAGTACCAGTTTCATTCAATTTATCATATAAGGATTTAACAGTATAATCACCTGATTTAGTTAAAGTCCGTCTGAGTTAGTCTTTCTTAAGAGTATGACTTTTATCTTTGAAAATATTTATTTTTTGAATCTTGTTAGCAATATCATTAGGCAAGATAGAGTATAGCATATTAACATTCCAAGAACCAGTTTCTGAATTTATTAATCTGAAACTAAGGTAACATGACTATTTTGTGAGGTCTTAAAGGTTTCTAAGGTTTCAGATGATCCTGGAATCCACTAATATACATTACATATACTAATATCTTGACCATTTCCTACTTCCCAAACACTATACTGATAAATAAGTTCTGAGCCTTGACTAATACAATTCCAAGTCCAGGAGCCAGTAGTTTTAGCCTTTGCCCTGAGAGGGGATTTGGTTCTGAAATATCTAGATCCCATGGTTTTTACCCAGAGGGCATCTGGTTCTTTAACTAATCTCCAAGCTAGTTTAGCATGCATGGCAAGGTTAAATTTACGAGCATCTTTAAATCCTAATCCCCGTTTTTGAATAGGTTTACAGAGACTTGGCCAAGCTTTAGGATAGAAACCTTTTTGACCTGCTTCATTTCCTCACCAAAAGTCTCTTTGAATTGCATTAATTTTATTAGTTATATTTTTTGGTAAAATAAAACATCCCATTTGATAGGTAGGGATGCTAGACAGGACTGCTCTATTAAGGACTGATCTGCTGGGTTGAGAAAGAACTAGGCCCTTCAATCCTTTGGATTTAGAATCCATTCTTTCTAAGATTGGTGTAAAGGTTTTAATTTTGGATATATCCATAAATAGGGGGGGCTCCTAGGTACAGGTCTTTGAGGTTTATATGCTTAATTTTTAGAAGTTTAGACATCATTCTTTGGTGTTTTGGTGCTACTTTCTTGCCAAAGAAAACTCCTGACTTTTCGAAATTGATAAGTTCACCAGAGGCTTTACTGAAGGTTGTTATAGTATCTAGTAAGTTCTTACATTTTACTAAATCATCCTTCACAAAAAGAAAACAGTCATCAGCAAATAAGAGATGTGAGATGGGTTCACTTTTAGGAGTTATTTTAACCCCATGAAGTATCTTCTTATTTTCTTGAGTAAGAAGAAGTCTAGAAAAGATTTCCATACATATAATAAATAAGTATGGTGATAGAGGATCTCCTTGGCGTAGACCTCTAGAAGGATTAAAAGCCTCACCAGGAGCTCCTTGGCGTACAGATATTGTAGTTGTTGAAATACACTGTTCTATTAATAAATAGACATCTTTACTAAAACCAAAGGAAGTTAGGGATGAAGTAGAAATTTCCAATTGACCCTATCAAAAGCCTTAGACATATCTATTACTTCATCAGGAATACAATTTATCAAATGGTCCATAAATAATATGAAGACCATCTCTCCAATTCAATCGGTTCTTGCATTCATGTATTAGGTCAGTATTTGGAACTCCTTCTCTTTTCCTTGCCAAAATTTTCAATCATGTACCGTTACAAACGTTGTTTCTACAAAAAAGACTCCACGGATAATAAGGTACGGAATCTGCACCCCGGTGGGTGCACAATACATAAACAGTCAACAACGATTCTTGATTGACAAATGACCTCCAACAGTCTATACTTGATTGAGGTGGACAAATGACCTCAAACTGTCTATCTGAAGGCCCTCAATTCTTGATTGACACATTTAGCCCCATGAGATATTCAAATTCAGGTGCTTACTCACCTAGAAACGATAAATAATTAATGATGCCGAGGTTAACAGCAGGCTCAGATATGTTTAATTCTAAGACCAGGTTCTTACAAATATTCTTGAACAATGAAACTAGGGATTTGATAGAAGCTATGAAACCGAAACTTTACCAAGCTTTTTTTTTTCTTTTTTTTTGAAAAAAGAGGAGAACCTCATTCTATTGAAATTAAGTTTCCAATTGCTCCATAAGGGAAGTTCCTGTGAATCATTACATCATTGTTCCAATTTTGAATGTTTAAATAGGTTAGGATTGCCCATAAGCTATATCCTTTCCAGGTGTTTTTTATTGCATACTTATTACAAAACACTACAAGTTTGGCTGCCCAACAGATGTTTATTCTCCTTACTAAAATAAAAGCATTCACTCTAAAGTTTATAGGAAAGTCACTGTTGTTCCCAAAGTCTCTACTAATTATGTATCTCGTCTCTTTAGCCTTTGCGTACTTTCCGATCAGCAGCATGAGAGTCTGTTGAGAGTCACTTCTGAAAGTGATCGTATGCCCACTCCATTCTGTTGCCCAACGGAAAGCTGCTTCTGCGCCTTCTTCTGCTAGTTGCTCTGTGGTGTCGCAATCCATGTTGATTCCTCGTGCTTCTCTGATGTTTCCTGAGTAATCACATAATGTTAATGCAATAGCAGCATATGAGCCTGAATTCATCATTGTCAAAGCTATATTTATCTTTAAGTCTAAGTACCCTGTCTGGCCTTCTATTTCATTATTAGTTGCTGTCAGAGATTCATCATTCACTGGGTTGTAGTATAGTGTCTGCATTACATCATTGCCTTTCTTTGTTGCCATCTTATAGTTATTCAAAAAAATTATTATACTATCTGTTGTGACTGCACTATCCTGTTTTTCCTTTTTGAAGACAACATTGCACCGTGCCTTCCATATATGCCATATAGTTACACTACACATGACTTTCCAATCTACAACATACCCACATCTATTGTTATCTTCAAAACAATCATTCAGCCAATCGTGAAAATCGGATTTCCCATTTCTAATGAACTACATATCGAAATTCAAATGCATCCAGACTTGGTTTGTGTAATTACAGTTTAGAAATAGGTGAGTTAAGGATTCCTGACTCCTTCCACACAGCCTACACTATGTATCAATGTCTAGAAGGATAGCTGCCATTCTCATACTGTTAGGCAGTATGGCGTGAGCAGCCTTCCATACAAAATGTTTAACAGATGGTGATATATCCATGTTCCATATCTTGAGCCAATTAGTATTAATGTTTCCACTAGAATTAATATGGTTGTACAGGGATTTTACTGAGAATTTTCTTTTCTCATTTAAAGACCAGTGTGGAATGTGTTCTCTATCCTCTCCAGGTATGCTTATCTTCCTAATTTTTTCTATAGTTTGTTGATCAAAGCATTTTGATAGCTTAGCAGGTCCCAGGTCTTGTTCATAATGAGGTGTTTTACTTTTATTAACCCTTCAATGTCAGTGGTATGTTTGTTGATTGGTACTTTTGTTCCCGGTATCCAATAGTCTCCCCATATGTCAATTGTTTCCCCACTTCCTAGTTCCTAAAAGCAACCCTTTTTTATTTGATCAATTCCAACCCTTTTTTATTTGATCAATTCGTGGGCCTTTCCATATCCAATTCGTAGGCCTTTCCATATCCAACTATCTCTTCTATTTGATGTACTGTTTATGTGAAGGATATCACACTTCAGGTAATATTTTGATTTGAGAATAGTGGCACAAAGAGAATCGGGCGGGTGTTTCTTTTAGCCATCCCATCTTCGCAATCATTGCAGTATTGAAGTTTCTTATATCTTTTATTCCTAAACCACCATGTCTTTTATTCCTAAACCACCTTCCTCGAGTGATTTACAAACAGATTTCCAGTTTTTAAGAAAAACACCCTTTTTACCATTCTCATTTAAACCTTTTTCATTTTCCCCCCACCAATAGTCTCTTTGAAGTTTAGTAATGCTTTTACAAATAAAATCTTAACTGGGATTTTAAAACAGTTCATTTGGTAAGCATATAGTGAAGTTGTTAGATTTTTCACCATTTAAACTTTACCAAGCTTGATCAACATAGAAGCAGAAGTTAGAGAAGCAAACATATTACCCAGTCAGAAAATAGTCTTAACAAAAGCAGCAGTAGCATTCTGCCTATAACAAAACTGAACTGATCCAAAAATTTGTCATAAGAATGCATTCCTAAAGGATGAGTAAGAACAACAGAGATAACAAAGACTTAGGTATTGGTTGCCCTTGTGTAAATCTGTTGGCTGGAATGAGCGGATACAAGTCTGATCAAACCTTTGGCCACCAAATCCCTGATAGCTCTCCTTGCAAGCGACCCATTGATCTACACAATAAAGAGGAAAAAAATGAAGATATTAGCTGGGCAGAAATACGGGAACTAAAACAGATAATTAACAGACAAGTGTAAGAAAAAATATGTGTTTTATCTAATTCAAGTGAGCACACACATTCCTGCAGTCTAATTAACAACTGTTCCTTCGAAGGTTATTAGTATGCTTAAAAGTGTTTCAACTTTCAAACCATTCCATAACTTTACTTTGAAAAGCCCTTAATAATTTGTGGGAAAATGTGGGCAAGATAAGGGCTGGAAAAATGTGCCATGGTTTGCAAACAGAACACATCATTTTCTAACACAATCACTAATGGCATTTACAAATACATTGCAAATCTCAGAAAACCACTTTAATACAGTGCACCATTTCAAAGATCATAAGAGGTGCTACAACTTATATCATACTGATCAAACATATTATGCTCAAGGCCACTCTATTCATTTTCTATAGCAATATTGACATGTACACTAGTGATCACTAATGGCATTTACAAATACATTGCAAATCTCAGAAAACTGCTTTAATACAGTGTACCATTTCAAACATATTATGCTAAAACTTATATATCATACTGATCAAACATATTATGCTCAAGGCCACTCTACTCATTTTCTATAACAATATTGACATGTACTAGCCTACCAAAATTGCTCCAAATCTAGTTATGAAATGCACATAAGAGGTGGTAGAAGCTGCTTTAGTTGGTTTTTATACAACCATACTTAAGAACAAAACTTATATCGCACTATGATACACATTATGGTCATGAACTCATGCTCACATTCCATAATCTCATTGACATAAGGGAGAGGGATACTAATGAACCACTTCAGAAACAAATAGTTACATTACAAAACAATGTTCAAAATACCAGCAACAAGCACAACAATTCTAAGTTCTAGTTTCCCATTCTATCTTTGTGAATAATAATAGTTCAAACATTACATTGCATATGACTAGGACTAAACTGAAAGCTAGAATCATAGAACAAACAGTAGTAATTTATTGTCATACTTAAAATACACATACAATTAATCTTAAGAAAATACAGAGAAGGAAAAAAAAAACTTACTCTCAATCTGTCAGAAAGAACAGAGGGAGTGATGAGTTTGTATTTTGGTGCTTCAGAGATAAGCTTGTCGTAACTAGCTTGATCAAACAACACCATGTTGTTAACCTTCTCCTTTTGCTTTCCTTTGCTCCACTTCTGTATAAATCACAAAACAAAACAACTCATTAGCAAAACACCCATTTTCAAAATCGATATAAAAAAGAAACTAAGTTATATTTTAGATTTGAGGATCATAAAATTGACCTTCTTCTTTTGTTTACCACCACCAGATTTAGCTGGCTTTGAAGATGGTGGGGGAGCTTTCTCCTTCTTTGGTGCCTGAATTAAAAAAAAAAAAAAAAAACGAAATCAGTAACGCAAAGTCAAGAAAACGAACAAACGGAAAAGATGAACAGATTCACAATACCAACCATTTTCAGTGATGCAGTCCTGTACTCTGAGAACCTAACTCTTAAGGAAGAAATCGGCGGCAGAGGAGAGAAATAAAAACCCTAGAATGAGATTGCCCTTCGTTATAATATATATAAGGAGAGGTAAAATATGGTTTCCACCGTTGGATTATCTTGGGCTGATAAAACTAGAAACGGACTGGGCTTTGGTCATCTCACTTAAATCCAAGGGTATATTTGTAAATGTAAGCATTATCTCACCGATTATCTTGCTGCATATGATAGATTAGAGGCCGAGTAGAGAAAGGGATAAGAAATTAGAGTTCGCGAGACCAGAGAAAAAATGGCTCTAACCCTAACGAACACCTTCTTGCAGACTAGAATCTCTCCTTCCACCACTCTCCCATCCAAGGTAATAGAACACATGATTTCAATTTGTAAGTGATGAATTTGATGTTAACTGAAACTAGATGTGAATTTCACAGGTGAGAGTGGGAAGAGCGAAAATGGGGAATGCACGAGCACCACAATGGAGTTGTAGAAAGAAAGAAATACATCCAGAGTTTCATGAAGATGCTAAAGTTTATTGTAACAATGAATTGGTATTAACTACAGGAGGAACACAAAAAGAGTATGTAGTTGATGTATGGTCAGGTAATCATCCATTTTATTTAGGTAATAGATCTGGTGTACTTAATGATGCTGATCAAGTTGAGAAGTTTAGAAAGAAATATGGTGGTCTTGGTGGACTTGACAGTAAGTTAATGGAAATTCCTAATCTTAAAGGTGAGATCATTCTTCCTACCAAGAAGAAAGCACCTGGTAAAGGCAAGAAGAAATAGGACAATTTGAGGACAAGAACAAATTAGGGTTCTGTTTTTATGAGTATTTGTTATTGTTGTTTTCTTGGATGATTAAACTTGAATTCATGTTAATTTCATATGTTGAATTGTTGATATGTTGAATTGTTGATATGTTCTCTTTTTGATATCATCAACACCCAACAACATATGCTTCAAAAAAAAAAAAAAAAAAAAAAAAGAAAACACCCAACAACATTGCTGCCCTACTAGAGCGACATTTGGTGTTATTTCATTCAGTGGTGAAACAATTTAGTAGGGATGAATAGCTATTCAAGGTCGAATTCCATATCAATATTTATCTATAAGAAACAACCACAATCTCTTAGGAAATTTACTTGGGTGTTTTTAGTTTCCTTTCATTTTTTTCTGCCTATGTACATTGTTTTCCTCACTACATGAATATCAGGCCTAATGTATCATCGACTGTTGGGTTAACTAGCTTCGCATACCTAGGATGTGGCTAGGACATCATTCCTTGAATGTAACTTGTATCTTTGAATTTTCATTTCATTAGATCAGTTAGCAAGGTTTCGTAAACTTGTTTCTCTCGAGCAGTAGTTCATCATGAATTCGTGTCACTTAAATTAACTCATCATGAATGCAGTATTGAGATGGACTGCATCCTTGAATGTATCTTGTGTCTTTGTAAGTTTCGTTTCCTTGGATCAATTCTAAACTTGATTCTCTTGAGCAGTAGTTCAGAATTCAAAAAGCATTTGCAACGCGTTTCGCAATGCAGACATGTTTTCCACACAGAATGCATTCATCATTGGCTACAAGCAAACACATTACATGCCCTCTTTTTTAATGTCTACTTATTACTAGAAAACTTTGTTTGGAACCCGTTCAGCTTACAGACATTGGATCTGCTGGTGTAACTGTTAACGATCATGACAAGCATCACTGTAACCCTATGAGATACTGTTGCTTTAAAAAATTTAATAAAGAAAATCAGGGATAAGGTTAAAAGAAAACGACGAGTGCTGATAGTTCTTGTGCAAGACAATTAGATAATGAGTACAAAGAAAACACCAGGAGACTTGATAAAATTGTAATCTTTGATTAAGGCATTTTCCCCTGAAAATGTTGCTTGCGCGGCTTGCAATCAAAAGTTAATAGATACGACATCATCTAATTGTAGGTGTAGGGTGCCTGGCCCTAGTTAAAATCCTTTTTTTTTGGTCAAATACTTGAGATTTAATAGATACGACATCACCTAATTGTAGGTGTAGGGTGCCTGACCCTAGTTAAAATCCTTTAATCCTTTTTTCTTTGTCAAATACTTGAAATTAGAGTTATTTTCATTAAAACGGTAAATTCTCTTTAGATTTGGTGTTCCCTATAGATAACAACGGGATGAGTGACATCAGTCTATGGGAGGGCTTGGTCACGACTTGGAGGAGTTTTGATAGGTGAAAGAGCCTTGGTTTCCTTATTTGAGACGAGTTCGTTTAATTTCCCCTTTTAGCTTTAATTCCTTTTTCCCCTGTGAAAACGCGGGGTACCAAGTGCACCACCAAAAATTTTGTTTGTTTGATAGGAGTAGAACCTGTGAAGTACTTTTAATAATCAAAGATGCGGACACTAGCCTACTATCGGACTTCAGACTGGAATGTAGTTGAAACCGAATCCACCCTCCAAGCAATTCAATTACAGTCGTGCTCCTTACATCTCTTGAATCTCGTACGGCTCTACGCAGTTGATTCCCTTAGCGGACTTCCTTTACAGCATAAGAGTTGTTTCAGCCGTAGTGAAGACATTTGACACTAATCTGCCTCCAACAGATAAGCCTATTTGATTTCTGTTTAGATCAAAGATCAAGACTTGGAAATCTGTTTGCAATAGACAAAGCTAGCAAACCTCCAAAATCCAGAACACTTATTCTCACTTAGATGAGAAGCCTGGATCTTTTACCACCTCTGAAGAACAATCTTCAAAAGATCACTTAAGATCAATTTTAAGATATCTATCTTGAGGAATCTCAAAGTTTGAGACGAAGAGAACTTTGTGATTTCTATCTATCTTGCCTGAAAGAGATTACGAGAACCTCGATAACAGAAAAACAAGATCAGATATACAAACTATCAAGGTAAAGATAGTCGTACCTGGCTTCACGAATCCCAACGGCGAAGTCTTTTAGTGGTAAACCTAATTATGTTTCCAAGAGGAAACCTAGGTTCATAGAGGACGACTCTAGCTATCAACTAGGATACTAAGTGTCAGGGATTGAATTTCCCAGTTGAAAGAGCATCTCTATTTATAGTTTTTCAAGACTGAGGGTCGTTTAGAATTCAAGCTAAGATAACTTGGGAATCAAGTAAACATTTTTACGTCTTGAAAATACAACAAAAGAACATACACAGTGGTCCGGTTCTGGAACCGTGTATAATGACTGTTCGGCTTGGAAAATATGCCATGTGAACAATAAACGATTTGATGTTCATATAAACACGTAAGAGTTTGATCATGATGCACATACATAAGTGTTTAAGTGATCAATGAAGTCTTAGAAGTGTTTAAGAGAGTCATAGCAATGTTAAACATATTTGAAAAATAAATCTTTAAGCATCTACTAAATTCTACTGGGACAGTTGACGGTTCGTGAACCATAAGGCTAGTTCATGAGTCAGTGTGCTACAGTTCGTGAACCGGGTTCGCAAACTCTACTCGGCTCGAGAATTCATACGTACACTGTTCGCGAACTGGATTCGCCAACCGTACTTGGTATGTGAACTCAGATGGACACGGTTTGTGAACTGGGTTCACCAACCTTAAGCCTTTTATACCAACACACAAAGTTCGGATCACCACGGTTCGTGAACTGTTCCCAACTGAATTTGCGGTTTACGAACTGGTTCGCCAACCTTCATTGTTTTTCTGAAATCAAATATCTATGTTTGCCAACCTATCCTGAGCAAAAATATCAGAAGTTCATGAATTTCTCTCTTATGATGTTTTAAACATTCCCACATGATAAAATAACTTATATGAGCGATTTTCAATTGATCAACATATTAATTCTCAAACAATAAATTGCTTTGAACTAATATTATTAAGGACCTTTGAACATCTATGCTACAATCATATTTCGAGATTTTTGACAAGATAAGCTTGACTAGAAATTTCTTTTTTGCAAATCTACTAGAAGTCATACGACATAATCTCAACAGATATAATGGTGAGACAGTAAGTAAAATAGAATGGTTCATCTTCACATTCCTGATACAGAAGTTCTCCAAATATCTTCGTCAATCTTCAGTCTTCTAGGGTAATGTCTACTCAACTATAAAATTCTAACCTAGTCCAAGACTTGACTTAGTACACTAGAAATAAAAAAATAGTTTTGATCATCTGACATTGACAACAAGCTTGAGATAGCAAAACTTGTGGGTTCAACCGAGCATTTCTCTAACAATCTCCCCCTTTGTCAATTTTAGTGACAAAATTATTCAATACATATGGATTCAAAATAAATAAACTTTTCAACTCAAAATCCACTATACTTAATTTCCCTGGTTCTTCAACAAACTTCTTGAATTCTTCGCACTTCAAATTCTTCTATGGTTCTGCATGTGTTCGTTCAACACCTTTGTTGTTGAAGATCCGTAGCAATACCAACTTATGATAATACTCACAAAGAGCTTTGTTAGAAATGAAAATTCACTCCACTTATTGGTTGCTACACTCTCTTTTTTTTGGTTAAGTCCAAGGTTTATTATAACAAAAAAACGTAATTACAAGAATGAAGCACAAAGCTCCCTACCCCCATAAACCAAAGGGGTCAAAATAACTACTAAGAAATAGCTAAAAAAATAACCTCAAACAAGAAAATAAAAAGAAGCTACCTAAATCTATAGCCAACTCCTCTCAATTTACTTCTGTTGTGACCAACTTTATACGATTTGCTCTTGGAAAAAATTCCATCCATAATGTCCGTATCAAAAGCATAATTACCAGAAAATTCCTCATCTTCATCCACATAAAATTCTCCATCTTCATCCTCCTCATAAGCATAATTACCAGGGACAAGTTTAATAGGAGATTTTTTCCTACCAGATTCAAGCTTACTATGAGCCTGTTGTTTAGTTGTTATTCTCTCCATTAGATCCTTTTTTCCCTTGAAAAAATATTTCCTATAGGCTGGACTTCTAATGAAATTAGCACGAACTTCATCATTCTGAATTTCGCTAGCCACTTCTAGCTCCTCCATTGTTAAAATATTTTCCAAGTCAAACATGGGCTCCTGGCTAGAATTTACCACAAGAACTGAAACACTTACTACAACCTTATCCTTTTTAGTTGTATTGTCATCTGAAAGCATACCCCATTCCTTAGAATTTTTAACTTCAGCCGCCATAGCAGCCACATCCAATTCAGCATCATTCTCCTCCAAATCTTCAATATTACTTAGCTGAACTTCCTCATCCACCTCTCTAAAGCCAAGTTCTAAACTCAGCGAGTCATATTTATTTTTACAAACAAATTCAAAAGAACATAACAAAGCATCTGTGAAGGGTGTAAAAATGAATTTAGAAGGAACGTTCTTACCCCTAACAGGCGTCCATCCATCTTTGGAAGTACCAGCAACTCCCGAAATAGACCTGCCATCTAAAACAGAAGTTCCGGACTTGCTTACCAAACTAACAGACGTGTTTTCCAAACCACAGTTTGGTTTTGAATTAGAAACCAAATCCGTGTTGCTCTTGGAATCTGAATTTTGCTTTGACATGGACTCTGGCTTAGACACAGAATTTAGATTTGATACGGATTCTAGCTGTTTAGTCTTGGACTGAGTAGTCACGGGAGTAATACCTGCATGATCTGCATGAGCAGAGTTTCTCAAAGACACGGAACTGCCTTCCAGATTTGGGTTGTTCACGGACTGTTGCTTGTTCACTGGCTTCTCAGAGTTTGTATTAGAACTGGACTTATCAACTTTACGTGCAGCAATAGCATTTTTACACCTAATCAGTTTGAGTTGTGTTTCCCGAAATTCCATAGAAGATTTATTAAGCTCTTCCTCTAACTGTTTATCATCAGCATACTCATGAATTGTACCATCAGAAGCACCAACATTCCTTGCGTTATTTTGCATAGCAACATTGTCCAGAACTATCAACTCTTCTTGATCAGCTACAGCTTGGTTATTAGCTAAGTTTTGCTCCAACGTTATAGTTGTTGCGACGTCTGCCAAATTTTCATTAGTATTACGTTTTACCTGCCAGACTTGCTTTGAAGTTTTTTTCCATGGAAACACCCTGTTGAGTAGCTTCTTTACCAGCAGATTTATTTTTATACTTCTTCTTACATTCATCATCAACATGACCAATAATGTTACAAGCTAAACAAAACTTTGGAGCATTCGATATATCATGATATTGCCAAAAATTCTTACCACCAGCAGTTAGAGCAGTTCGTTTAGGGATATGCTTCTCAAAGTCAATATCCACCAAAACAGCAACAAAGTGGCCATACTCCAGATTTAAAGTTCTTTGATCCATTACAATTGGTGTTCCAAGAATTTCCCCCATTGATAAGAAGTGATAACTCTAATGGAAGACCGGGATAACGTACCCAAACAGCAACATGAGATGTTCTTTGTTTCTCTCAATTAAACCATGGATCCCATTCACGAAATTCATAAATGAAGTAGTTAAATTGTGGGGTTACCATTCTCCTTTTTGTAGTGACGAATCTTGTATGTGTTCCTAAGAAAAGGAATTTTTCCATTTTTCAAGGTCTTAATGGGGTGTGGAAACACATAAGAACTCTTGACTGGAAATTGAAAAGAGATGTAGCTCCAGTTCCTTCGGAAACGATAAGATCTTTGGCGCAAGAACGCAAGAAGAATGGATTGATCCCTATTCCCTATCATCTTGGCTTGGTTCTGCTTCCTCTCTTTTTTTCACAACCAACCTCAAAGCATGTTGATTGACAAACCACTTTGTACCACGAATCTTCTCTTTGTCAGCTTCATTTGATAGCATAATCAGAAAAAACCCTTTAGTCATCGGAACAAACTTGCACTTATTCAAGCCAAGTTTCCATTGATCTTCTAGGTTTTGTTTAACTTCCAAGAACTTCAACCCTGTAACATCCAATCTAGCAATGAAACTATGCTGGAAAGGTTTACAACCTTCCTGAAAAAAATCACTTGGTATCTCAAGAGCAGGTTCACCATCAACAAGACTAGGGTTTGGTAACTTTGTTATGCCTATTGTTGTTGGGTAGGTTTGACGCCTTTTAACTGTATCAGCAAACGTAGGTTTTTTAACATGATTTTGATTAGAAGTACTTTGATCAGACAACATAGATTCAATCATCTTTAAACAACCACACTTGCTCAAGATAATCAAATAATCGTGAAGGAAAACTCAAAAACGTGAAAAACTCCAAGAGAAAAAACCGGACTTTCTCTTTCCTCTCATTTTTTTTTGTATGAGTTTAATTGGTTGCTACACAGAAACATAGTATTGATGCCTTCCTCAAAGCTCAATTGCACCGCAACTTTGAAGAAATACTACAATTATATGTTATCCCCCTTAGTCAATACTTACATCTTTTGCAAAATAGGTAAAACTTATAGATAATAATCCACTCCCCCTTTCATACTGCTCCAAGAAGCCATATGTTGTAGAAGATACTACATAATAATTCTCCCTTTTTGTCAATAAAATTGGCAAAGGCGAAAAAAGGGATTATACTGAATTAAACAATTGAGTATTCAAGACTAGAGAACACATACCAGCTTTTAGTTTAGACGATTCCACAAAAAAAACTCAGTTTCTGCGTTAAGGAAACGTATAGGTACAAGTATCTCCTACAGTTCCACATCCGCTCTCCCCACAAAGATATCACTTTTAAGCACAAGTTCAAAAGAATTATCCCCCATTTGATGTCATTCCCGAAAGAACAACATGAGCGACTGGTAGAACTTTAGCAGTACCTAAAATTATACTAACTGCAAGCGCACAGTGTTGTTATGCAACACAAGGAAAATACAGGTCACTCAGGGACTTGGTGGATGTAAGGTTGAACTCAAGCAATACTAAAACTGATTCACATTAAGCAATAACAAAGAAAGGTTGTTTGTGTCGATACGACTTGATGTTGGCACTGATTAAAATGGTAAAACAGGTAAACAAAGATGCAAATACAAGATTGTAAACAATTTGATAAATAATACTAGGGCAGTTGAATCAACCTCCTAATCCTATGCTAAGTCAATATAGTTTCAAGTTATGTTCATGTCCCTTATAGTGGACACCAATGGAGATACAAGTCTGTCGTTTAATCCAGGGATATCTTAAATGGATGGTTTAATGTCACTAAGGTCACTAACTAATCCCTAGTATTAGTTGTCTTCTTACAGTATAACTAATCACAGATTAATTGATCACTCAGAAAAATGAATTCTTCCTAAATTTGTTAAACACAACAAGAACAATAACAGGAAAATGACTATCCTATCATAAAATTAAGGGTTTCATCTAAACCCTAGCAGATGAATTTAGAACATGATGAAAACACAACTATATTATTAAAACTAGATGATCCAGCTAACTTGGATGTCTTGTCACAAGAAGCAAGCCTTATTTATACACAAAATTGTCTCAATTCTACTTTAATTCGACAATTAATAGGGACCTAATTCACTAAAGGTACTCTATTGACGTTCTCCTTCTTAAATTCTTTTGTTAACTCATTGAATTGATGTTTCCCCAACTGTAGAAGATAACCTTAACCCTATATTTCTCAATCTTATCTTCTAGGTTTACTATTCTTGATAAGAAAGAAGATAAGGGTGCTTAATTGACGGTGTTAATGATGGTGATTGATTGAAGTAGAGGTGGGGATGATGTATTATTGAAGGGGATAAAGGTGGTGCTGGTTTTGCGCATGGAAGAAAATAGGAAATGAATTTGGTTTGGTTTTGGTCGATTAAGGGAGGAAGTAAAGGGTGCTAGGGTGTGAAACGGTTGTATCAAACTCTGGTGTATCGGGTGTGGAAAACGGGTTCGAGTCTTGGACGATGGAAGTGGGCTGAGGTCTTGTCTTATGGTAATTCTTCTTCCAAGCCCACTATTTGGTTCAGCTCTTGCAAGCGGCTTGCGGATGAGTTGCAAACGGATTGAACAACTTTTGATAGATGTTTCTTTTATATTCTTCACTGCCTTCGAACTGGACTTTTTTGTCCCTCTTCCTTTGTCACTGGCCACCAATTCTCTGCTCCTTTTGCTTCTCAAAACATCCAAGCTTTATTTACTACCTAAAAACACAAAAGTAATTAGTAAAAGTAATTATTCTTGAAAACAATGAAAATATAGCATTTGGGATAAAATGGAGAATTAAAACACTATAGATGAGATATTTGCCAATCAAAAAAGGTATAAAATTATGCAATATTTTTCACTCTTCAGCGACCTTGACTCTAATCACAAAACAAGGATTTTTTTTGGACATTAAAAAACTTACTCGCCAGTTACGAACAAAGTAAATTTGTATCCCAATATTTTTCTTTCTTCTCGCCAGTTCCGAACAAAGAAGTTAAAAATAGCGATCTTAGTGTTAAAGGCACTAAGATACAAGATTTTCGTGAGAAAAACAATCATCGACAAAAACTATTCTCTATGCCAGTTACGAACAAGAGAACAAAATCAACATAAGAATTATAACTTCTCTAGCCATGTACGAACGTAGAGATTAAAGTTCACCACTTATTCCCTAGAGGTTATGCAATCAAGGAAGTGAGTAGATTCCTAAAGAACATCTTACAGAATCCTGTAGTAGTATATTCACAAAAAGTGTAATCGTGGAGAGATCAATATTGACATTCTCAAAATAGCTTACTCCTCTTTTGCAAAATTTAAGAGCTTAACCTATGAGAAAATATGAGACATATATATATTCTAATCACCACAATATGATAGCAAAAAAAAAATCTCACCATATAAGCAATACATATATATAATACATGAAGATTAGGTATTGCAAATCATCTTCCAAAATAAAATTTAACTAAATAAACTTTTAACATGCAAGATGATAGTGTTTGGAATAACCAACTTAACACATAAGAACTACTCCAAAAACTAGTGTTCCTCTTTTGAAAACGTAGGGGTACCAAGTACACCACCAAATTTTTCGTTCGGCAACCTTTATAGACAAAACCTAATACAATTGCAAGTAGACCAACTGAATGATCCTTGACAACATGTATATGGATTTTATATCTCTAACCTCTTCTAAATCAGTATGTATATAGACAAGAGTCTGTGAACCTGATTGTTAAAAGTAGGCCTAACCCACCAAGAACTCGACTGAACAAGAAGAGTACTTGGACGATCTCAAAGACCAATCTCAAAGATCAATCTAGTCTTATCCAAATAATTTTATAATCGGAATTCTACCAAGTAATTAAACTTGTCATCTATCTTTCAACATACGAATTCTATAAGAAACGAGTCTCCTAATCAATCACAATTAGATGGACGAATCTACTAAGATTGAATACGTACAACTTGCATAAATTCAATTATAAAGATAAACAATATAATGCGGAAAAGGAAAAACACAAGACACCAACAGCTTTGTTAACGAGAAACTGTAATAGAAGAAAAACCCCGGGACCTCGTCCATATTTAAACACCAAACTGTATTAAGCCGCTACAGACACTAGCCTACTATCAGATTTCGGAATGGAATGTAGTTGAGATCGAATCCACCTTCCAAGTGATTCAGTTATAGTCGTGCTTCATACATCTCTTGACCCTCGCAAGGATCTACACAATTGATTGCCTTAGCTACGTCCTTTACAGCCTAAGAGTTGCTTCAACCGAAGTGAAGACTTTTGATACCGATCTGCCTCTAACAGATAATTATATTTTATTTCCGTTTAGATCAAAAGCTCAAGGTATGAAAATCTGTTTGCAATAGACAAAGCTAGCAAACCTCAAAAATCCGGATCTTACAACTCCCGAAGAGCAACTTATATTCTTAACCACCTCTCAAGAACAATCTTCAAAAGATCAATTAAGATCGGTTTTCAGATATCTATCTTGAGGAATCACAAAGTCTGAGACGAAAAGAATTTTGTGATTACTATTTATCTTGCTTGAAAGAAATTACGAGAACCTCGATAACAGAAAAAGAAAGATCAGGATACACGAACTATCAAGGTAAAGATACTTTGACCTGCCTTCACGGATCCCCAAAGCGAAGTCTTTTAGTTGTAGCCTAATTATGTTTCTCAGGGGAAACCTAGGTCTATAGAGGACGACTCTAGAATCAACTAGGACACAAAGTGTCAAGGATTGAATTTTCCAATTGAAAGAGCATCTCTATTTATAGATTTCAAAGACCAAGGGTTTCTTAGAATTCAAGCTAAGATAACTTGAGAATCAAGCGAACACTTTTAGGTCTTGAAAATACAATAGAAGAATATACACTAGGAACCGATTTTGGAACCATATATAATGATTGTTCGGTTTGGCAAGTATGCCAAAGAATTAAAGAAATTTGATGTTTATTTAAACACCTAAGAAATTAATCATGATGCACACATATAAGTGTTTGAGTGATCAATGGAGTGTGTTTGAGAAAGTTCTAGCAATGCTAAACATATTTATTAAAAAAAAGCCTTTGAGCATCTGCTAAAATCTGCTGGGACAGTTGGTGCTAGAGCTGGCAAACGGGCGGGCCAGGGCTGGCTTGTTACCAACCCGCAGGTTGCGGGTTAAAACGGATTTAAGCTTGCGGGTTGTTATTCTCCGCGGGTAGTCATTTCTCCAACCCGCACCTGTAACGGGTAAAGCTTGCGGGTTTACGGGTTAACCCGGCTTGTTTAAAAATAAAATAACTTAATGTATGACAAATTTACAAGGATCATACACAAATTGCAAAAATTCCCTGTAACACCTAACATACATCTAATCACTGGGTGTTTAATAGCATTAAGATGAATTTTTCTAAGAGCAGCTTCACCAAGATCAATCACACAATAATCAGAAAGTTGAACTAGAATCATATAATAGAACATCTGAAAGTTCTTCTATAAAATGTTATTTCTCTTCTTCTTTCCAATCTGGTAATCCTTTTGGTACTTCGCCTTTCAATCTGGTAACTTTTCTCCTAAATCTTCCCTTCAAGCAGCTTGTGCATACAACATATTCATCCCCTTACATAAAAAACATATCAGTAAGCATTCAAAAGATAGCTAATCAGTTTAGGAAATGCATAGATCATAGGTTCAAGACTTAAGTCGTTCTCTTGACTTCACAAAAAACCTTAATTGTGCAAACTGCAAACCAAAACCTTGGGGGGATTATTTCAATTTACTGTAGAAAACAAAAAACCAATTTCTAGAATACCAAATTGAATTAAAGTATCAAAACCCGATTCCTAACTTATCATCACTAACAGACGTTAAGTGGAATATCGAGATTGAGATAAAATTTCTAATTAGAAGTTCATCCCGTGTAATCCTGCATCTGCTGTTGCGTTATCAATTAGCTAAACAGATTTTAATTTTAAAAATCATTTAATCTTTCAAGAACAGTTATAAGTTCAATAAGAGGTAGAAAAATTGAAATTTCATGATAATGAAATCAATGATATGGGTAATCGAAATTCATGTACGCTGATAACGAATGTACAGTCAGTTTTGCAATCAAGATAAAAAAATAAAGAGACGGATCGAAATTACATCAAGAACTTTCTGTAAAATTCTTTGCGAGATCTAAGATTTCAATCAAAAATAATGATAATCAGTAAGAGACTAACCTTTGTGATTGTTTGTGTTCATGAATCTCTCAGATTCAGCTGTTGATGATAAAAAATCTTCACCACCGACCAAAGTTGGTCTTAAGAAGATGTCTAGGGTTTTGTTACTTTTGTAAGGATTTTCTTGTGTTTACCTTAGAGATGAGAAGGAGAGACGAATAAGAGAATAAGGGTTTAAGTCTTTAAGAAGATGTCTTCAATGATTCATCCATGTTCTAGGGTTTTGAGTTTTAATCTCGAAGAAGAAGAAGAAGAAGAAAGAAAGAAAAGAAGAGAGACGAAGACTAAGAGGCAAGAGAGTGGGGAAGGGTTTTTCTGTTTTAATTTCCCCTCACATGGGACACGCGGCTGGCGTATGTGATGTGAGACCAACTGTGTGGGGGAATGGACGGGTTAACGGGTTGAACCCGTGGGTTTATAAGCCGGGCCGGGCTAACCCGTTTTCTCACAAGCCAACATTTTCCCAACCCTAACCCGGCTTGTTTAGAAACCAGCCAAGCCTGGCGCGAGTTTTTACGGGCCGGGCCGGGCTAACCCGTGGGTGTTGAGCTTGTTTGCCATCTCTAGTTGGTGCAACGGTTTCTGAATAGTTAGACTTGTTCACGAGTCAGGGTGCAATGGTTCGTGAAACGGGTTCACCAACCCTATAAGACTACCGAACTCAGTTGACCATGGTTCATGAACCGGGTTCATCAACTGCTAGCCTATAATACAAACTTTACAAATTTAGTTCACAACGGTTCGTGAACTATCCCCATCTGAATTTGTGGTTTGCGAACTGGTTTGCCAACCCTCCTGTATTTCTGAAACTCATATATCTATGGTTTGCAAACTGGTTCGCCAACCTTCCCTCGGCAAAAATATCAGATAGTTTAATATTTCTCTCTTATGATGTTTGAAACATTCCCACGTGATAAAATCATTTGCATGAACAATTTTCAATTGATCCACATATTAATTCACAAAATAATTTTTTAGAACATCTTTGCTAGAATAATATTTCGAGATTTTTAACAAGGCAGGCTTGACTCGATATTTCTTCTTTGTAAATCTACTAGAAGTCTTACAACATCGTCTCAAAAAGATAGAATGGTAAGATAGTGAGTAAAATAGAATGGTTCAGTTTTCACATACCTGATACAGAAGTTCTCCAAATGTATTCTTCGATCTTCAGTCATTGACGGTGACGTCTGATACTCAACTACCAAATTCTAACCTAGTCCGAGACTTGACTTAGTAGATTAGAAATAAGATATAGATTTGATCATCTAATATTGATGACAAGCTTGAGATAGCAAAACTTGTGGGTTCAACCGAGCATTGCTCTGACATCCTTAAACAATAATAATAAATTATACAAAGAGTTAACTAGTACAAAGATCCTTGAATAAGGTTTTATCATCACCAAACTCGTTGTTAGCAACTGGCATTGGAACATAAGGTTCATGAATAAGAGTGTTAACTCCTTCAAACCTATTCGGTTATTTTCTGACAATTGCTTCTTGAATCTCGAGAGATTTATGTAGAATGTCCTTAAAACCTTTCACTTCCATCTTGGTCATCTCAAGTTCTTCAAGAATATTTGAAAACCTTTGTTTATTTGAGAAATTTTCTCTAGGTTTCTTCACGTTCTTCCTTTTTCTCTTAAAAAGTGAATCTTTCTCTTTAGTGCGGGAATTCTTAGCATCCTTAGTTTTGGAATCAACAACCATAGGTACAGAGGTTTCACTAAAAGAGATCTTGCTTGAAGACACAATTGCTCAAAAAAGAATCTTTGAGTAAGTTACTTTTGCAGAAGCACAATTATATAGAACTTCAAGACCACTTTGTGCGAATTCCAAACATAGTGAAAGACTAAAAAGGAAGAGTATCGAGCCATAAGGTTCAGGAACCGACAAAACAACATAATTTTGTCGGTTAACGGATTGTTCATGGACCAAACAACAAACTAAAAGGTTAAAATAGTTTTACCCTTCTTAAAGTTTGTATATGGGATAAGTCTTTACAATATTATTACTTGAAAAATAGTGTGAAGGAGGCGTAAGTAATAGTTTCAAGATGTAAAATCTTTGAAATTCAGGCCAGAGTTTTAACCATCATGTCAAAAGTGAGAACAAATTTTGAACATTCAGTAAAATCTTTGAATATTCTCAACATGAACTATTGTTATTCTCGTTTCACAATGGCATGATCTGACATAGATTTTTCAATCTCGAATCTATGATAAATATAAGGAAATGCAAGTAATAAGATTCAAGACACGAACTAGAGATTTTTTTCCCAAAGACCTTGGAGGTGTACATCTCTTGTCTCTTTTAAGGGCACATGAGACAAGAAAACACCTTTTCAACACAATTAATTTGTGTTGAGGTGAGTATCAGTAAAGTCACCTCTCGATTCCTGTACAAGTTTGTCAATCTCCATTTTTATGGACCATTTAAATCTTGATCTCTTCTTTCCTTTAGATTTATCCTTTCCCTTAGAAACAATCACACTTTTAGGAAAAGAGGGAGAAACAGAGTTACATACCTTAGGCGGTTTTGGCTTTCGGAAGAGTTTAAGCACATTTGTCAATCGATTAGCCCTTCATTGCAATTTGTTGACATACCTTACTTTTTGTTTGTACTTGAAACACCGTTTAAGTTCGTGACCTTCAGTAGTATAATAAGGACATGTTTGGTTGAAGGAAGGTTCAGAAGCACCTCCGATTTCAGCTGATATACACACTTGAGATATTCCTAAAATATCAACAAAGGGATTTTCATTAGAAAGTGAAAAACCTATCATATCCTCCAATTTTATGGAAGATCTTCAAAGACTAGCTACTTCATCCATAAGTGTTATGCTTGTACTATCCTCTTCTTATGAGTTATAATGTCAGTATTTTCATCAAGAGTTGCAGCAAAACTCTTGTTGCCAATGTATTTTCTTCGATTTGGGCACTCATTAGCAAAGTGACCGGAACCTCAACACTTGAAGCACTGAGGCAGATCATGTAGCTTAGCTGAAGATGATGGACGTTCTCTTGAGAAGCGTTTATTACTCTTCTTGAGAATATCTCTAAACTGTCTTGTAATAAGAGAAATCGAATTTTCAAGATCTTCATCTGATAATTCTTGAACAAGATCTTTCTCAGAGTTGCCAACACTTTCACTTTTATCAAGTATTTCAGTATATTTTAGTGCTTTGAACGCGATATTTTTATCAGCTTTAGCTTGCTGTTCATGATCAAAGATCTTCAACTTTCCAACGAGGGTGCTTCTGGAAAGTTTAGTAAGATCATTTCCTTCAGTGATAGCATGTTTCTTAGACTCATATCGAACTGGTAAAGATCTCAGAATTTTCATCACCATATCTCTTTCAGGAATGGTCTTTCCTAGTGCATGACAAGCATTCGCTATTTCTAATAACTTGTGATTAAATACCTCAAACGAATCTTCGTCATCCATACAAAAGTTTTCCCAGTCGGAAGTTAGGTTTTCAAGCCGTGCTTCTTATTCTGCGGAATTTCCTTCAAATACGGTTTCTAAGATATCTCAAGCATCTTTCGATCTAGTGCGCGTAAACACGTGATGCTTAAGATCTTGGCTTATGGCGTGGATAATAACGTTTAGTCCATTATAGTTGTATTTAACATCATTGATTTCATCATCGCTATAATTTTCTATGCCTTTTAAAACATCAGTTGCTCCTTCTCCGACCATTGGAGTATTGTATCCTCTTATAACAAGAACGCATGTCTTAAAGTCACGAGCTTGTAAGAAGGATCGCATAGCAATTTTCCACCATAAGTAATTTATGTCATCGAAGGCTGGTGGTACGTTAACAGAGATTGCACTTTTGTCCATAATACAAATCGCTTCAAACACAAACTTATTAGGTCTAACAGTGTTTGTCTGCTCTGATACCAATTGAAAACACGGGGGTACCAAGTACACCACTAATTGCAACCTGTGTGGACAAAACCTAATACAATATCAAGCAGACCAAATTGATGATCCTTGACAATATATATATATATAGAGAGTTTATATCTCTACCTCTTTTCAATCAGTATGTATAAGACAATAAGTCAGTGAACCTAATTGTTAAAATGAGTACTTGGACGATCTCAAAAATGAATATCCATGATCAATCTAGTCGTGTCCAAATAATCCAATCGGAATTCTGCCAAGTAATTAAACTTGTTATCAATCTTTTAAGATATGAATTCTACAAGAAACAAACCTCGTAATCCATCACAATTAGATGGACGTATCTACTAAGATTGAATACCTACAACTTGCATAAATCCAATTATAAAGATGAACAATTTAATGCGGAAAAGGTAAAACACAAGACACCGGAAGTTTTGTTAATGAGGAAACTGAAACTACAGAAAAACCTCGGGACCTCGTCCAGATTTGAACACCAAACTGTATTAAACAGCTACAGACACTAGCCCACTATAAGACTTCAGACTAGAATGTAATTGAAACCGAAGCCACCATCCAAGCAACTCAGTCACAAACGCGCTCCTTCCGTCTCTTGAACATTGCAAGGCTTTAAGCAATTGATTCTCTTAGCTGACGTCCTTTACAGCCTGAGAGTTTCTTCATCCGCAGTGAAGACTTATGATACCAATCTTCTTCTAACAGATAAAACTATTTGATTTCCCTTTAGATCAAAGATTAAGGCTTGGAAATTTGTTTGTAATATACAAAGCTAGCATCCCTCATAATCCGAAACATCTACTCTCACTTAGATGATAAGTCTGGATCATTTACCACCTCTCAAGAATAATCTTCAAAAGATCAATTAAGATCAATTTTTAGATATTTATCTTGAGGAATCACAAAGTCTGAGACAAAAAGAACTTTGCGATTTCTATCTATCTTTCCTGAAAGAGATTACGAGAACCTTGATAACAGAAAGGTAAGATCAGGATACACGAACTATCAAGGTAAATATAGTCGGACCTGGTTTCACAAATCCCCAAGGCGAAGTCGTTTAGTCATAAACCTAATTATGTTTCCAAGAAGAAACCTAGTTCATAGAGGTAAACCTACCTATATTGATTGGGTTTTGTTATCTTGTGCATCCAAGATAAGAGACAATCATTGGCATGAAAAATTGAAAAAAAAAATATAAAAGAGAGGTAGTGTTTCTTTGCATTGTAGAATGCAAATGTTCATGAATATTTAAATTTCTCTCTCTACAAATACATTCTGCAATGCACAGAAACATTATCTCTCTTATATTTTATTTGTTTTTTCAATTTTCCATGCCAATGATTAAAACCCATATTGATATTGGTAAACCTAACTATCAAGCAAACACTTTTAGGTCTTGAAAATACAATAGAAGAATATCCACTATAGTCCGGTTACGAAACCGTTTATAATGACTTTTCGGTTTGGAAAATATGCCATGCATGTGAAAAAATAAACAATTTGCACTTCATTCAAACACCTAAGAGTTTGATCATGATGCACATATATAAGTGTTTAAGTGATCAATGAAGTTTTGGATGTGTTTATGAGAGTCGTAGCAATGCTAAACATATTTTAAAAAATAAGTCTTTGAGCTTCTGCTAAATTATACTGGGATAGTTGGTGAAACGGTTCGTGAACCGTAAGGCTAGTTCACGACTCAGGGTGCTTTGGTTCGTGAATCGGGTTCGCTAATCCTAATCGGCTTGAGAAATTAGATGTACACTGTTCGCGAACTGGGTTTGCCAACCGTACTTGGTTTTTGAACTCAGATGGACACGGTTCGCGAACTGGGTTCGCCAACCCTAAACCTTTTATACCAACACCAAAAGTTAAGATCACCACGGTTCGTGAACTGTTCCCAACTGAACTTGCAGTTTGCGAACTGGTTCACCAACCTTTCCTTTATTTCTAAAATCAGATATCTATTTTTTGCAAACTAATTTGCGAACCTACCTCGAGCAGAATATAAGAAGTTCATGAATTTCTCTCTTATGATGTTTGAAACATTCCCAAATGATAAAATCACTTATATGATCGATTTTCAATTGATCCACAGATTTATTCACAAATAATAAATTGTTTCGAACTAATATTGTTAAGGACATTTGAACATATATGCTAGAATCATATTTCGAGATTTTTAGCAAGACAAGCTTGACTCGAATTTTATTCTTTGCAAATCTACTAGAAGTCATACGATATAGTCTCAACAGATAAAATGGTAAGATATTGAGTAAAATAAAATGGTTCAGTCTTCACATACCTGATACAAAAGTTCTCCAAATGTATTTGTCTATCTTCAGTCTTCGATTGGTGATATCTAATACTCAACTACCAAATTCGAACCTAGTCCGAGACTTGACTTAGTAAACTTGAAATCAAGATATAGTATTGATCATCTAACATTGACAACAAGCTTGAGATAACAAAACTTATGGATTCAACCCAGCATTGCTCTAACAATCTCCCATTTTGTCAATTTTAGGGACAAAACTATTCAATATATATGGATTCAAGATAAAAAACACTTTTCAGCTGAATATCCACTATGACTGCTTTCTTTTGTTCTCCAACAAACATCTTGAATTCTTCGTACTTCAAGTTTTTATATGGCTCTGCATGTGTTCTTTCAACACTTTTTTTTTGGGAAGATCCGTAGCTATAACAACTTATGAGAATACTCACAAAGAGCTTTGTTAGAATAAAAATCCACTTTACTCATTGGTTGTCATACAGAAACATAGTATTGATACCTTCTTCAAAGTTTAATTGCACCGCAACTTTGAAGCAAAACTACGGAGATATGTTCTCCATTTTTTCGGTAAATCCAAATTGGATTAAATAGCAAGAGAATTACAACTTAATTTATAAGAAAAGAGGCACAACACCCCAAAAACTTACAAACTAAAAAATTAATCAAATCTAAAATAAATTACATTAGGAAATTCAATACAACGAACAAAATCTGGTTTGTTATCATAACTAATTCCTTCTCCATCATCTAACAGGCAACCTCTCTTGGCCATCACATCCGCTGCAAAAATTGCTTCTCTGTAAGTGTGAACAAAACAAATTCTTTTGTATCTAGCTATGACCGCAATCCATCTTTATCTTGCTCTGACGGAGATATGTTCTCCCCCTTAGTCAATACTTACATCTTTATCAAAATAGGTAAAACCTATAGATAATAATCCACTACCTCTTACATAATGCTTCGAGAAGTCATATGTTGTAGTAAGATAATACATAACAAATCTCTCCCCTTTTGTCAACAAAATTGGCAAAGGCGAAAAATAGGGATTATAATGAATTAAACAAAAGAGTATTCAAGAATAGAGACACATACCAGCTTTTAGTTTAGACGATTCTACCAAGAAAATACTCGGTTTTAGCGTTAAGGAGACGTATAGGTACAAGTATCTCCTACAGTTCCACATCCGCTCTCCCCAGAAAAATATAACATTTAAGCACAAGTTCAAAAGAACTCTCCTCCATTTGATGTCGTTCCCGAAATAAGAGCGACCTTGACTTTAATCACAAGAGAAATATTTTATTTGGACACTAACAAACTTACTCGCTAGTTACAAATAAAGTAAATTTGTATCCCAATATTTTTCTCTCTTCTCGCCAGTTACGAACAAAGAAGTTAAAAATATCGATCTTAATATTAGAGGCACTGAGATACAAGATTTTTGTGAGAAAAATAATCATCGACAAAACCTATTCTCTACGCCAGTTATGAACAAGAGAACAATTAGTGCGATATGACTCAACATAAGAATTATAACTTCTCTAGCCGTGTACGAACATAGAGATTAAAGTTCACCACTAGTAGTTATGCAATAAAGGAAGTAAGTAGATTCCTAGAAAACATCTTACGGAATCCTGTAGCAGTATATTCACAAAAAGTGTAATCGTAAAGAGATCAATACTGTCATTCTCAAAATAGTTTACTCCTCTTTTTCAAGAGTTAAGAGCGGATTCGAAAGACAAAAATCTCTTCACTGGAACATGAGCTTAGTTGCCCAAAATATATGAATAAGATCAGGGGCAAAACTAGCTTAGATTAATGAACTAGAACAACACTGATAGCTTTACGAAGGTTCTGCAATATTCGGGAATCTAAAGATTTGGTAAGGATATCAGTCAACTATTGTTCAGAAGGCACAAACCCAATCTTAACAATACCATTCTCAAAGACTTCTCTTATGAAATCTTATGTCAATGTGCTTTGTTCTTCAGTGTTCAACGGGATTCTCAGTGTTTCGAATCCCACTTGATTTATCATAAAAGATTTTCATAGTTCCAGTATCTATTATAATATGTAAGCATTTGTTTCATCCATAAAAGTTAAGTACAATGCGAACCTGCATCAATGTATTCGGCTTCACAGGTGGATAAAAACTGTGAGTTTTGTTTCTTTCTACGCTAAGCCACAAGATTCAGACCCATATGAAAAGTCCTCCTGATGTACTCTTTTTGTCTTCTACACAACCTGCCCAGTATGCATCATTTTTGCTAAGTCCAAATGGTTTATTGCGGCAAAAAAACGTAATTACAAGAATTAAAAAATAGGAGGCACAAGGCCTCCCACCCCCATAAACCAAAGGGGTGAAAAATGAAAACACAAAAAAAAACACATAAGAGTTCAAGAACCCTAAAAAAACATAACACACAACCTAGATCACATCACTAAAAAATAAAAAGACAAAAGCGTCTATTTTTTATTTTTCTTCTTAGGGGTCTTCATTCTTGCTGCTTGTTCTTTAAATTCTTTGAAGTACTCTTTTCTGTACGCTAAGTCATTCAAAAATTTAGTCCGAATATCTGCATTGTTAATTGTATCATAAACCTCCCTCTCCTTTTCTGTCAATGGATTGGACTCCACCTCTTGAAAATTAGCCAAACTAGTAATGGGCTTAGGTGATCTCTGTTGGGCCTTGGTTCCCAATTTTTTCCGCTCATAAGATGTCTCCAAATCCCGGCAAGTTTCTCTAGCCAAAATCTGTTTAGCTTCATGTGCTTTCATTCTGGCCTTAATATCCTCATCAATCTCCTTATTTATATCCGACTCCACGTAATCCGAATCATCAGAATAATCATATTTTCCTTGTTCCAAAACACACTTACTGTCAGCAAGAGCTTTCTTATTTTTTTCCAAGTCAGCCAAAGGCAATCGAAATTTTTCTTCAGCTACAGCAAGTTCCAACGCCAACTGTTTATCAACCTCTACAGAATTACTTGTACCTGCATCATCAGTAATAACATTACATTGGTCCGCAAAATTCTTCCCATTCTTAGATGATTCCATAGGTTTATTAGCATCTGAAATAAAACCCCATTCTTTTGAATTTTTCACTTCAGTTGCCATAGCAGCAGCCTCCAATTCAGGAACAGAGTGCTCATCTGATTCCACACTGTCATCAATAATCACATTCTCCACCTCATCTCTAAGACCAAGCTCAGCACTAAGCACTTGAAAAGTATTTTTAGAGAGAATTGGTTCAGACCTGAGCAAATCATTCACCAAAGGCGTTGAAAAATCATCCACCGCACCTGCAACATGCTTATCCTTGCCTAACTGACCCATAGAACCTACACTTGCAGCACCAACCTGCAAATTCTTCTTCTTACTACTTTGCACTTCTTTCCAAGCATACTTAGAATATTTATTTGCATCAAGTTTACTACTCTCATTAGTTTGCTTACCCTGATCATTCCGAGTATCCTTAGCTGTACCACCCAAAATCTTAAGAGCTGCAATAAAATTTTCAAATTCGTGTCCCATATGCTTGCAGTGGCTACAAAAGTTAATGTTTTCCAAATCTTGTATTTCAACATACTGCCAACATTCTTTTCCATTAGCTTTGAGCCGAGTTCTTTTAGGAATCAATTTAGCAAAATCGATATCAATAAGAACAGCAGCATAATTGCCAACATCATGGTCTAAAGTTTTTTGATCAATGGGAATCGGCTTACCTAGAACTTTTGCAATAGATAAATGAATTTTTTTTGTCCACAGTTCAATGTATAAGCCTGGAAAACTCACCCAAACTGAAGCATGAGACGTGTTTTGCCTTTCTGGATCAAAATTAGGAAAAAAATTGAAAACCCTAAGGATTAATACTTATCTTCAACTGAAGTTAGCTTGATGATGAAAAAACCCTTTGTCATTGGAACCAACTTGCACCTTCCATCTCCAAGTTTCCATTGCTCCTCCAAAATTCTCTAAACTTCATTAAGTCTTAATCCTCTGAAATTTAATCTCCCAATAAGACTAAACTGAAACATATCTCGCCCCTCTTGTGTTAACTCAAGAGGCAAATCTAACGCTGGTTCATCACGAAAAATAATAGCATCAGGAAGAGATGTGAGATCCGAATCTGTTAACATATAGGGTTTTTTACCCTTAACCAAATCAGCAAAAGACGCTGCTTTAGTCTCATGAGATTTATCTGAATCTGAAGTTTCCCCATTAGAACTAACGAGAACTAATGGTTGATTAGCCTGCATCGTGAATCAAAGAATTGAAACCCTAAAAAAATCGCCTAGAAATCGCCTGGAGAGAAAAACGCTTTTTTCTCTTTCCTCATCCTAACCAGTAAGCCCAGTATGCATCAGAATAAGAAGTAAGTTCAGTGTTAGTATCCAAGGTATAAGATAAACCATAACCAATAGTGTGTTTAACATATCGGATGATTCTTTTTTGCAGCTACAAGATGAGACTCTTTTGGTTCTGCTTAAAATCTTACACACCAACCGACACAAAAAAAAATGTCAGGTCTAGTTGCTATTGGATATAACAGACTTCAATAATGGATCTATAAATTTTTTGATATACTTTGACACCATTCTCGTCTCGTTGTAATTTTCTAGTAGTAGCCATAAAAGTAAGCTTTGGACTCGATTTTTCTAGGCAAAACCTGTGAAAAAGTTCCTTGGCATATTTTCCTTAAGAAATATAAATTACATCCTTATGTTGTTGAATTTGTAATCCCAAGAAGTACTTTAGTTCACCAACATTGCTCGTTTCAAATTCCTTCCCCAAAGAGGTTTGGAATTCGTCAGAAAGTTTCCTGGATGTTGATCCATAGATGGTATCATCCACAAAGATCTGAGCTATTAAAACATCCTTACCACTCCATTGGATAAAAAATGTATTGTTAGCTCCTCCTCTAGCAAAACCTTTTCTTTGAAGAGGAGTAGTTAGCTTTTCATACCATGCTCGTGGAGCTTGGTTTAATCCATATAATGCCTTGTTTATTAAAGACGAGGGTACCCAAATACACCACAATATTTTAAATATCAACCTATAAGTCTGATACCAAGTGTGATCGTCTATGGACAAAATCGAGAAAATACAACAACTAGATAATAGTTACGGTCCGAAACCAATTTATTATAAGATCAATATCAAGTGATTAGGAATTAACGCACTTGTGTATTTACTTTATTATAATATAAAACAATAATAATGCGGAAGCAAAGTAAATAACACAACACAAGATTCTGTTAACGAGGAAACCGCAAATGCAGAAAAACCCCGGGACTTGGTCCAGTTTTGAATACTCTCAGAATTAAGACGCTATAAAAATCTAATGCCAACTTTGTATAGTTGAGACCAAGTATACTACCCTAGCTACTTAGTTTCCTCAGTATCCCTACGTCTTTGACCTTATGGTCACACACATGAATCTCAAGACAGAATTCACTATCTCAAGTTGCTTTACTCCTTTTGATCGTATTCCAAATAGCAAAGGAATGAATCTATTTGGTAACCACTCTATTCAATCTTTAGTACAAATATGTTTGAGTTGTCAATAAAGGCTCTTATGTTTAATCTTCTTCTTTTTTTATTATTCAAAATTTATTTTATTGATATTAATGAGAAGTTACATATGTATCTTCTGTAACCCAGTCATGTATGTCAGGTGGGATATCATGAGAGTATTGAAAATCAAACTTCAACTGTATATCTTTTTTAGCTATCTTATCAGCTACTCCATTAGAATCCCTTCTAACAGAGAGACACTTCCAATGACTAATCTTACTCAAAATAAACCTAATATATAAAACTAAAGACCGGTTCATCCAGTGAACATAAAAAGTTGGTTCATTTATTGACTTAACTAAAGCTCCATTATCAGGTTCAAAGATGATGTTGTTGATACTTTTTGTTATTGCCCAAATTGCAGCTGCCTTCATTGCTCTGCACTCCAGCTCCTCAACTTCAATCCCATCTTTCATTCCTCTATTGAAATAGTTTCCTTGGACTCCAATGCAGGTACCTGCACAATCTCTCACAATTAAACCAATGCCACCTTGCAAAGTCTCTTTCACCTAAGAAGCATCAAAATTAATTTTTAGTAAACCATTCTCAGGGGGTTTCCATTTCAGTTCCTGCAGGTACCAGCACCATTAGTAGTATGAGCAAGATTAATATGAATAAGCTTATTAATACCATCCAAAGTTACTAGTCTATTAGGATTACAGTTCTGAAACACTTTTGAGCATCTGTCTTTCCATATGAACCAAAGTGCAGCCATCAATAGCTTATTCAATTCATATCTAGAGATACCTGAGCCAAAAATCAAACTGTTACTAGTTGAAAACCAAGAAATGACCCAGCTCCTAAAAGATCCATGTTGAGCAACAATGTTTCCTACATTAATGTTTAGATCCAACCAAATGGGCCTAGCATAAGGACAGTGAATGAAGAGATGATCAATAGTTTCCTATTTTTGAGCTCTTATGTTTAATATAATAAACTCCTTTGTCTGGTTAGATCAATCCAAAACTTGATTACCGAAATAACCAATTTCCAGATTCATAATCAAATAATATAGAACTCAAAGAGTAACTATAAAGTGATGCCGATCTTATCAACTAGATAATCACATGTCTATCAAAGATAAACAAGATCTAGATGGATCCTAGACAATCAAGATGTGTGCACAAATTCACAAGATATGAAAACTAATAAGAAAATCTTCTTTGTCTTCAAATCTTCAATTGCCTTCTCAATAACCTGCACAACACAAACTTGAATCCTCTTGTGATCAATCACACACAGAACGGGGTCTGTTAACAATGGATTATCACATGATGACTTTAGATCTACAAATAGTTCTAAAGATCCCGTTGATATTTTGATCTAGTTTGAGTGACCCTTATGTCAGAAGAGAAGGCTCTCAAGAATAATCAAACTAGGTGCAATCAAAGTTTCAACAACTGTTAGTCAATAAAATCAATAATTGAAAACTAAAATAACAATGCAATTATCTAGTTCCCAACCAACGGTACTCGTAGAGCTTCTTGATCCCATGGAATTTTTTAAACCAGCGTTTGTAAGAGATTTCGCCTAATTAGATTACGTTCCTTTTCGAATAGACGGCTCCAACAGAAACAACACGAATGAAGTTTGCCTGGCTCTTAGGATAGTTTGCAAGAAATGCAAACTCAAGTATTTATAGACCAAGGTTGTTTGGACAACAAGGAAATTCCAAAACCGAAAATATTCTCAAGATATGCATTAAAGTACCGAATTTCAGTTTTCCTACTTCCAATTAAATGTCAAACAATATCTCCGAAATCTCTCTTAGAAAGTTTCTATTATTAGTTTAGCACATTAACTAATAAACTTTTTCCAGAGGATATGATTTAATTGCTGGTAATTAAAACATATATATTTGAAAACCATAGTTAAATGCTTTTCAAAACTTCGATTCGGGATCATCTTGAGCATCAAGGAATATCTTTGAACAATTAATGATAAGAGTTATGTACATGTTCAAATAATGTCGACATCTAGAAGTTTCTCTTATCAAACCCTAATTCCTAATTCACACACAACATGAAGAAATGTGTGAACTTTGGAAACTCGGTTTTGCTCTTGGGACCGGTTATACCATGACTCACAATATAAGTTGTGACCGGTTATACCATGCTACCCAAGATAGGTTGTGACCTGTTACACCATGCTTCCTAATGTAGCTTGTGATCGGTTGCACCTTATTTCCCAAAGTAGCTTGTGATCTGTTACACCTCGCTTCCCAAATTAGCTTGTGACCAGTTACAACTTACTTCCCAATGTAGCTTGTGACTGTTTACATCTTGCTTTACAAATTATCTTGTGACCGATTACAACTTGCTACACACAGTAGGCTATGACCGATTATACCTTTATTCTGAACATAAGTCAAGATAGGTTCTACCTTGTCAGTTTGTATTGGTCATCCAAATGATATTCAATAAAGAACCGGACCAACACACTTATGATTTCCCTTTCGATTATGAAACAAGTTCAGACATCTACTTCCTTAAATCAATGTAATAATACATAGTTTCCTAGGATGAAATCACACTTATATCCTACACATAATCAAGTAACTAAATACATGGATTATGTTGATGCTGTATTTACAAAGTTCAAAAGATAAGTGTTATACTTTGTAATATAATTCCTTGATACTTTGATCATGAAAAGACAAGGGTACCCAAATACACCACAATCTTTTTGTTTCAAGTCTGATAGCAAGTGTGATCGTCTATGGACAAAGTCGAGACAATACGACAACTTGATATTCACTTGATAATAGTTACGGTCCGAAACCGATTTACTATAGGACCAACATGAAGTGATTAGGATTAACACACAAGTGTATTTACTTTATTATAATATAAAACAATTATATTGCGGAAGTAAAGTAAATAACACAACACAAGATTTTGTTAACGAGGAAACCGCAAATGCAGAAAACCCCCGGGACCTAGTCCAGTTTTGAATACTCATATAATTAAGCCGCTATACAAAATCTAAACCAACTTCGTATAGTTGAGACCAAGCAGACTACCTCTAGCTACTTAGGTCCCTCAGTATCCCTGCGCCTTCGACTTCTAATATCACGCACGTGAATAGCAAGTCCTTTGGATCGTATTCCAAACAATAAAGGAAGAATCTGTTTGGTAACCACTCTAATCAATCTTGCTACAAGATTATGATAAGTTGTTGACAAGGGCTCTTATGTTTAATCTATAAACTCCTTTGTTTGGTTAGATCAATCTAAATATTGAATACTGAAATAATTAATCTTTAGATTCACAATCAATCTATATAGTTCTCAAAGAGAAACTATAAAGTGATTTCGATCTCACGCAACTAATCAATCAGATCTATCAAAGATAAACTGATTCTAGTTGGATCCCAGCCGATCAAGGTTTGTGCACTAAATCCACAAGATACGAAAACTAATAAGAATTCTTCTTCGTCTTAAAATCTTCTATTGCCTTCAAATACCTGCACAACACCACTTGATCTCTTGTGATCAATCAGACATTGAATGAAGTCTATTAACAATGGATTATCACAAGATGTCTTTAGATCTAACAACATTTCTAAAGATCAAGTCGATACTTTGATCTAGTCGGAGTGAATCTTATAAACAAACTAGGTGCAATCAAGGTTTCAACAACTGTTAGTCAATCAAATCAAAAGGAAAACTAATAATACTACAATTATCTAGTTTCCCACCAACGGTACTCATAGAGCTTCTTGATCCCACAGAAGTCTTTAAACGAGCGGTCGTAAGAGATTTCACCTAATTAGGATACTTTCCTCTCTGAATAGACGGCTCCACAAGAAACAACAAGAAATGAAGTTTTCCTCGCTCTTAGGATGGTTAGCTAGAAATGCAAACTTAGGTAATTATAGACCAAGGATGTTTGGACACCAAGGAATTTCCAAAACCGAAAATATACTCAAGATATGCAATAAATGCCCAAATTCAGTTTTCCTAATTCCAATAAATGTTGGTCCAATATTTCCAAAATCTCTTATAGAAAATCTCCAATTAGTAAATGCACATTAAGAATTTTTATTCTCTAGATCTATGCATTAATTGTTGGTAATTAAAACATATAAAACCAGAAACCTTAATTAAAAGATTCGTAATTTATTTCGGCACAGGATCACCTTGAGTACCAAGGAATATCTTTGAACAATAAACGATAAGAGTTACTACTCGTGTTCAAAGTATGTTGACATCTTTTCATTGCAAATCCTTATTTCATATTTACATGGATTTGTTTCTTGGAATCGGTTCTACCACACTTCCAAACAAGTTTAGAATTGGTCCTACCAAACTTCCAAGACTACCATGTGATCGGTCATACCAAGTCACAATGGTTAGTTGTGATCGGTCTTACCAAGTCACATATATGGTTTCGGATCGGTTCTACCTAAACGTGGTATCTACTTGTGATCGGTCACACCAGTCACTAGGATCGGTTACACCAATTAAAAGAATCGGTCATACAACTCTTATAATCGGTCACACCAATTACAAGGATCGATCGTACCATCTCGTGGTGATTACTTAGGATCGGTTACACGAATTACTAGGACCAGTCATTGAAAAAGCGGGGGTACAACAACCACACCCTATATTTTATTTAGGCAATCTGTATGGACTAACTCCAATATATTTCCAAGAGAATCAACTAGACAGTCAGACTCAATCAAGGAAAATACAACAAAGAGTAATATCTTTGTTTCTCAATGTAATCAGCAAACCAATAGATAGCAATCCGCGAGTCTGATTATTCTGAGAAACAACTTGAACGGTACCAAAGACCAACGTTCAAGTGTCAATCAATTTATATCAACAACCAAAGGTTGGATTATCTAATTGATTAAATTACGCACAACTTGTGATATTTCAATTATATAGAAAATATAATGCGGAAAAGAAATAACACAGACACCGGAATTTTGATAACGAGGAAACTGCAAATGCAGAAAAACCCAGGGACCTAGTCCAGATTTGAACACCACACTGTATTAAGACGCTATAGACTCTAGCCTATTATAAGTTAACTTCGGACTGGAATGTAGTTGAGCCCTAACCAATCTCACACTGATCAAGGTACAGTAGCGTTCCTTACGCCTCTGAATCCCAGCAGGACTCTACGCACTTGATTCCCTTAGCTGATCTCACCCACAACTAAGAGTTGCTACGACCCAAAGTCGAAGACTTGATAAACAAATCTGTCTCCCATAGAAATACCTACGAGTTTTTGTTCCTATTAGAGCACTGCTCGGTCAAACTCGCAAGCATTGCTATCTCAAGCTTGTTGTCATGTTTAGTTGCCAAAACTATAAGTCTTGATTTCTAGTATACTTATAGCTAAGTCTCAGATTAGGATAGAAAGTGTAGTTGAGCATTAAACTTTACGGAGTTCATCGATTGAAGACGAAGAACTACCAAGGGTAGTTTGTGGAACTTCATCAACAAAAGGTTTGTGGAGACTTGAACTCATCTATCACTCAGAAGTCTATCTACTCTATCTCCTATTTGAGATAAAAGTCGTATAGCTATATAGACTTCAATTATACACATTTGATATTTCGAGCTGAGTTTAACTCGCTTACATATTTCTCGAAATATGTGTTGTTAAGCTTTCGCTTTAACCAAGTTCATCTTATATTCTTGATGAAAGTAAAAAGATGATCATGTGAAAATCGCCTGGTAACATCTTACATGATTTGTGTTAGACAGTCATTTGATGTAGACTCGCAATGTTTCGTATTGATCATTCGATCACTTGAAAATTGCTTTGAAGCTAATAGTTTGTGTGAGACAGCTATTGTCGTCTTCCGAGAATGTTTCAATGATTAAAACAAGAGTTTAGAACAATTGGATATAAGCATAGTATGCATACTTTCATATATGTAATCCAAGTCCGGGAACCATGGTATACATACCCGTATGCGTACTGCTTGGTTTAGTGAAAGTCCGGGAACCTTGTATGCATACCGGTATGCGTACTGGCATGAGGTTCAGTACTGGGAATTTCTGCTGAGTTTGGAAGGTATGCGTACGAGTTCGCGTACTGGCGAACCCAAACTTAGTCCGGCACCTAAGGTATGTGTACCCGTTTGCATACCTGAGTGGATAATATTCTAAAATCGGTTTGTTCATGAACTAATACATTTATATAATAAGGAATGCAATCTTTTACAAACCGTGGCTATAATGCTCATGACTTGATTCGAGTGAATCAAAATCGATTTTGCTTCAATTGTGTCTTGTATACTTCTATGAGAATATAAACAATTGAACAACTCTAGAACTAGTTTCATTTGAGTCATTTGAACTAGTTATGGTTAAGATGAATAAGGTTGATATGAAAGTGTTCATATGGCTAACCTCGGTTAACTATTGTTGAGCCAACAAAGGTGCAAAAGTCTAGGTACGGTTACTCATATCTAAATGAAGTCACTTCTCATGTGTGTGTAACAAGCTAAGTTGGATATAACGGTTGAAAGATATTAGCTTGAGTCTAATCAGGTTTTCATCTAACGGTGAATATTGAATGCTTTGTTACCAAGGTAACATTGATTACAAACCCTGATTTGTAGACTATATAAAGGAGAACTCTTCAACTGGGAAACCTAATCCCCACACCTCCTGTGTGATACTAGTTGCGACTATAGTCGATTCTCCTTTAACCTTAGGTTTTCACGAAACCTTATAGGTTAACGACTTGAAGACTTCATTGGGATTGTGAAGCCAGACCCAACTATTTTCTCTATAGTTGCGTGTTCTGATCTTGCTAATTTTTATCGTGATTGAGTACTATCTTCTCTAAGATTTTCTCAAGATTTAATCTCTGAATGGCAAGATAAAATGTAGTCACAAACATCTTCGTCTCATCGTTTTTGATTCCACAATATCTTGTTTCGCTACCATACGATTAAGATTATTGTGAGGTGATTGATATTTATAGGCTGTTCTTCGGGAATATAAGTCCGGTATATCAATTGGTTCATGTTCACCTTGATTTATCAAAAGACGGAACAAAACTGATAGGTTTATCTGTGGGAGACAGATTTATCTATTCAATAGACTTTTCTGTGTGAGACAGATTGGGTTATCAAGTCTTCGACTTTAGGTTGTAGCAACTCTTAGTTGTGGGTAAGATCAGCTAAGGAAATCAAGTGCGTAGAGTCCTGCTGCGATTCAGAGACGTAAGGAGCGCAAACGTACTTTGATCAGTATGAGATTGGTTAGGGCTCAACTACATTCCAGTCAGAAGTTAACTTGGAGTAGGATAGTGTCTGTAGCGGCTTGATACAGTGTGGTGTTCAAATATGGACTAGGTCCCGGGGTTTTTCCTGCATTTGCGGTTTCCTCGTTAACAAAATTTCTGGTGTCTTTGTTATTTCTTTTGTGCATTATATTTTCTATATAATTGAAATATCACAGGTTGTGCGTAAGTTCAATCAATTGTGAATCCAACTTTTGGTGGTTGATTAAATTGATTGACACTTTGATATTGGTTTTTGATACCGTCCAAGTTATTTCTTATATTCAATCGGGCTCGCAAATTCCTATTTGTTTGATTGCGGATTGAATTGAGAAATTGAGATATAACTCTTTGATATACTTTTCTTAAAATTGAGTCTGACTGTCTAGTTGATTCTCTTAAAAGTATATTGGAGTTAGTCCTTACAGATTGCTAAGCGAAATATTGGGTGTGGTTGTTAAACCCCCGCTTTTTCAATTGTTATCAGAGCAGGCAAGCACGTTTAAGACCTCATAAGTCTGTATTTGTAGCGATCTGACTCTATGGACAATAATATTATCTCTGATAAACGTATCACCAGAAACAAAAGTTTAGTTTCTATGAAATCTATTAAAGAGAAAGATTTATCAATCTCAAATATAGACGAACCTTGTGTTCAAACGAAACAGACTTGCATTGACAAGTCTTATCCCGATTACCTTTCGAACGAGTCTGACTCTGTTGAAGAAAGTGATGTGGACGAAGAGAGTGAACTGATTCTAAATCTTGTTAGAATCCAGGTTGATAGAATCAATCGGTTGAAAAACAAGGTCAATACTCTTATTGGTATAGTAAAAGTTCGTGACTCTAAATTAAAGGCTCTTAGCGAGGAAAACGCCGAAGTTTTCTCTTCACGAACCTTACTTGAGGCGAAACTCAAAAAGGATGCCTTCGAAATTGAAAAACTTTTGAGTAAACTCTCTATTCAAGGATGTTCTAAACAGTCCACTATACCAACTGCTTCTGACTCTACTATAAGAAATTTAGTTCCAGAAGCAAAATTGAAATCCTTTCCTATTGACAAAGAAGTGCATGGTTCTTCCACTAATCATGGATTTACCTCATCTCATGGGAGGAAGAAATCTTCTAACGATTGTTCTAATGCTACACACTCTAATCACTCCCGTGATCAGAAAGTATGTGTTTTTTGTAATTCAAAAGGACATGTTCAACGGAAGAGCAAACTGAAGCCGAATGACAATTACTTTGGTCGACTTCAGCATACCTTGGATTTAATTCTCAATGGTGTTACTGACATTCAGATGTCTAAACCTATTGGTTTTAGTACTCTCCATTTGAATTCTCCTAGGAATGTCAGTTCAAATTGCTCATCGAACGTTCGAACCAATTGTAGCATTAATACAAATCGTTCAAGAAGAATTCAGAAAGGTCCCTCTCAACCTAATGTGATAAATGATGTTCAAGATGTGAAAAAGGTTCCTATAGAGGGAAGCAACGGTGGAGATATGAAGGACAACCTTAATCTGATAATTGAAGGATACATGGATCTTATCAACAGGCTGTCGAAATCCTCCGAACGAACTTCTTCTGGTAAGGACTCGAACTCTGTCTCGTATTTTGATGACATTAAGTTTCTTGATAATTTTTCACATCAAAAAGGATTTTTTCCTAGAATTAGAAGGAAAAAGAGACTCAACCGTGAACACCATTCATTTAATGAGCTTAGGGATCATACTTGTGCTAATTAATCACAAGGGTTAAATGCTTACTCATAAAAATCCTGTTGAGTAAGATTTGCTAATAATCAGGTATACTTTTGGCAAAAAATGTTTTCTGTTTAGTTTAGCTATTTTCTTATCGTCCATAGCTAAATTATTGTCCACAGATAGCTTTGCCTAAGTATTGGTTGTGTCTCAAGAATCTCGTCGACTATTTGTTGGAATTTTTTTTTGTTGCAACTATGTTGCTTGCTACTCTTGTGCTCTAAATTTCTTCTCTATGGAGATATAAAATTTATTGAGACAAAATCATGTGAAAGAAAATTCTTCATCTAGCAAAAATAAACTGTTTTACTTTGTTTTTTACTATTTTTTTGTAAATAGTACATTCAGTTTTGTCTTGGGTTCGGATTGTGTTCGTACGGTTACCCTTGTCTTACTTGTCACGAACTGTCTTTTAGAAACCCTAAAAAGTTACCTTCCCTAAGAAACCATTTAAATACCAAATCTATTGAGTCACGTACGCATACTCTAGGTTTTTGTCGTTTTGTCAAGAATGTCTTCACCTTCTCGCACTGGTGGTTTTGCAAGAGGTTTTCTTGATAATGGTATTGGTTTCGAGTCCAAGGGAAGGAAGAAAAGAACCCTGGTATAAGATAATGATCAAAATCCTAATGCCTCATGCTACTATGCCTATAATCATCAGGATGTTGAGAATGAGGATATGGTTTCTGCTGAAGTGGTTCATGATTTTCTTAAATACTTTGAGGAAGCAAAACTGCAACTCGTTGATACTATGAAGGGTCTTGATGTGTTAAGAACTGAGTTGAAAAAGGTTAATTCAAACCTTGTTCTCATGAAGACACATGTTAAAGATCTTCTCAATGAGGATATCTTCTCTGAAGAAGCAGTGGATGCTGTCAATCACAAGCTTGAAGGTTTAAAGACTCATGAGGGTTTCGGAAGTGATCTTTGATTTCCGTTCATGATCGATTTTGTTGATTTAGGAGTCTTTTGATTTTTGCTTGTCGTCTTTATTTTTTGTCTAGGAACTTTTATGAGAATTTATTCTTGTGTTTTAAGAAGGATAACTAGGGTTTGGAATAGCCATTATTGTGAGTACACATAGCTATTTCCAACGATTTTCATCTTGCAATGTTTTCAGATTTATTTATTTAAATTCTAAAGTTTATTTGGAAGATGATTTTGCAGTATTAATCTTTGTGGTTTTATATATTGCAACTTGTTATGGGATATGTGTGGCTGCGTCCGTGAACTATGATTGTCCCAAAAATTCTCAAAAGTTAAGTCTATCATATGTCTATCTTGATAAAAGATAGAATGAACTTTTGACAACAAAAGTAATTATGTCATTATGCAAATATTGATGGAAGATAGGATGAACTTTTGTTTACAAAGATCAAGTCTATTACATGACTCTATGCAAATATTGATGAAAAATAGAATGAATCTTTGAATATTCCGCAGTATTGGTCTTTCCCTGATCCGCATCTTTGTGTAAGTACTGTGTGGCCCCATAAGTTCTCTTATTTGAGCATTTCCAATTAAATTAATCATTGGTTCTCTTGTGGTTAGTTTAATAGAGTATTTTGGATACAAATTCATGTTCCATGTGATTTGTTAATGTCCAAAGAAATCCTTCTTTTCTTGTTAAAGTAAGGTCGCTCTTGTTGTTCTTTCGGAAATGACATTTTATGGGGGGAGAGTTCTTAATTGAACTTGTGCTTAATTGCCAAATCTTTGTGGGGAGTGCGGCTGTGGAATATTGTAGGATTTTTATTGTATCTTTATAAACTCCTTGATGAATGCATTTAGTTTCGGCTATATGATTGCATCAAAACAAAGTTGATATGTTCTATTTTGGTCATGAAGTATCTCTATGGAAATTTCATTAGGATCCCACTAGTTTTCGTACCTTTTCCAATTTTTATTGACAAAAAAGGGGAGAATTAATGTGTAGTTCACACTACAAATACATATGGTTTACGGATCATTATGTAAGGGGGAGTGGTTTTCATGTGAGATGAAGTATTGACTAAGGGGGAGTGATACATATCACCATAGTATTGTTGTCAAAGTTGTGATACAATTGGACTTTGATGCTGTGTAATAATACTATGACACGGTATAACAATGATTGAGAGCAACTGTTTTCTCATTGTTATAGCTACGGATCTTCAACAACATTGATGCTAAGTTGAACATGTTCATAATCACTAGAGTACTTGGAAGTGACGAAGATTTCGAGTAATGTTGAAAAACCAAGGAAATCAAGCATTTGGATTGAGAGCTACAAAGTTTATTTATTTTGTATTCCATATGTATTGATAGTTTTGTCACTAAAATTGACAAAGGGGAAGATTGTTAGAGCACTGCTCGGTCAAACTCGCAAGCGTTGCTATCTCAAGCTTGTTGTCAAGTTTAGTTGCCAAAACTATAAGTCTTAATTTCTAGTCTACTTATAGCTAAGTCTCGGATTAGGATAGAAAGTTTAGTTAAGCATTAAACTTCACGGCGTTCATCGATTGAAGACGAAGAACTACCAAGGGTAGTTTGTGGAACTTCATCAACAAAAGGTTTATGGAGACTTGAACTCATCTATCACACAAAAGTCTATCTACTCTATCTCCTATTTGAGACAAAAGTCGTATAGCTATATAGACTTAAATTATACACATTTTATATTTCGAGCTGAGTTTAACTCGCTTACATATTTCTCGAAATATGTGTTGGTAAGCTTTTGCTTTAACCAAGTTCATCTTATATTCTTAACGAAAGTCAAAAGATGATCATGTGAAAATCGCCTGGTAACATCTTACATGATTTGTATGAGACAGTCATTTGATGTAGACTCGGAATTTTTCGTATTGATCATTCGATCACTTGAGAATTGCTTTGAAGCTAATAGTTTGTGTGAGACAGCTATTGTCGTCTTCCAAGAATGTTTCAATGATTAAAACAAGAGTTTAGAACAATTGGATATAAGCATAGTATGCGTACATGCGTATATGTAATCCAATTCCGGGAACCATGGTATGCATACCCGTATGTGTACTGCTTGGTTTAGTGAAAGTACGCGAACCTTGTGCGCATACCGGTACGTGTACTGGCGTGAGGTTCAGTTCTGGGAATTTCTGCTGAGTTTGGAAGGTATGCGTACCAGTTCGTGTACTGGCGAACCCAAACTTAGTCCGGCCACTAAGGTATGCGTACCCGTTTACATACCTGAGTGAATAATGTTCTAAAATCGGTTTGTTCATGAACTAATACATTTATATAATAAGGAATACAATCTTTTGAAAACCGTGGCTATAATGTTCATGACTTGATTCGAGTGAATCAAAATCGATTTTGCTTCAATTGTGTCTTGTATACTTCTATGAGAATATAAACAATTGAACAACTCTAGAACTAGTTTCATTTGAGTCATTTGAACTAGTTATGGTTAAGATGAATAAGGTTGATATGAAAGTGTTCATATGGCTAACCTCGGTTAACTATTGTTGAGCCAACAAAGGTGCACACATTTAGGTACGGTTACTCATATCTAAATGAAGTCACTTCTCATGTATGTGTAACAAGCTAAGTTGGATCTAACGGTTAAAAGATATTAGCTTGAGTCTAATCAGGTTTTCATCTAATGGTGAATATTGAATGCTTTGTTACCAAGGTAACATTGATTGCAAACCCTGATTTGAAGAATATATAAAGGAGAACTCTAGCAACTGGGAAACCTAATCCCCACACCTCGTGTGTGATACTAGTTGCGACTAGAGTCGATTCTCCTTTAACCTTAGGTTTTTCACGAAACCCTGTACGTTAACGACTTGAAGACTTCATTGGGATTGTGAAGCCAGACCCAACTATTTTCTCTGTAGTTTCGTGTTCTGATCTTACTGTTTTCTATCGTGATTGAGTACTATCTTCTCTAAGATTTTCTCGAGATTTAATATACGATAGGCAAGATAAAAAGTAGTCATAAACATCTTCGTATCATCGTTTGTGATCCCACAATATCTTGTTTCGCCACCATACGATTTAGCTTATTGTGAGGTGATTGATATTTCTAGGCTGTTCTTCGGGAATATAAGTCCGGTATATCAATTGGTTCATGTTAACCTTGATTTATCAAAAGACAGAACAAAACGCATAGGTTTATCTGTGGGAGATAGATTTATCTATTCAATATACTTTTCTGTGTGAGACAGATTGGTTTATCAAGTCTTCGACTTTGGGTCGTAGCAACTCTTAGTTATGGGTGAGATCAGCTAAGGGAATCAAGTGCGTAGAGTCCTGCTGGGATTCAGAGACGTAGGGATCGCAATTGTACCTTGATCAGTGTGAGATTTGTTAGGGATCAACTACATTCCAGTCCGAAGTTAACTTGGAGTAGGCTAGTGTATGTAGCGACTTAATATAGTGTGGTGTTCAAATATGGACTAGGTCCCGGGGGTTTTCTGCATTTGCGGTTTCCTCGTTAACAAAATTTCTGGTGTCTGTGTTATTTCTTTTTCCCATTATATTTTCTATATATAATTGAAATATCACAGGTTATGCGTAAGTTCAATCAATTGTGAATCCAACCTTTGGTTGTTGATTAAATTGATTGACACTTGGATATTGGTTTTTGATACCGTCCAAGTTATTTCTTATATTCAATCGGGCTCGCAAATTCATATATGTTTGAGTGCGGATTAAATTGAGAAATTGAGATATTACACTTTGATATACTTTTCTTAAGATTGAGTCTGACTGTCTAGTTGATTCTCTTAAAAGTATATTGGAGTTAGTCCATACAGATTGTTAAGCAAAATAATTGGTGTGGTTGGTCGACCCCCGTTTTTTCAGTTCCGTCTTTTGATAAATCAAGGTGAACAAGAACCAATCTATACACCAGACTTATATTCCCGAAGAACATCCTAGTAGTATCAATCACCTCACAATAATCTTAACCATATGGAAGCGGAACAAGATATTGTGGAATCACAAACGATGAGACGAAGAGGTTTGTGATTACTTTTTATCTTACCTATCGGAGATTAAATCTCAAGCAAATCTTAGAGAAGATAGTACTCAATACGATAGAACAAAGTAAGATCAGAACACGCAACTATAGAGAAAATAGTTGGGTCTGGCTTCAGAATCCCAATGAAGTCTTTAAGTCGTTAACCTATAATGGTTTTAGGAAAAACTTAGGTTAAAGGAAAATTGACTCTAGTCGCAACTAGTATCACACAAGAGGTGTGGGGATTAGGTTTCCCAGTTGCTAGAGTTCTCCCTTATATAGTCTACAAATCAGGGTTTGCAATCAATGTTACCTTGGTTACAAAGCATTCAATATTCACCGTTAGATGAAAACCTGATTAGATTCAAGCTAATATCTTTCAACCGTTAGATTGAACTTAGCTTGTTACACAAAAATGAAATTTACCTTCATTTAGATATGGGTAACCGTACGTACCTGAACGTGTACACTTTGTTGGCTCAACAATAGTTAACCGAAGTTAGCCATATGCATATCAACCTTATTCATCTTAGTCACAACTAGTTCAAATGACTCAAATGAAACTAATTATAGAGTTGTTCAATTGTTTATATTCTCATAGAAGTATACAAGATACAATTGAAGCAAAATCGGTTTTGATTCACTCAAATCAATTCAAGAACATTTTAGCCACGATTTGCAAAGATTGCATTCCTTATTATATAAATGTATTTGTTCATGAATAAACGATTTTAGAACTTAAACCACTCAAGTATGCAAACGGGTACGCATACTTAGAGTTCCGGACTTGGTCTGTCCGCCAGTACGCGAACAGGTACGCATACTGTCATTCATGACCGAACTAAGTTGAAATCAGTACGCATACGGGTATGCATACTATAGTTCCCGGATTTTAACTGTTGAATCAGTACGCATACGGGTATGCATACTAAATTCCCGGACTTGTAATAACTTGCAATAGGTAGCATACAAGTATGCATACTATGCTATATCCAATCAATGGTTAGTTGTTCTAAACTCCCATTTAATCATTGAAACATTCTTAGAAGACAGTTATAGCTGTTTCACAAAAACTATTAGCTTCAAAGCAATTTTAAAGTGATCAAATGATCAATAAGAAACATTCCGAGTCTACATCAAATGACTGTCTCACACAAATCATATAAGATGTTACCAAGCGATTTTCACATGATCATCTTTTGACTTTCGTCAAGAATAAAAGATGAACTTGGTTAAAGCGAAAGCTTACCGACACATATTTCGAGAAATATGTAAGCAAGTTAAACTCAGCTCGAAATATCAAATGTGTATAAAGTAAAGTCTGTATAGCTATACGACTTTTGTCTCAATAGGAGATACTGAGTGATAGATGAGTTCAATTCTCCACATACCTTTTGTTGGTGAAGTTCCACAAGCTTCCCTTAGTAGTTCTTCGTTTTCAATCGATGAATGCCGTGAGTTTAAAGCTCAACTACACATTCTATCTTAATCCGAGACATAGCTATAAGTAGACTAGAAATCAAGACTTATAGTTTTGACAACTAAACTTGACAAACAAGCTTGAGATAGCAACGCTTGCGAGTTCGACCGAGCAGTGCTCTAACTGTCATACCAAATCATAAGTCTAGGTATTGTGATCGATTATACCAAGATACATAACCTGAGTTAAGATCGGCTCTACCAACTCAGACATATTGGTCATCAAAGAATATGCAATGAATAGCCGGACCAATAAATCTATTGATTTCCCTTTCGATTCTTAAAACAAGTTCATGAATGTACTTCCTTTAAACAAATGAAAAACATTATTTCCTATGATGAAATATTCACCATACACCCATTCACATAATCATAAAACTATATACAAGATTATGTCGATGTCATATCTACGAAGTTCAAAAGATAAGCGTTATACTTTGTTAGAGCACTGCTCGGTCGAACTCGCAAGCGTTGCTATCTCAAGCTTGTTTGTCAATATTAGTGATCAAAACTATAAGTCTTGATTTCTAGTCTACTTATAGTGATGTCTCGGACTAGGATAGATTGTGTAGTTGAGCATTAGACTTCACGACGTTCATCAATTGAAGACGAAGAACTACTAAGGCGATCTTGTGGAACTTCATCAACAAAAGGTATGTGGAGACTGAAACTCATCCATCACTTGGAAAGTCTATTTCTACTCTATCTCATATATTGAGACAAAAGTCGTATTACGATAGTTTTCGATTATACACATTTGAGATTTCGAGCTGAGATTAACTCGCTTACATAATTCTCCAAATATGTGTTGGTAAGCTTTTGCTTCAACCAAGTTCATCTTATATTCTTGACGAAAGTCAAAAGATGATCATGTGAAAATCGCCGAGTAACATCTTACATGGTTTGTGTGATACAATAATTTGTTTAGACTTGGAATGTTTCATTATGATTATTTCAATAACTTGAAAATTGTTTTGATGCTAATAATGTGTGAAAACGGTTATTGTCATCCTCTAAGAAAGTTTCCATGATTGAAATAGAGTTTAGAACTATTGGATTATAAACATAGTATGCATTCTTGCATGTATGTGATCCATGACTGGAACTGGAGTATGCATTTTTTTTTATAAGTAAAAAATTGTATTAATAGATAATAAAATTTACATGAGATAGTTTACAAGAAAAGAGGTCACAGCAACCCCAAAAACTTGCAAACTACTTGAATCTATAATAAGCAACATTTGGATATTCAAATGAAATTAAAAAATGAGGTCTTTCATTGTAGTGGACTCCAACCCCATTCTCAAGATAACAACCCCGCTTAGCCATCTCATCTGCAGCAAAATTTGCCTCTTTGTAGGTATGAATAAATCTAATTGAATCATGCATACCCGTATGCATACTTGTAGTTGTGAAATTCTGTACCAAGTACACATACCGGTACGCATACTTGCATAAGGTATAGGTCCGGGAATTTCTGCTAGGATTTGGAAGTGTACTAAGGTATGCATACCCGTTCGCATACTGGCAAACCCAAACTCAGATCGGCTGCTTAAGTATGCGTACCCGTTTGCATACTTGAGTAACTAAAGTTCTAAAATCGGTTTGTTCATGAACTAATACATTAATAAATTAAGGAATGCATTCTTTGCAAACCGTGGCTATAATGTTCATGAATTGATTCGAGTGAATCAAACCGATTTTGCTTCAATTGTGTTCTTGTATACTTCTATGAGAATATAACAATCGAACAACTCTTTAACTAGTTTCATTTGAGTCATTTGAACTAGTTATGGTTAAGATGAATAAAGTTGATATGAGAGTGTTCATATAGCTAATCTAGGTTAACTACTGTTGAGCCAACATGGTGTACACGTTTAGGTACGGTTACATAAACCTAAATGAGGGTACATTTCATTTGTGTATAACAAGCTAAGTTCGATCTAACGGTTGAAAGATATTAGCTTGAATCTAATCAGGTTTTCATCTAATGGTGAATATTGAATACTTTGTTACCAAAGTAACTTATATTGCAAACCATGATTTGAAAACTATATAAAGGAGAACTCTATCAACTGGGAAACCTAATCTCCACACCTCCTGTGTGATACTAGTTGTATAAGCTAGAGTCGATTCTCCTTTAACCTTAGGTTTTTCACGAAACCCTGTAGGTTAACGACTTAAAGACTTCATTGGGATTGTGAAGCCAGACCCAACTATTTTCTCTGTAGTTGCGTGATCTGATCTTGCTGTTTCTATCGTATTGAGTACTATCTTCTTTAATATTGGCTCGAGATTTATTCTCCGATAGGCAAGATAAAAAGTAGTCACAAACATCTTCGTCTCATCGTTTGTGATTCCACAATATGTTGTTTCGCTACTATACGATTAAGATTATTGTGAGGTGATTGATAATACTAGGCTGTTCTTCGGGAATATAAGTCCGGTTTATCAATTGGTTCCTGTGCACCTTGATTTATCAAAAGACATAACAAAACTCCTAGGTATTTCTGTGAGAGACAGATTTATCTATTCCAATAGACTTTTCTGTGTGAGACGGATTTGTTTATCAAGTATTCGACTTTGGGTCGTAGAAACTCTTGGTTGTGGGTGAGATCAGCTAAGGGAATCAAGTGTGTGGTATCCTGTTGGGATCAGAGACGTAAGGAGCGCAACTGTACCTTGAATCAGTGTGAGATTGATTAGGGTTCAACTATAGTCCAGTCCGAAGTTCATTGGTAGTAGGCTAGTGTGTGTGGCGGCTTAATACAGTGTGGTGTTCAAATTTGGACTAGGTCCAAGGGTTTTTCTGCATTTTCTATTTCCTCGTAAACTTCTGGCGTCTGTGTTATTTCTTTTCCGCATTATATTTTGTTATATAATTGAAATATCGCAGGTTGTGCCTGAATCGATCAATTGGTAAATCCAACCTTTGGTTGTTGATTGAAATTGATTGATCCTTGAACATTGGTCTTTGGTACCGTTCAAGTTATTTCTCTTATATTCAATCGGGTTCGCAAATTCCTATTTGCTGATTGCGGATTGAATTAAGAGATAGAGATATAAAACTCTTTGATATACTTTTTCTAGATTGAGTCTGACTGTTTAGTTGATTCTCTTGAAAGTATATTTGAGTTTATCTATTCAGATTTCCAAACGAAATATTGGGTGTGGTTGTTGTACCCCCGCTTTTTCAATTGGTATCAGAGCATGCAAACACTATAAACTTGATAAGTTTGTGTTTGACTGATCCTTAAAGTTTGTCCCCATGGGAAATTTCTTTTGGAAACCTGCTCTTTGCATCTGTAATGCACGCCAGAACTCCTTAAAGATTGTTCAGAGCTTATTATGCACCAGACCTCTGGACTCTCATAATGATCTTACTCCATCTAAGACTTTGGAAAACTTAGATGATGAAAAACAATCTAAAGGAAAAATTAAAAGTTCTTCTAAGAAAGGAAGCTTGAGAAAACGTGGTCAACGCTCAAAGATATGGAATCTACTAGATTAACTCTTAGTCTTTTCGAGGAATACTATTGTGATGGATCAATTGACAAAGATCTATTTAGAGCATTTGAAAACGTTTTTAGATTCTTAGAAAAGCTTAATTCGATTTAGAATAAGAATTATTCTGATGAAAGTTCTGTACCTGTCAAATCATGTATTCGTGATGTACGAACTAGGCTTACTACCAACTCATGTGAAATCGATAAAAAGATGTCTGGTGAGTTTGGTATAGGTTCTAATTGTCGGAAAAAATCTTTTCTTGATCATAAGAAGAGGAATTCAAAAAATTCCATTAACCCTGAGTATCATCATTACTATGATTATACTACTGGTACATTTCACAAATATCAACAGGAAAAGTTGCATGAGAATCTCTCTCTGCACTGATCGCCTCTTGGTAACAAGCTTGGCTCCACCCCATTTGTATATCACTTAAGATGGGCCAAGTAACGGTTGGATTTTCTGTGTTTGGGTTATTTTTTTCTTTCCTTTTCTCATTTCTTTCCAAGGTTTTTTTTAAGGTGTTAAAGTGCTTCCCACTCTCCTTTACTGCACGGTACTGATCCCTTCAGTGTGTAAACCTTGGAATAAGAAATCCTGCCTTTCTTTTGCAGGTCACGGTTCAGGAACGGGTCCAAGCCCATCAGTTGGTTTATAAAGGTAGTGGTACGCGTACCCTTCTTCTACCTCCCTTCTTGTCCGCGTTCGTGAACTTATCTAGGGTTCATGATTTTTCTCCATTAAATCACCTTTGGAGATCAAAAATTAAAAGGGTTTTCAAGAAACATACCAAGTAAGTCTTCTCTTTCTTTAATCTTTCTCATTTTCTAGATCTCACGAGGAATTTCAAGGTTTCAAAAGAGATTTCAAAAAACTTGGGTTCTTCATCTTCTTCTAGCATGAACTTACCTATAGATCAAAATTCCATTAGGATTAGATCTGTTAATGATTCTTGTGGCAAGGTGTTTGAAAGGATTTCATCTAATGGGTTTATTCTAGAAAAGAAATTGGATTTTGTTAGTGGTCATAAAGAAGATTTGGTATGTTTTGAAAATTTTAATCTTAGGAATATCTTTGATGGTCTTGGTGAAGGTTTTGACACTCTTACCAGAATCTTCTATGCTAACATTCATGATGTTAATGATGAAACCATGGAATTCAAGACCATGATAAATAGAGATAGGATTCTTGTTAATAGAGAGTTGACTTCAAGGATTACCAAAATTCCCTTAGGGAGTTTTCGCCTTCCAAGACCTAGTCATGAAAGACCATCTTATGAAACCATTTCTAATGGTCTTTGTGGTAAGAATGCTGATTGGAATGAAGGAAAATTTCCTACTACTCATCTTAGTCTTGCCTTGATGTCTTTTGGAAAACTTGATATCTCTAATCTTTGTCCCTCCATGATTGAGAATTCTCGTTGGGGGCGTGAGTTTGCGGAGTTGGTCTATTTCCTTGAGTTGGGAACTCAAAGTCTCGACATTTGTGGGTTTATCATTTATCAAATGTTGTCGATGACGTCTTCCAACAAGAAGTTAGGCTACCCGTGCTTGATAGAGCAAATTTTTCGCACCTCCTCCATTGCTCCCATTGGAAACTCTATTGGAACTCCCAAGCTTGTTTGTCCTTGTACTTTCAAATGTATGAAGGAGAATGCTTGCAAGAGACAAAGATGTGACACTCTTGTCGACTCGTGTGATTCTTCCTCCATGAAGCTTCTTCACCAAATTCACAAGGGTGTTTGTAAAATTGATGCCAAGGTAAAATGTGTGCAAGAACAATTACTTGTGATTGCTACTAAGTTTCCGGAAATCAAGGGGGACATGGACAAGATTCGTGCCACATTTATGGTCTCCGATGATAAAGATGATGTTTTGTTATTCGGAGTTATACATCATGTCTAGGAAACTTCTTATGAGAATTTATTCTTGTGTTTTTAAGAAGGATAACTAGGGTCTGGAATAGCCATTATAGTGAGTACACATAGCTATTGCCAACGTTTTTCATCTTGCAATGTTTTTAGATTTATTTGTTTAAATTCTAAAGTTTATTTGGAAAATGATTTTTGCAGTATTAATCTTTATGATTTTATATATTACAAATTGTTATGGGATATGTTGTTTACGTCTGTGAACCTTGACTGTCCCATATTTGTTCAAAAGTTAACTCTATTATATATCGGTATGAAAGTATTGATAAAAGATAGAATGAACTTTTAACTACAAAAGTTAAGCCTTTTATGTAATTACGCAAATATTGATGGAAGAAAGGATGAACTTTTATTTACAAAGATTAAGTCTATTATATGTCATTGTGCAAATAGTGATGAAAAATAGAATGAATCTTTGTTTATTCCGCAGTATTGGTCTTTCCCTGATCCACAACTTTGTGTATGTACTGTGTTGCTCCGTAAGTTCTCTTATGTTGAGCATGACCAATTGAATTGATCATTTTCCTTGCGGTTAATTCAATTGAGATATTTGGATACAAATTCATGTATCATGTGATTTGTTAATGTCCAAAGAAATCCTTCTTTTCTCGTAAAAGTAAGGTCGCTCTTGTTGTTCTTTCGGGAATGGCATTTTATAGGGGAGAGTCCTTAATTGAACTTGTGCTTAATTGCCAAATCTTTGTGGGGAGTGCGGCTGTGGAATATTATAGGGGTTATCTTGTATCTTAATAAACTCTTTGATGAATGCATTTAGTTTCGGCTATTTGATGGCATCTAAACAAGTTGGTATGTTGTTCTCTTTTGGTCATGAAGCATCTCTATGGAAATTTCATTAGGATCCCACTAGTTTTCGTACCTTTGCAAATTTTTATTAACAAAAAGGGGGAGATTTAATGTGTAGTTCACACGACAAATACATATGGTTTACGGATCATTATGTAAGGGGGAGTGGTTTTCATGTGAGATGATGTATTGACTAAGGGGGATTGATACATATCACCATAGTATTGTTGTCAAAGTTGTGATACAATTGATATGCTGTATAATGATATTATGACACTGTATAACAATGATTGAGAGCAACTGTTTTCTCATTGTTAGTGCTACGGATCTTCAACAACAATGATACGGAATTGAACACATTTGGAATCATTGGAGTACTTGGAAGTGACGAAGATTTCGAGTATTGTTGATGAACCAAGGAGATCAAGCATTTGGATGAGAAGCTACAAAGTTTATTTAATTTGTAATCCATATGTATTGATAGTTTTGTCACTAAAATTGACAAAGGGGGAGATTGTTAGAGCACTGCTCGGTCGAACTCGCAAGCGTTGCTATCTCAAGCTTGTTTGTCAATATTAGTGATCAAAATATAAGTCTTGATTTCTAGTCTACTTATAGTGATGTCTCGGACTAGGATAGATTGTGTAGTTGAGCATTAGACTTCACGGGCGTTCATCAATTGAAGACGAAGAACTACTAAGGCGAGCTTATGGAACTTCATCAACAAAAGGTATGTGGAGACTGAAACTCATCTATCACTTGGAAAGTCTATTTCTACTCTATCTCCTATATTGAGACAAAAGTCGTATTACGATAGTTTTCAATTATAGATTTCGAGCTGAGATTAACTCGCTTACATATTTCTCCAAATATGTGTTGGTAAGCTTTCGCTTCAACCAAGTTCATCTTATATTCTTGATGAAAGTCAAAAGATGATCATGTGAAAATCGCCGAGTAAGATCTTACATGGTTTGTGTGATACAATCATTTGGTGTAGACTTGGAATGTTTCGTTATGATTATTTCAATAACTTGAAAATTGCTTTGATGCTAATAGTGTGTGAAAACGGCTATTGTCATCCTCTAAGAAAGTTTCAATGATTGAAATAGAGTTTAGAACTATTGGATTATTAACAGAGTATGCATTCTTGCATGTATGTGATCCATGACCGGAACTAGAGTATGCATACCCGTATGCGTACTTGTAGTTGTGAAATTCCATGTACCAAGTACACATACCGGTACGCATACTAAGGTATGCGTACATGTTCGCATACTGGCGAACCCAAACTCAGACCGGCTGCTTAAGTATGCGTACCCGTTTGCATACTTGAGTAACTAAAATTCTAAAATCGGTTTTTTAATGAACTAATACATTTATATATTAAGGAATGCATTCTTTGCAAACCGTGGCTATAATGTTCATGAATTGATTCGAGTGAATCAAACCGATTTTGCTTCAATTGTGTTCTTTTATACTTCTATGAGAATATAACAATTGAACAACTCTTTAACTAGTTTCATTTGAGTCATTTGAACTAGTTATGGTTAAGATAAATAAAGTTGATATGAGAGTGTTCATATAGCTAATCTCGGTTAACTACTGTTGAGCCAACATGGTGTACACGTTTAGGTACGGTTACATAAAACTAAATGAGGGTACATTTCATTTGTGTATAACAAGCTAAGTTCGATCTAATGGTTAAAAGATATTAGCTTGAATCTAATCAGGTTTTCATCTAATGGTGAATATTGAATGCTTTGTTACCAAGGTAACTTAGATTGCAAACCCTGATTTGAAAACTATATAAAGGAGAACTCTATCAACTGGGAAACCTAATCTCCACACCTCTTGTGTGATACTAGTTGTATAAGCTAGAGTCGATTCTCCTTTAACCTTAGGTTTTTCACGAAACCCTATAGGTTAACGACTTAAAGACTTCATTGGGATTGTGAAGCCAGACCCAACTATTTTCTATGTAGTTGCGTGATCTGATCTTGCTGTTTCTATCGTATTGAGTACTATCTTCTCTAAGATTGGCTCGAAATTTATTCTCCGATAGGCAAGATAAAAAGTAGTCACAAACATCTTCGTCTTATCGTTTGTGATTCCACAATATCTTGTTTCGCTACCATACGATTAAGATTATTGTGAGGTGATTGATAATACTAGGCTGTTCTTCGGGAATATAAGTAAGGTTTATCAATTGGTTCTTGTGCACCTTGATTTATCAAAAGACGGAACAAAACTCATAGGTATTTCTGTGGGAGACATATTTCTCAATTCCAATAGACTTTTCTGTGTGAGATAGATTTGTTTATCAAGTCTTCGAATTTGGGTCATAGCAACTCTTGGTTGTGGGTGAGATCAGCTAAGGGAATCAAGTGCGTAGTATCCTGCTGGGATCAAAGACGTAAGGAGCGCAACTGTACCTTGAATTAGTGTGAGATTGATTAAGGTTCAACTACAGTCCAGTCCGAAGTTCATTGGTAGTAGGCTAGTGTCTGTAGCGGCTTAATACAATGTGGTGTTCAAATCTGGACTAGGTCCCGGGTTTTTTTTATCATTTGCGGTTTCCTAACAAAACTTCTGGTGTCTGTGTTATTTATTTTCCGCATTATATTTTGTTATATAATAGAAATATCATAGGTTTTGCATTGAATCGATCAATTGGTAAATCCAACCTTTGGTTGTTGATTGAAATTGATTGATCCTTGAATATTGGTCTTTGGTACCGTTCAAGTTATTTCTCTTATATTCAATCGGGCTCACAAATTCCTATTTGCTGATTGCGGATTGAATTAAGAGATAGAGAAATAAAACTCTTTGATATATTTTTTCTAGATTGAGTCTGACTGTCTAGTTGATTCTCTTGAAAGTATATTGGAGTTTGTCTATTCAGATTGCCAAACGAAATATTGGGTGTGGTTGTTGTACCCCCGCTTTTTCATACTTCATAGTCTAATTCCTTAATATTATGATCATACTATTATGATCATGTCTCATCACTATAGTATTATATACAATATGTACAGTATATACAGCTTCGCAGTTATGTTTTCAATATAGCACGACTTAAAAGATACGTTAGGAATAAAACAAGTTCAAGTTAATATTACAAACCTCAAGTGGAAGGATGATGTTGTATTTGTAGTTCGTTACTTCTTCTCATTCTTCAGGTCTTCAGAGTAATACTTGTATGTCTCAACATTCCTAGACTTTCTAGTCTAACCTAAACGAAGTTGACTCTAGTATTTAATCAAGCGACTCTAGATGAGTTTTGATACTAAAATATGACAACCAAACTTGACATACCAACAGCTTGGTGATTTCAACCGAGCTATGCTCTAACAATCTCCCCCTTTGTCAATTTTAGTGACAAAACTCTTATTTACATATGGGGATAAACGAATTACAAAATAACTCATTTTTCATACGCTTGATTCCAAGTTTCAACAACACAATAACCTGCATATATTCAATCAATAAATGTCGTTGTTGACATTTGAATAACAAAAGATTTTACTCCCCCTAAAGGTAAGCTAGGTAAATATTCAATCCGAACATCTTTGTTATTCCCCTTTTGTAGTCTAAATACTACATATCAATATGATATGTTTTCCCCCTTAGTCAATGCTTTACTCTTTCGTTAGATATAACGTTTAAGCACAACTTTCCTTTCCTAGTGATTAAAAATCACACTTTTACTCCATATATTTCTCCCCCTTTTGTCACAAAATGACAAAGGTTCGAGAAAATAAAGGACAAACCGAAAGGATCTTACAAATCTATAAGACTTGTATACAACCTATAAAAGTTAAGAACGAAGGCTTCACATACCATTTTAGATAACCAATATTAAAACCGAAACTACAAAAGTAATTAGTTTCAATATGTTATCAAGGAAACAATTTCTCGAAGCAATTTTCCTTAATTGTCCAACAAATCGACTAAGATATTCAATTCCCTTGTTGAACCGATTGCGTATGTACAATCGCTTGTTTCGATAAGACCAAAATAAAGATAAGAATTAACTTTATTTTTCTCACCAGGCTCTAATTGTTCAGACAATAACTTGGACCTTTTCCTTTAGACAAGACAAACACTAGGTTAGTTAACTAGCTTTTTCTTGTCAAGGCATTCGATTAGACTTGAATAACCGAATCCTCCAATTGATAAGTCTAACTAAGATCAGAATTAACTTAGTTTCTCTTATCCGGAATCAATTGTACTAAATAAATGATCCCGTATTTTTGTTAAGCCAAAAATAATATACACAGACCAAAATAAATTGACTTGCACAATTATTTTCTTAACTAGAAGCAAATGAAACAAATATATACATTACAACACCGCAATTGCACCGAATTTCATTAAGCAAAAACACTTGATACCCAACATTAAAGAAGATACCAAACCATAAGCCAAAGAAAATGACACAGTTTTTCTTAACCGGAAACAATTGAATCACATAAACATCCATACACAGCATAATTGAACATATCAATTGTACCGACATTTTGTTAAGCAAAGCAAAATATATGCAATATAAACAGGCTTTTCTTAAATAGGAAAAAAAAATCGTTACCTCAATTTCCGCAGCCACATCTCCCCAGAAAGATATATCATTAAGCGCAAGTTCAAATAAGAACTCTCCCCCAGTGTGTTGTCATTCTCTCGCAAGAAAAACAGAACAACAACAAAAGCAACCTTTACCAGAGAAAGGTTGAATCGGTTTTAACTAATGCGTGCCAATAGCAAAAGTTGAAAACCGAAAAAGTAATGTACTAATGTACCTTAACAATACCAATAGACTTCCTGAGATTTTCAAAGGTTGCACGGTCTAATGGATTTGTGAGAATATCAGCTAGTTGACGTTCAGAAGGAACATATTCTAGTTTGATGACTTCATTCTCATACAGTTCTCGAATAAAATGATATCTAATATCTATGTGTTTAGTACGAGATTGTTCAACCTGATTTTCTGTTAGACGAATAGCACTTGAGTTATCACAAAGAATACTCATAGTTGGAATATTTATACCATAGTCAATGAGCATTTTCTCCATCCACAGAAGTTGAGTACAACAAGTACCAGCATCAATGTATTCTGCTTCACAGGTTGAGAGAGATTGTGAGTTTTGTTTCTTGCTGTGCCAGGCTACAAGGTTTTGACCAACATAGAAATAACCACCAGATGTACTTTTGCGATCTTCTACACATCCTACCCAGTCAGCGTCTGAGTAGTCAACAAGACTGTTATTCGTATCCATTGAATACGATAGACTATAATCTAAGGTGACATTGACATATCTTATGATCCTTTTTACAGCTTTTAGATGTGATTCTTTAGGATTTGCTTGAAACCTGGCGCAACATCCTACACTGAAGGCAATATTCGGTCTTGTTGGAGTCAAGTACAACAGACTTCCTATCATTGATCGGTACAGTTTCTGGTCTACATATTTTTCACCTGGATTAGACTGAAGTTTCCCAGTGGTTGGCATTGGGGTTACCATAGGAGTTGTACCCTTTAGCTCAAATTTCTCAACTAAATTCCTGACATATTTTTCTTGAGATAGAAAAATGTTGTCTTTTTGCTGCTGAATTTGTAAGCCTAAAAAGTATGATAGTTCTCCCACATTACTCATCTTGAATTCCCCACTCATAAGATTTAGGAACTCGTCCGTGAGAATTTTTGAGGTGGATCCATAGATGATGTCATCAACATAAATTTGTGCAACAAGTAAATTATTTCCATTCCATTTGGTGAAAAGAGTCTTATCATCACCACCTCTAGAGAATCCTTTTTGAAGTAAAAAGGATATTAACTTATCGTACCAAGCTCTTGGAGACTGTTTTAAGCCATATAATGCCTTTTTGAGCTTAAGGACATGATCAGAAAATAATGGATCTTCAAATCCTTTAGGTTGAGCAACAAAGACTTCCTCTTTTAAGTCTCCATTAAGAAATGCAGACTTAATGTCCATTTGAAATAGCTTAATCTTAAGATCACATGCATTTGCAAGTAAAAGTCTAATTGATTCTAAACGAGCTACAGGAGCAAAAGTTTCATCAAAATCAATACCTTCAATTTGAGAATATCCTTGAGCAACGAGTCTGGCTTTGTTTCGAACAATAGTTCCGAATTCATCTGATTTGTTCTTGAAAATCCACTTTGTTGCTATGATGTTGACACCATTTGGTTTTGGAACACGTTCCCAAACTCCTTGCCTTTCTAAAAGATTAAGTTCCTCATGCATTGAGTTTACCCAAGTGGGATCACTAAGAGCTTCCTCTATATTTTTTGGCTCTATTGAAGAAAAAAAGCATGTGTGGTGACAGACATTCTGGAGTTCGCTTCGAGGCATAACTCTGTCATTGGCATCTCCGATGATATCATTTGTGGAATGTATTTTGAAAAGACGAGGGTACCCAAATACACCATAATCTTTTTGTTTCAACGTATAAGTCCTCTACCGAATGTGATCGTCTATGGACAGAGTCAAGACAATACAACAATTCATCTCACACTTCGTGTGATCGTCTATGGATACGAGATCGAGACAATACAACAACAAGATCACTTGTGTGATTGACTATGGATACAAGATCGAGATGATACGAAAACAAAGTGTGTACTTGATAATAGGTTCGGTAATAACCGAAACTCCATAGGATCACTATCAAGTATTACAGAGTTAACGTACTTTTGTATTTTACTTAATTATAATTAAGAATTATAATGCGGAAATCAAAGTAAAAGACACATCAAGATTTTGTTAACGAGGAAACCGCAAATGCATAAAACCCCGGGACCTAGTCCAGTTTTGAATACTCTCAAAATTAAGTCGCTAAACAAAATATAATACCAACTTCGTATAGTTAAGACCAAGCAGACTACCCCTAGCTACTTAGTTCCCTCAGTATCCCCGCGCCTTAGAGTCACGCACGTGAATGTATTCCAAACAGCAAAGGAAGAATCTGTTTGCTAACCACTCTAATCAATCTTGCTAGAAGATATTAATGAGTCATTGATAAATGCTCTTATGCTTAATCTAATAAACTCCTTTGACTGGTAAGATCAATCTAAATATTGAATACCGAAATAGTCAATCTTTAGATTTGCAATCAATCAATATAGATCTCAAACAAAAACTATAAAGTGATGCCGATCTCACATAACTAATCAATCAGATCTATTAAAGATAAACTGATTCTAATTGGATCCCAGCCGATCAAGGTTTGTGCACTAAATCCACAAGATACAAAAACTATAAGAATTCTTATTCGTTTTCAAATCTTCTATTGCCTTCAAATACCTGCACAACACCACTTAAATCTCTTGTGATCAATCACACACAGAATGGAGTCTGTTAATAATGGATTATCACAAGATGTTTTTAGATCTAACAACAGTTCTAAAGATCCCGTCGATACTTTGATCTAGTCTGAGTGAATCTTATATCAGAAGAGAAGATTCTCAAGCATAAACAAACTAGGTGCAATCAAAGTTGCAACAACCATTGGTCAATCAAATCAAATCGAAAACTAATAACACTACAATTATCTAGTTTCCCACCAACGGTACTCGTAGAGCTTCTTGATCACACAGAAGTCTTTAAACGAGCGGTTGTAAGAAATTTCACCTAATAAGGATACTTTCCTCTCCGAATAGACGACTCCACCAGAAACACACAAGAAATGAAGTTTTCCTGGCTCTTAGGATCGTTTGCTAGAAATGCAAACTTAGGTATTTATACACCAAGGATGTTTTGACACCAAGGAATTTCCAAAACTGAAAATATACTCAAGATATGCAATGAATGCCCAAATTCGGTTTTCATAATTCCAATTAATGTTGGTCCAATATTTCGGAAATCTCTCATAGAAAATCTCCAATTAGTAAATGCACATTACTAATTTTTATTCTCTAGAGATATGCATTAATTGCTAGTAATTAAAGCATATAAAACCAAAAACCTTAATTAAAAGATTCTTAATTTATTTTGGCACAGGATCAACTTGAGTACCAAGGAATATCTTTGAACAATAAATGATAAGAGTTACTGCTCGTGTTCAAAGTATGTTGACATCTTTTCACTGCAAATCCTTATTTCATATTTTGCTTCTTGGAATCGGTTCTACCACAATTCCAAACAAGTTTAGAATTGGTTTACCAGTATTCCAAGACTACTATGTGATTGGTCATACCATGTCACAATGGTTAGTTGTGATTGGTCTTACCAAGTCACATATCTGAGTTCGTATCGGTTCTACCTAAATATGGTACCTACTTGTGATCGGTCACACCAGTCACTAGGATCGGTTACACCAATTACAAGGATCAATCACACAACCACTTATGATCACACAACCACTTATGATCGGTCACACCAATTACCAAAATCGGTCACACTAATTAAAAGGATCGATCATACCATCTCATGGTTCTTACTTAGGATCGGTTACACCAATTACCAGGACCGGTCATACCAAATCATAAGTTTAGGTATTGTGATCGGTTAAGATACATAACCTGAGTTAAGATCGGTTCTACCAACTTAGACATATTGGTCATCAAAGAATATGTAATGAATAGCCGGACCAATATACCTATTGATTTCCCTTTCGATTCACGAAACAAGTTCATGAATGTACTTCCTTTAAACAAATGTAAAACATTGTTTCCTAGGATGAAATCTTCACCATACAACCATACACGTAATCATAAAACTATATACAAGATTATGTCGATGTCATATCTACGAAGTTCAAAAGATAAGCGTTATACTTCGTAGTCTAATTTCTTAATACTGTGACCATACTATTATGATCATGTCTCATCACTAAACTATTATATACAATATATACAGCTTCGCCGTTATGTTTTCAATATAGCATGACTTGAAAAATACTGCAAATGCAGATAAACAACCAAAGTGATTAAGTTGAACAATTCCATAAGCAAAAAATTTAGTGATATAATTAAAAGTAGCATCAAAGAAAATGTACACAGTATTATCATCTGAAACAGGAGAAGTAAAAGTTGCTAAATGACATTTGTTATAAACAGGGGTACTCTTTATAATATACATTTGTTATAAAGAGTTGAGAAAGTTCATTTAAGTGACAAAGTGGTGAATAATATCATTAACGTTTAGGTTGATCAATATGACTTAAGCTTTGTGTTATTATCATTACGTGGGTGTAGTTGTGAGATTTTTCACAACTACAATTACCACACCACTTAGAGCTGTAGACAAATACATATGAGAACGAGACATATCTGATGTCTGATGACCTAACAAATGGATCAATTCTCGCAAGTATTGTTCGACGATCCCCGACATGCATGTTGGTCATTCAAAACACTTATTGCAAGTAAAACACAAATATTAAACAGGGTCTTGGGGTCTGTCCAAATTTAAGTAATTTAACAGAGTTTAAATGCAGCATTGGGGATTTAATGATTCATACCAACTACAATAATAAAGAGACCCAACATTCACACTATACGAAGAAAAACCCTAGACCATTACTACCTTCCTCCTCTCTTTCTCTTTCCAGAAACGAAATACCAGAAACCCTAGACCATTGAAGCCGCCTCATATCTTCTCTTCCTCTAGTTTTTCTATCATTGTTAGCTCTAGGTTAAACTTTATTTTATTTTAATTAACTGTTGTTTTCATTATTTTCAGTTTCAGATTTAACTTTTCTGGTTTTGGGTGTTTGGATTTTGTCTGCTTGTTGTATTTAGCTAGTTTTAAATTGTTGTTCTCGTTAATTTCATCAAAGGGTTGTAGTTTTTCTTCGTATCAGGAAGAAATCTCACTGTGGTTGAATGATAATGACTAAAACAACATCAACAACATCAAAGTTCATAGCAACATCAACAACTACATCAACAAAAGCATCATCAACCCCATCTTTTGCAACAATTATGGTTATCAAGTTTCAAATCACCAAGATACCGATTCAAATGCTTACTTAGACACAGATGCAGATTTATTCGATCGTTTCAGACCGATCCAGACCGAGCTAGTTACCAGATGTTACTTCAGTTTAGATTTAGTGTGTTACATTAGTTGTTGTTTTAGGAAAAATCTTGATAAATGGATGGATCATTTGCTGATCCTAACACTATTGCCTAGTGCACTGGTGTTAAATTGTTTGGTGTTGTCTTCAACAGGCCAAACATTGCCATTTAACTTCCATATGAAAAACCTTGAAAAATGGAAGGATCAATTGCTGATCCTAACATCTCTGCCTTGTGCAGTTTTGTTAGATTGTTTGGGTTTGATTTCCATAGCCCAGACGTGGTCATTTAACCCTTATTTGGATACTTGTACTGTTGAGTTGGTTGTAATGGTGGAATACTCTGAACTGTTGAGAGATCCAAGTGTTCATGGTGTTAGATTAAACTTTGTTGAAATCTTAAAAACCAATGTGGTAAAAGCCTATGGCAGTCCTAATGTTTGAAGTTCGCCTCTTTTCTTATAAAAAAAAAAATTCACACTAGGGCTGTTCATGGTCGGTTTCGGTTCGGTTTCCAGCCAAACCAAACCAATACCAATACCATCGGTTTCTAAAAAATATTACCATCACCGAACCATTAACCATTGGTTCGGTTTCTTAATGGTTTTAGCGGGTTTCGGTTTGTTCCATTGGGTTAATGGAAAACCGACTGTATGTCAGTTTTCTGAAACTGACAATTCAAATCTTAAAAAAAAATAATCACAGTAAAATTTTAACCTACCCGCAGAATGTAATTAACACACGCATAGTTCATATTTCAAGTTTAGAAGCACAGTTCAAAGAATAAATATTACAAATTCAAAAACATAAACATAAACTCCTGCATGCTATTAAATCTTAGGTTTTAATCTAACGGTTGAACATAACCGGTTTTCCATTCGGTTTTTGGGTCAAACCAAAACCGAACCAGTAATGTCGGTTTTCAATTTTTTTTTATAGTAAATGGTTTGGTTCGGTATTTTCCTAATCGGTCTGGTTTGGTCCGGTTCCGGCGGAAAACCGAAACCATGTTCAGCCCTAATTCACACTGTACTGTATTAAAAGTAGAAGGACAGATGGTAGTAGTGACACTGTAATTTTTTGAAAATAAATAAGAGTAAGAGAATTAGGTTTGATATTTTGGAAAACAACTTGACATGGATATTTCAACTCTTTGAAACTGAAACTGTAATGGCGGAGTCGTTCCACTGGTCCCCAATTGCTTACAATCGATATTTCAACACTTTGAAACTGAAGCTGTAATGGCGGAGTCGTTCCACTGGCCCCCAGTTACTTGTAATGTTTGGTAACTACAAGAATGTTTGCCCATATCAATCATGAGTGCAACAAATAACATCTTCCCACATTTATTGTGTCCCACATTCCTATGCGCAAACAAAAATGCCCACTCTTCCTTTTTGCGCGCTCTCTCTTCCTGCCGTCTTTCCACCTGTCATTTGCCACATATAGTCGTTTGATATCTCAGTATCCGTCCCACTTCTGCTTTTAGGAGACGTTTATGGAAGAATCAAAATAACATTTTCTCACACACTTCAAAGTTAGGGTTTTGAGGTGCTTCTGCTCTCTCGCTGCTACAATTACAAATAAGGGTCTCTTCTCTCTCTCTGCATATCTCTCTTTCAGTGTGGTTGTTCTCTTGGACATTGTAGTAATGATTCCAGGGCTTAGTTTTTGAACAACTTGTAATCTCTCTACTAAAACTTCGAAGTCTGAACCTCCTACATTTTCATTTTCTTGCTTTTTTGTGTTTCTAGTAGTGGTTATCTCAGAGAGGAAGCTCTGTTTTGTTCAAGCTGGGGTGGAGATATGAAATCAAGCCAAACTACTTCTCTTAAAAGAAGATTTCATCAATCCAGCCCTAATGGTAAGCATCAGAGTCTTTTGGTAGGTTGGGGTGTTTTCAGAATTTTATAACTAGAAATAGGAATGTTGTATGGTTATGTTTGGCTTTATGGGTTTTATTTTTAGTATGTTGTGATCTGGTGTTGGCATACTTTGATTTTGTTTATGTTTTGCTTAGAATTTTGATATGGTATGATTTACTGGGTTTTGTTTAAATGAAGTTTTAGGTGATTTTGACTTAAGTATCCTTTCTTGCAATGTTTGTCTTGGTGATTTGTGTGTGAGGATGTGCTTTGCTACACCATAAAAATTTCATATGCACATATAGGTCATCAACTTCGAATGTGGGTTGAAAATTGAAACGAGTTTATTTTCGGCGTATTTGCTAATGAATAAACACCCCGGAGGCTACTTGTATACCATTAATGTACATGGGTCAGTATCAGTTTACTAGTTACACCAATTACCGAATGTGTACTTAGTCCCAGTTAACCTTCTTAGATGCCCTCGGCAATTGAGCACATTGTCATTACCCATTTTTTCAAAAAAGATTTTCTCTGTCATATATTTCTCAAACTTTATGTTTGTGGGTTCTCATTGTTTTCATTTTTATGGCTTTGCTGATCAAACAGATAAAGGTTCTAGAAGAAAAACTGATGCTGTTGAGCATTCTGACCCATTCTCAATACCGAATTTGAAGGAAGAATTGGATAAAGATAGATATGGTAGTGTCACAAAGGATATTGAAGCTCTCCTTGCTAGGAAAAGGGAGTTGTTCAGTCCCCTTCAGGAGATATGTTTTGGTCATACTGTAAAATCTGTGGCAGAATCCCCTATAAGTCGCTTAGATAGAAACATTAACTTGGCATGTCAAAGCACTATTGATTTGGATAGCGAAGACGAAGTTGATGTTCCAGCAGCTATTTGTGCTGAAAGAACGCAAACACACAGCAGTCGGAGTATTTTCCTTACGCCAAGAATTAATAATGTACTGGTAACGTTTGGCTCAGATGCAGAAAATGGAGACCAGATTGAACAGACGCCTGATTACAGCCATGATCCTAATCACCATGGCCTTCAGATGTCTAGTGCTGAACAACAAGTAGGATCGCAAATCCAGACTCGATACCATGCAAAACAAGAGCACGGAAGGAATTCTACCACTCAAAGTGATAATCAAGGGATTAAACCTGTTGGAGCACAGAAGAAGCCTCATTACGACTCCCAGTCAATCTTTTTGAAGAAGTCAGATGGCGAAAACCCAGCAAAAGATGTACTTGTAAGTGTTTTAGTAGTTTTGAGTTGGCATACCTTATTTTTCTGCATTTTTTTGCCTGCAATTAGTATCTTATGATCCATGAAAGCAGAATTTATTTTAGCGTATTGAAATTATGTATCATCGTAAATTCTTTTCCTACTGTCTGCTTAAGGTTTTTCAGGCCTTATGATGGAAGCAATACAGCTCATTTTTTTTCTATGAAAAACAAGTAGTATCAACCACAGCGTTTCTAGTTTTCTGTAGATTACCTATTACCTTTTCTCATTACTTTTCACTAACTGGACTTGTCCATTACTGCGGTGGGAAAGGTAAGGGACAAAACAGTGTCCTTAACTGAAAAATGATGAGTGCTATCATGATTATATTCAGGGAAGTGATCAGCGAAATAGAAAAGTTGAGAAAGAAGGGGATCGAGGTATTTGTGGCGAAACACCAATTGAGAAATCAAAAGGTGTATACGTTGGTGTTCAAGATGATCTAATGAGCAACTCTCAGAGGAGTGGTCATAGCGGTGAAGATGATGGGCTAGGAGAGATATGGAAGGAGATGTCTTTAGCAATAGAATGTTCCAAGGTACTTTTTGTCATTAAATATTAAAATAGCAGCTTTTATATCTAGCATTATGTGTCTCATTTTTTAATCTAACTTCACTTTAGAGCGTTCCCATTGAGACGATTGTATCATAACTTTTGGCGACTTGAGATGAAAAGGTAAACTTCTTTACTCTCCAGCTCGAAATACTGCATCTCACATCTTTTTCCATGGTGGTAGTCGTAGAACGAAGCCTAGCCTTTCCTTTTGTTGCTTGTTGTGTTTGGTACTATGCTCTGGTAGCTACTAGTCTCTGAACCCCGACTAATTGTGCAAGACCACAAGTGGTAAATCATGGCTGTCTCCTCCCTTTCATGAGAACTATACCCTTCCATTTTCTGCCTCACTTTGAATGCTGCGTTGTGGTTCCATCAGCACTTTGATATGGTTGGTATATGGCACCTATATGAGTATCATAAGAAACGTTAGTTCCATTCAGTCTATGTGGTGGTGGATTACTTATAAGGCACCTACATGAGTTGGACTATTGGTGGATCATAATAATTAATTTACCAGCATGTTTAACTAGATATTTGCTAATTCTCCTGTTTATTTCACTTGAGTAGTGGACATGGAAGTTTGGTTTGTAAGTCTGACAGTCAGGTCTTTTTACTTGCTATGTTCTTAGTTATACTCCCAGTTCACGTAAATGATTTTCTTTAGGTGGGGAGAACGTGGAGGCTCTACTTAGGCAAGGGTTAAATAAAATTTGTAAAACTTGTACTGATCATATTGGAAATATAATATACTTTTATGTTGCCTTCTTTCGATAGGATTCTTCCTTGCCCCTGAGTACTGCTATTGAACATACTGCGGCAGAAGAGGAGGGCGAAGAAGAATGTGAACACTCTTTTATTCTCAAGGATGATCTGGGGTATTTTTGTAGGATATGTGGAGTGGTTGAAAAACGTATTGAACAAATAATTGACTTCCAGTGGGGAAAGGTATGTATCTGCATTGCTGCCTGTAATTCTCTCATGATTTACCTTAAATTTCTCATTGGTTCGCTAATCTTTTGCTTAATATCAATTTTTTTAGCTACCTCGTTCATCGATAACTTGTTTTTTTGCTCGATCAAACAAAATCTTTCACTGAAGAGGAAACAAAAAAGAGAAGTGACTCCCACAATCCAAGAGTCACAACTAAAAATAAAACCTCAAAAAAGGATCAAAGCCAAGACCTGTGGATCACCTTAGCAACAAAACAAACACAACAAAGCTATAACTAACAGAGTCGTGTCCCCTAGCTTTTATTTTGTTTGTTAATGGTCCTGACACGATGTAACCACTGCCAGTTCTTTTCTGGATAACATATACACTTCGCTTATGTCTTTCCTCTTTTCATCCAGGGACCAAAGTCTACCAGATGTAGTTACATGTCTCAGTCTCGTAATGCGAAGGATGGCAAACAAGTTGAAGGATCCAGGCTTACTGTTCAGAATTTAATGGATCAAGATTTTGGTGTAGCTGACATATCCGTGCATCCAAGGCACATGAAGCAAATGAAACCTCATCAACTTGAAGGTTTCAACTTCTTGCTTGGGAATTTAGTATGCGACAGTCCAGGTGGTTGCATTTTGGCACACGCACCAGGATCAGGAAAGACATTTATGGTTATAAGCTTTTTGCAAAGCTTCCTGGCCAAATACCCTGATGCCAGACCACTTGTAGTGTTGCCCAAAGGAATCCTGGGTACTTGGAAGAGGGAGTTTAGAAGATGGCAGGTTGAAGAAATTCCCTTGTATGACTTGTATAGTTCAAAAGTAGATAGTCGAGCAGAACAGTTGGTTGTCTTAAAACAATGGGTGGACCGCAGAGGAATCATGTTTGTTGGATATCAACAATTTGCAATCATCATATCCAATAGTACAAGCAGCACTGCTGCTGCAGCCTGCCATGAGATACTCCTTAAGGTTCCTACTTTACTTATTCTGGATGAGGGTCATACACCCAGGAACGAGAGCACAGATCTGCTCTATTCTCTTTCACAGGTTCAAACTCCTCGGAAGGTAGTATTATCTGGCACCTTATTTCAGAATCACGTGAAGGAAGTTTTTAACATTTTGAATCTTGTGCGTCCCAAATTTATGAAGCTAGATACATCAAAGGCTGTTGTGAGAAGGGTAATGAGCAGGGTTCAAATTGGTCCCAGAAAGCAGATTAATAAGAGTGGGGGAGCAGGCACACTGTTCTATGACTTAGTTGAAGAGACCCTACAAAATGACCAAGATTTCCGAAGGAAAGTCACAGTGATACAAGACCTACGTGAGATGACAAGCAAGGTTTTACACTACTATAAAGGTGATTTTCTGGATGAACTTCCAGGTCTCGTAGATCTGACTGTAGTTCTCACTCTCAGCGCCAAACAGAAACTTGCAGTGCAAAAATTGAAAAAATTGGAGTACTTCAAGAGAAGTTCCATGGGAAGTGCAGTATATGTGCACCCTCAGTTGAAAGAATTCTCTGAGAGTTATGCCACGGGAGACAGAGGACACATTAATGAAGCTAAGATTGATGAGCTACTTAGCAAACTAGATGTTGCGGACGGTGTCAAAGCAAAGTTTTTCTTGACTATTTTGGGGCTTTGTGAATCTGCTGGGGAAAAGCTGCTCGTTTTCAGTCAATATCGCCTTCCACTTAAATTTTTGGAAAGGCTAGTGGTGCAAACTAAGGGTTGGAGCCTTGGGAAGGAAATCTTTTGCATTTCGGGCGACTCTAGTCAAGACCAGAGAGAATTGTCAATGGATCGTTTCAACACTTCACAAGATGCAAAAGTCTTCTTTGGCTCCATAAAGGCTTGTGGGGAAGGAATCTCTCTTGTCGGGGCTTCTCGCTTACTGATTTTAGACATTCATCTCAATCCCTCAATTACTCGACAGGCTATTGGTCGTGCATTTCGACCTGGTCAAACAAAAAAAGTGTATGCTTATAGGTTGGTTGCAGCAGACTCACCCGAGGAGGAAGACCATGATATTTGCTTTAGGAAGGAGTTAATTTCGAAGATGTGGTTTGAGTGGAGTGAGATATGTGGTTACCATGACTTTTCAATGGAAAAAGTTGATAAAAAGGACTTGGGTGATGGGTTCTGGAATAGCTGTTCCTTTGGTGAAGATGTGAAAGCATTGTACAGAAGGTCAGTGGATCTCCTCTATGTTTCCCGAGTATCTTTTTACAAAATAAATAGGGTCATCATCTTCTCTCTGAATTTCAGGTGAACCTTCTTAAGGCCGGGGTGGAACTGTTTTCTTACAATATGGTCGAAGATGTTGTGCTATGAAGGTCAGTTTTGGTATATAAATCTTACAAAATTATTTTTCTGGGTGAAACAATACAAGTGATTATGTTACCTAGTTTCCCCTTCCTTTCGCAGGGCTTGCTGGGGTTTTTGCTGATACTGTTAAGGGGTTTGTATGTCATGGATCTCTTTAGCACATACACAAAAAACTTATGTTTCTTTAGCTGTTTGCTGGGAGTTTCCTCATATGTAAACGAAATTGGATCAAGAGGAAGATGGCCAAAAACAAAACAATGAATGATAGGATAAGCCGGATGTTACTAAGTTAGAAATAGTTTGAACTTCTTTTATGCAAGAAGAGGTCAGCTACTTAGTTCCATAGTTAAAGAACCAAGAAATAAGTAGGTCAATTCCCAAAAGGGACTAACGTTTGTTTACATGGTGAACAGTGTAGTTCAGAAAATTATACTGCACCCGTTTTGAAGGTTTATAGAAAGTCTATTAAGTTTGGATGTCCAATTAGAAAGACCTTAGTTATGGTTTAGAAGCAACTCTATCAACATCACTTTTCTTCTGGTGAACACCTAGTTAACCGACTTGCATAGGGGTGTACCAATTGGTAGACCGTTTTAGAGTCTATTCAAAATGAAAGACAGTCTAGCTGAAAGAGTGTAAAATCCACCGTGGGATAGAGTGATAATAGACTACACGGCAAACTGTTTTAGTTTCATAAGGCAAATTGTTTGCCTTATGTTTTTCATTTTAGTTTTATAAGACAAACTGTTTGCTTTTATTTTCTAAACTAAGGTAAACTGTTTGCCGTTTTTTTTCTTTCTATTTTAGTTACATAAGGCAAACTGTTCGCCGTTCTTTTCCATTTTATTTTCACAAGGCAAACTGTTTGCCGTTTTTTCTATTTTAGTTTCATAAGGCAAACTGTTTGCCGTGTAGTGGAGATTTTCACTCACTCCTTCAGTTGAAAGAGAAAGTGATTGAGTTTGGGGTGAAAGGGGGTCCCTCTACCCATAGTGGACCAAGTTTGATCAAGCCTTTCATTTTGAAAGAGACTCTCAACCCCCATAGCCTTGCTTTAATGGGACTCTAACATGTTAATCTAATGGTGGAGAGTCTTAGCCTTTGGTCCAGATTTTTGGCTAGTTAACCCAAGGAGGCATATTTTTCAGGTACTGATGTCTTAATTGTAAGCTGCAATGCTGCGTGATGGCATCAGTGTGCAGATTTTCTGCAATAAAAGCATGATTCTTATTCACTAAATCTTCACTAAATCTGTTTGTTCCTTTATCTTGGTTCTGACTTCTGAACCCAATTGATTCCCCAATATGGAATTTCAAACATCCAATTTGGAGAACTTCAATATAGCCAGGCTACTCATTTAAGACTCAAGAGACGTGAGTTCAAGTCAATGTTGGCCCATTATCATGAATTGATGTTTGTTTGTTTTCTTTTGTTGTTAATGGAACCAAATTAACAAGTGGAGGTAGAGGTCTGACCCGGTAACTGCCGGATAAACTCCCATTTGAAAGAGTGTGGATGGACCACTGTTCTACCCTATACAGTATGAAAAAAATGGAACTGAATTAGGTGTTGCAGTGCCTTTTCTTAAAATAAGAAGTGAAAAACAAACAAACTTAGTGATTAGAAGTGACCAAAATGTGTGATTCAAATCAGATTCACGGGTATACTTGTAGACGATGTTTGATCTCCATTTTTTAGGTTGAATTCTTTAAAAAAATATTGAACTTTTACAAACTTTTTCGGTTGTTCAGTGTTGGGTTCAGCTATAGAATTACTAGTCGAATCTTGTTGGGAAGAACCGTTCGGCTGATATTTCTAAAGGCGAACCTAAGGGTATGAAAAAAATATTTGATGTTCGGCTTATTCGAACTGCAATCGTTATTGGCCGAACTTGAACTTCGTAGTTTGATGTTTTATCAGCAGAGTGACCATGTTCGGCTTACTATGATACATACAAACCTCGTAGTATAAAAACACAAGTTAAAGGTTCGACTATACAACTGTATTTCCATTCCAATATGAGCCGAACCTTGCCTTGGTGGATCGTTTTTATAGGTTCGTCTAGTATTCTAACTTTTCGAACTAGCCGAACATGGATTTATCCGAAATAAACAAGGTTCGGCTGAAAATAATATATCAAATAATCAGCCGAACCTAAAGGTCTTCTTCATTATAAACTGGGTTCGCCTGAAAATGTGATATTTCAGTATCAGTTGAATGGTTCTTCTGAAACATAAAAACGAAGAACAAAGATCTGGGTTCCAATATTCGGATCCGGAACTAAATCTCTTGCGCAACGCTTCACACGACTCATTTATACTTGTTGATCAAAGATTTATGAATCAACAATTAATCCACTTGGGTGAGTCGGGCGATAATGCTACGCTAACTCAGTAACATCTTTTCAATAATCTTCTTCTCTATTCTTTGGTTTTTATTAATCTCAAGCTAATTATGTTGTTTTAACCTGTTAGTTCATTCTCTTGTATGCATCGTTCGATCAAAACTTGGGTTATAATCCTCTAGTTAATACGCTACTTCATTTCAAATTTATATTTTCTTTTACAGTCATTTTTTTGTTTTTTCTAATGAGTAGCTAATTTTTGCTTCTTCTCCAAGATGTGTATACAATGTGTGTTATTTCTAATGGCGTTTTCCTTTTGTTACATTGTGTTCAATGCGTTTGCAGAGTTTGTATCAATCGTTTGAAGATTTGTGATGTTCTCAATGGTGGATGGTGGAGCGGTTCTCTGTTATTCTCTAACTCGGTGAATTGATCATTTAATGCAACCCGCCTTTCCCTCAATTCAAAAAAATTCAAAAACTCAAGCAGCAATCTCGGCCGGAAATTTCGTTGTCTTCTTATCCTAGGTTGGTCAATGGCCAACTATACTTTCTGTTTTACAACAAATTCGTGTTATCACCCTTTTAATAGGATCAACAATAGAAAAGGTAACAATATATTGAATCATATAATGTATCACCAAAAACCTAAAATCAATGGCAGTATTTATCCTCAACTTCTTCCTCTAAACTCCAAATACCTTGAAACCCTATATTTACAACCAATGGATTCCGTTGAAGAAACACAAATCGGTAACTTGGTAAACAAGTTCAAACAAGCTATGATTGAACTGAGAGGTACGAGCGAAATCATTACCTTTCAGCAAGATAAGAACAGTAACTCTGAAGAAGATGATTCTAAATGGGAGGCGAGTGTTATAGGTAAAGTTATCATTGAAGGGAGAATGGATTATGATATGGTGAAGAAATTTATCCAGTTCACCTGGCCTCTTATCAAATCTGAAGAACTCAAAATAGTAGAGGTTAACCCTAATATCTTTATTTTCAAGTTTTGCAATTGGGTTTTTCTTAACAAAGTCATTGAAGAACGTCCATGAAGTATTAACAAGAAACTGCTTGTAGTTCATGATTACATTCCTGATATGGTTGTAAAGACCCTCAAGCTCGTCAACGCTATTAGACCAGTCAAGAAACGTCTTAGCCGCTAATAACTCGATTAGTAATATAAATTGTAATTAATAAAAATTAATCTAACAATAATTTTGATATGAAACTAGTATCATTGAAAGTTCTCGAAAAGTTAGGCGAAATGGACTACTCGAACGTGTCATTCGGATACCGGACGAAGAAGATACCATTGGATGAGTATGAAGGGAAAAATAGTAATTTTGATTTGGACCGACATGGCCGCCCTTATCCAATATTTTGGGCGCTTCAGTAATTCTCGTTGGCTTTATCACCATACGTGTCGAAGAGAAATTCATTTTCTCTCTCTTTCTTTCTTCTCTTTTCTTCTTCTCTGTTCTTCCTTCTCCTCTCTGTTAATCTAAATTTCAGTGTTCTGAGCATGATTTTATCTGAGCGATCCATCAGAATCATAGTAACATGTTTAGTTGAGAGAGAAGGTGACGATGATGTTGTCGATTGAGTTTTGGAAGAAGCAGAAAAGGTTAGTCTATATTAACAATGATCGATTCAAAGGATGAACCAGTGGATTGAGGATCTCGAGGTAGGCGAGGCTTGTCATCAAATCAGGTGGGAACTTTGTAACCTTCTTGTAATCATTGAGTTTCTTTCCTTTGCGAGCATGATGTGCTTTTACTATCTGTATGAAAGTATATTGTAATTGCATTGAACGATGTTTGTTTTGAATGTAATTGTATGTGTGTAATATGCGTTGTGTGACTTTCCCGCGAAGAGTGTCTGTGTTTCCCCACGGCTCCTATCTAAGTTAAGTATTCCTCTACGCCATCCGGTTGAATATTACTTTAGTAGGGCGGTACGCCATCCGTCATAATATTATTATAACTATTTCATTTAGTAGAGCGGTACGCCATCCATTTGAATATTACTGCTTATTAAGATAGTAGGGAGGTACGCCATCCGTCGGCAATAGTATCTAGTAGGGCGGTACGCCATCCGTCTTGATATTATATATACTATTTTATTTGAGGGAAATCACCCGTGTGCATATTATGCTTGTTTGACTAACTTTTGCTTCTTGATTCGTGAATTGCTGAATGTTTTCTTTCACCTTTGTCTCTTTTAAATTATTGTTTATCTTTAGACCCGTGACGCATGTTAGTGATTACTTGAGAGTTATTTGTTTCCATTGGGCACCCCTTGGGATGATGTGCTCACTTGTTCCCACATCATTCTTTCAATAATCTGAAAAAATGGAGCGCTCGAAGATATCCGTTTCGTAGCTTAGAGCTTTATCGAATCTAGTGTTGTTGTGCATCTTTTACTACTTGTATTCTTTCTTATTTTGTAAACAACACATTAACATATTCTTAGAACCCGAAAGACTTTCATTTATATAATATCAGAGAGTTTGGGTTTTGTTATTAGCACTTTCTGTAAAAAAAAATTTAAATCGGTAATCCAGTTTTGATGCTTCAATTAGGTTGTAATCATATCAGCTAAGTAGTATATTGGGGCGTCACAATGGTCTATACTGAAAAGCATTGGGGTTTCCAACAGTTTTGGATTCAGCTCAAATATCTTCTTCCTGAGTATAATGAATGTATCTGCAGTAACAAAAATGGGAGATTTAATGGGGGAAGTGATTGCCATTGAACCGGAAGATGTTGTACCAGCGGGTTGTGATCCTATCAAAGTTGTGTGACAATATTGATCTCACAAATCCTTTGAGAAGAGGAGTTAAGGTTATTACTAATGCAGGGCTATCTCGTTGGATTATATTCTTATACGAAAGAAAACCAAGTGGTATATGCACGGATTGCTACATTATCAAGCACTGTAAAGGAGTATGCAAAGATGCAACCTATTATCTTCAAAAGGCGCATGAAAGGCCTTAATTTTTCGGCAAGGTGATCAATCTTAGGAAAACCATCCCATCTTTGATTAATTCTAGTGCTCCCGCATCAAAAAAGAACCCAAAGAGTTTTGTGAAGACAACTATATTTGTTCCCCCTAAAGATGGAATTCCTATCAACTTGGACTTTTTACTTAAGAAAAGTGATGAAGAAAATGATGAAGCAGACAGTCTAGGAAAGAGACTCAGAACCTCTAGGGAATCTTCTCTTGTCCCAAATGATCTTACTTCCTCATTCACCAATATTGAGAACAACTCAGTCACTCAACAAACTCTAGTGAACACAACAAGAGATACTAATGCTGGACATACAGACTTGGAGAAGCAGGTAACTTACGCTCTTATTTTTCTTAATATATTTAAGTTACCTTTTATCTGCAGCTTGCTTAGAAAAAATTTCCTCAATTTTTATTTTCATAGTTTAGTTAAAATTGTCCATTTTCCATTTCCACATAAAATTTTAAAACATATAACAACTGTAGATTTCAAACTGCTAGTTACTGGGCTTATCCTTATTCACAGCATGAAGATCATTTCTTGGAATGTTCAAGGCTTCAAAAACATCTCTACTAGAAACCTTCTAAGTGAATAAGAACACAAAAACCTGATGTTATTTCCTTTGTGAGACTAAAATCAGCCATAAAAAATGCAAACCTTTCCTTAAACAATATCAATACCAAAATCATGCTTACATAGAGCCTGAAGGCTTATCGTGTGGCTTTATTTTGCTATGGAAAAATGGTTTCAATTGGGATATTTTAGACATATCCATGAATATATTTAATGCAGTCTTACAATCTGACCAAAGTAAACCAGAATTTTTACTTACTTGTATATATGGATACTATAACTATTTAAGAAAAAGAGCCAATGAGAGTACTTACATCAGATTAGTAAAGCAAATAGTTCTCCTTGTATCCTTATTGGTGACTTAAATTTTCACCTTATAGACACCAATAATGAAGCTTCTTCATCCACTGATGGATGGGTCAGTGGGAATGATGCATGATTGTTATCTTGAGGACATTGGTTTGGTAGGGAAAGACTATACTTGGACTAGCAACAATTTAGGCACTGACACTAAAATATCTAGAATAGACATGGCTTTAGGCAATTGTGATTGAAATTTAAATTTTCCCAATTCTAAACTCATGGATCTAACTCAAGTAGGAAGTGATCATTGCCCTATTATGTTAGTTACAGATTCAACTATACCCAATTGTTGGAAACCTTTTAAATTTTTCTTTACTTGGCTAAATGATGAAACATGCATTAGTGTCATTAAGAATGCTTGGAGTATTAGTGTTTCTGGCTCACCGGGTTTTCAACTTGTCAAGAAACTTCAGTTTGCAAGGAAGTAATTATCCATTTGGAATAGAACTCACTTTGGTAATATAAATCAGAAAGTAAATGATCTATAAAATGAATTGAATCTACTTCAGCAACAACCAGCTACTGATGATAATCACAACAAGATTTTCTACATCAACAAAAATCTCAATTAATGTCATAAAGAGAAAAGTGAATTCTACCAGCAAAAATAAAGAGATCATTTCATTAAAGACATGGATAACAATACTAAGTATTTTCATACCAAGACAAACAGGAAGAAAACAAGAAACAATATTGATTCAATTCAAGATCACTCCAACAACTGGCTTCGATCTAGAGAAGAAATATCTCAACATCTCACTGATCATTCAAGAACATTAGTACTTCCTCTAATCCAAGTTTAGATGAAAGGATTTTTCTTCTATTACCAACCATCATTACTGAAGTTGATAATTTACTTCTTACAAGAATTCCTTCACACCAAGATATCTTTGATACACTGAAGAGCATGAAGAACTGGAGTGCACCAGGTCCCGAGGGTTTTCACGCAGGATTTTACAAGAGTCAGTGGAGTATAGTACGTGAAGATGTATGTATGATGGTGACAATAATTTTTCAGTCTAAGCACATTCTCAAGCAAATAAATAAAACATACATTTCTCTAATTCCTAAGAAAAAGAAATCAATTTGTGCTGCTGATTATAGGCCAATAGGTCCTTGTAATAATTTTTACAAGATCATTTCTAAACCACTAGTGAACAAAATGAAGCCATTAATGGAGAAAATTATATCCCCATTACAAGCAGCTTATGTTTCTGGAAGATTGATTAGTGATAATACAGTTATTGCACAAGAAATTATACACTCCATGAAGAATAAAAAAGGTCAAACTGGATGAATGACACTTAAACTGGATATGTCAAAAGCTTTTGACAGGATTGAGTGGAATTTCTCATTAAGGTACTAAGGTATTTTGGTTTCTGTGATCTTATTTATCAGTGTATTAGTACAACTTCTATGTTTGTAATTCTTAATGGGTCTCCTTGTGAAGAATTTCATCCTACTAGAGGAATAAGACAAGATGATCCCCTCTCACCTTATCTTTTCATTCTAGCAATGGAGTTTCTCTCTAGACATCTCATCTCATTTTTTTGCTAAGTCCAATAGTTTATTAAGCAAAAAACGTAATTACAAGAATTACAAAAGGGAGCACAAGGCCCCCCACACCCATAAACCAAAGGGGTTATAAATAACAAAACTTCTCTAAAAGCCATTAAAAGCTCAAGAAACACATAACTGAAAAAAAACCTAACCAAAGAAAAAAGGAAAAAAAAAAGACTAAATGCCTAAATTTCTTCACTTCTTTTATCGCCATTGATTTCCAGCATACACTCCTCTCTGAAAGAGTCATTATCAATGAAAGTTCTTTTGAAATTCTCATCCTCAATGAGGTCCAGTATCTCTACCTCCTCCTTAGTTAATTTAGTGCCACCAGCACTAATATAAATTGGATTCTTAGTTTTCTTCTTTGGAGTCTTCATTCTTATAGATTGATCTTGTATTTCCTTGACGTACTCCTTTCGAAAAAAATGAATTCTTCAAAAACTTTTGCTGAATATCAAACTTTGTTATTGTACAAAGAACCTCATGCTTCTCTTTAGTTAACTGAATAGAATTAGTAGAACTTACCATAGGCCTAGGCGAAACCGAATCATAGTCATCATCATCTACAGACCAATTTAAACCCACCTCATCTTGGAGCACACTAAATTTGTTCGGAGATAAAACCACTCTAGAATTTGTTAGGTTAACCAAATAATATGAAGAGGAAGAAGCATACTCTATAGCTGCCTGCTTAGCTCTCTCCAAATCTTCACGCGCCTTATGTAATTTAGTTTCATAATTTGCTAAATCTTCTTCCAGTTGTTTGGTTAGCTCCAAAGCAGCACGCTCTTCATCACTTACCACAACTAATTCATCCATGCGAGGAGTAGGAGAAGCATTTATCTTTGTTTTCTTACCGTTAACCATCTTCCACTCCATGTTATCTGTTATAGAGGCAGTAGATACCTCACTTCCCATAACATTCAAAGGAGTAACAACAAAATTGTTATCCCCAGCTGAACTTTGATTATCCCCATGTTGAACAGCACCATCAGTACCATTCTTATTTGGCCGCCATTTAGTACCAATTAAACCACAAGCATTCCTGCTATGATTTTTATCTTGTGAATGCATAGTAACAACCAACATACTCTCTGGAGCTTGTTTCTTAGCCTTGTTCTTCTTTCTGCACTCCTCATCCTCATGGCCAATAATCTTGCATGTTGAACAAAATTTTGGACGTTTAGGAATGTCTATAGCTTGCCAGAAACTTCTCCATCCAACTGAAACATGGATACTATCAGCATCATGCTTAGCAAAATCAATATCAATTAATACCGCTGCAAAATGTCCAAACTCATGTTCCCAGAGATTTCCCCAAAGACAACAACGACTTTTCAACCCAAAGTTCCACCGAAAGTCCAGGAAATTGCACCCATACTGTCGCATGAGAGGTTCTTTGTTTATTCGCATCAAAACCTTGGTACCATTCTATCAATCTAAGAGCTTGTTTTTCAACAATCCAAGCATCATCACAGAAAACCCTAGTCTTATCCTCTTCAGAAAATAACCTTATAATAAAGAAACCACGGTTCATAGGTATGAACTGAACCCTATCTTCTCCTAACTTCCATTGCCGTAATAGGTTTTGCTTAACATCAGTGAAGCTAAGACCTTTAGAATCCAGCCTCCCAATAAGGCTATAACGCCAAATTTCATAGCCCTCTTTGAAATTATCTTCAGGAATTTCAATCGCTGGTTTCTCCTCTTTAATAGAAGGGTTTGGCAGAGAACTTAAATCCACTGAAGTTGAATTAACCTTTCTCTCTCCCTTAACTAAATCAACAAAAGAAAGAGATTTATTAGAACCTGGATCAAGCTGTTCTCCCATCTTGATTCACCCTAAGGATGAAATAGATTAGAGAGTTAATCGTGAGAACTTTTCCTTGAAACCCTTAGACATCTCATCTCAGCTCAACAAAATAGCATCATTGAAGGTATTAAAGTGGCTGAACATTCTCCAACCATTAATCATTTTATTTTTGCAGATGATTTGCTTGATATTTACTCAAGCAAATTTATCTATTGTGAACAATCTTCTTGAATTGCTATGAGATTTCAGGTCTCAATCAGGTTAGGTCATAAATTTGATAAATCTTCAGTACACTACAGCAAGTACACTAATTCTGATGTTGCAGACTCTCTCACTCAAATTCTTGGATTTAAAAGAATGACTTCTAAAGAAAGATATCTTGGTTCTCCACTTATACTTGGTCATTCCAAGCAGGAAGCTTTTAAAGCTATTGAGGAAAATTTCTTGAATAGGTACACAACTTGGTCCTCTACTTCACTTACTAAAGTAGGAAAAGCTACTATGATCAAGCATGTGTTAAATTCAGTTCTTATCTATCAAATGGGTACTTTCAAGCTACTAGTACAGCTTATTGATAAGCTTACTTCCATTCAAATAAAATTTTTCTGGGGATATAGTTCTAACAGAGGTGCAAATCCTATTGGTTGGCAAAAAGTATGCAAGCCAAAAGAAATGGGAGGTTTGGCTTTTAGAGACCTGGAAATGCTGAACTTAGCATTAGTCACCAAATTGGCTTAGAGACTTGTACAAAAACTGACACTCTTTGGGCTCAAATAATGGAAAGTAAATACTTCAATCCAGTGACGGAGCCAAGATATTTCGACTCTGAGGTCAAACAAAATTCTCTAATAGCAACATTTTTTTTTAGCCATATAAGCATTTCACCTTTACATGCAAGTGCCACTGGAATTATAGTAACTCCATTAATGCATTGGAAGCCATATCACCACCTTTTATGCACAAACCACAAGTTGGAGCAAAGATTAGTTAGTAGAACGCGGAAAATGATAACGACAAATATACCGCATCAAACCTTCTAACAATATGTATTATATGGTCCACAATGTCTTGATTCTATGAAAACACATATATACCAGCAAGAATATAAACACAACTTATAAAGAATCAGTGATGACTAATCAAATAGATTGAGGGCTTCCTTTTTTTGCGATCTAGAATCAAATAATCAAAATATAATTCCTATACAAATTCTGACCCCTTTTCCGAAATGTGTTACTAGTTACTTTGTACATAGATTATATATGAAAATTTGTAACTACATCAGTCGTACAAGTATGTAACTCTTTGTGCAAGATAGAGTATGTGCAGTATAGAAATGAACCTCGGCATAAATAAGTGAAAGATTCAGAAGTAAATTAAATTGGATGAGTGTTGGTGGATATGCATATTGTAATTGTAAATTTATAGTAAATTCATGATTGTTGAGGTGGGTGAGTTCTTATGCTCTTACTCTGGCTTCATGGCGTAACCACATCTTTGAATCAGCTGCAGAAAAATGGATGATAGTTTGCCAAGTGGGGTCAACAGACCCCACTTGTCCCTTACTGCCTCCGTCGTTGCTCCAAGCTTGGAAACATTCTTCATCAGCAAATTGAGGCTAAAAATTTCCCATACACATGGAATGGTATCACTAAAGGTCTGAGAGTTGTTCAGCAAAACTACTTCATGGAGGTCAATAATGGCAGAAAAACAAACATATGGCTTGATAGATGGGTCCTAGGTCTTACTATTCTACCAATTCCAATCAATGACTTGCATAGATTCTACCAGGATGTAGAGAAACTTCTTATCCCAAACACTAGTTCATGGAATATTAATCTTCTAAATCAGCTATTTGATGCAAATACTTCTAATAAGATTCAAAGTATCTATCTGGATATTTCTAAAGAAGATGTGATGGTGTGGATGCCTGCCAAGGATGGGAAGTTCTCTGTCAAAAACACCTACAATATGCTCGCTAAGTGCAACATGGTCACTCAAGTTAATGGGAGAAACATTCAATCTTCACTCTGGGAATATCTATGGCAAAGTTACACAACACATAAGATTAAACTGTTTGCCTGAAATTGCATTCATGGTATCCATTCTACTAGATCAAAGATATCAATCCATAATAACAGTATTGATCATCATTGTGCAATCTGTGCAGAAGCTGTAGAAACTATGGAGTACCTCATATTTGAGTGTAGACACTCTAAAGAGTTTGGAGGGCAATGAACATCAATATTGATATTATCTCTGATAATTTCAAAAGTGTATCTGAATGGGTGGAGAGCTGGTTCTCAGCTAATTCTAATGATGATAATTCTAATGGGTTTTATACCCTCATGGTCCTGGATCTTATGGAAAGATAGGTGTGACTCAGCATTCAGGGAGTCTCACTTAACCCTCTCAACTCTGCACATAGAATTAAGTATCATTTAAATTCTCATTTTCATAATAATAACATGCATGCCCTTATTGTCATTGATGTTAATTATTCTCATTGGAAACCACCTCTGCAAAATGTCTATAAGTTGAATGTAGACGCTTCATTTGACTATGATACTAACCAACTTGGCACGGGGGCTGTACTCCGTAATAATGCAAGTACTCGCATTGGAATCAAAGGAAGCTACACAAATGGAGTTCTAAGTCTTGAAGATGGAGAATGTATGGCTATACGTGAAGCTTAACTATGGGCTAAAAAGTTGCAGTCAGATATCCATATTCAGGCTGATGCTAAATTGGTCATACAGTCAATAAAGGAAGATAGTCTCCTAATAATACAATGGGAAACAGGAACGTGAGGGTTTACAATTTTCTTTCTCATAAATTTTCTCCTCTCTAGGTGATTTTTTAGGGTTTGCAAAAAAAATCACGTTTTTGATCTTCTTGATCAACTGCGGTTGATTCAAGATGGTTGAAAACCATGATCCGGGTCCTAGTACCCAACATAATAATCTTATTCAACAATCTTCTTATGCTGATAAGGTTAAAGGGAAGAAATTTGCCTCCATCAAAGGTAAGAAACCATATATTATTACTGCTGAAGATTATGATATTAATACGAATGTTACATATGATAAAGGAGAACCGGTGCTAGATGTACCGCTTGATATGGCTAAGGAGGGGTGTGATTTATTCCAGTTTAGTTTAATCGGAAGATTGAACTTTAATGGTTCAAAGCTTCCTGAGGTTAAGAACATCTTAGAGACTCAATGGAATAGACCTGGCGATAGATGCAAACTTGCTCCTATGATTAGGGGTTTCTTTATTATTAAGCTCACTTCCAAAGAAGATAAAGAACATGTTTGGCATGGAGGATCCTGGATGGTTGGAAAACAATCTCTCTGTGTTATTAATTTTTATGTGAACTTTGATCCGGAAAGACAACCAACCTAAAAAACAACTCTTTGGGTTTATTTTCCAGGTTTATTTGTTGAATTATGGATGAAGAAAATTATGATTTCGATGGCTAAGTTGATTGGTAGACCTGTTGCTATTGATAAAAAAACTTTAGATCATGATTTTTGTAATTATGCTGCTGTTCTTATTGAAATAGACATGGCAAAACCTATTCCAAACAGGATTAGGGTTAAAGCGAATGGAAATATCTTTTGACAATATGTTGAAGTGCAGGATTTAGAGAAGGCTAATTTCTGTTCCCATTGTAAGATAATGGGGCATATGCTTGCAAACTGTAATGCTGCTCGAAAAATCATCAAGAGAACTGTAGGTACTGACGGGAATAGAACTGAAGTTACAAAGCAGGGTGCGTCAGTTAGCCAATGGGAGGAAGTTAGAAGAAAAGAAAAAAGGAATGATAATGTTTCTGTTTCGGTCGGGGTGCAAAAAGATATGGGAATTCATGGTACTAATGAACAGAAAACTTCCTCTGAAGTAAACATGAGTAATGCAGCTCATAATAGCGTGCATATTGCTGGAGATGATCAGGATAACACTACTTGGCATCAAGTTAAGGGTAAGAATTTTTCTGGAAGTAAGCATGTTGGTTCCACACCTACACCGTTAGCTGATGAGCTTCAACGTTCTGAGCATATTCACTCTAATTCTTTTGAAGTTTTTTCTAGAGAAATTGGTTTGAATGATGATTCTGACAATGAAGTTTAAACTGACATATCAGCTTGTAGTACTGACGTTTCTGATGGCAGTATTGGGTCGGAGGATTGGAGTAATGTTGATGAGGATATTATGGCTAGGAAAGAAGCTAAGCGTCTTGATAAGAAAGCCAAGAAAATTCTAGCTCGTCGAAAAAAGCAAACAGAGTTGGTGAACAATTCAACTTCGGGCGTGGTATTGGAAACCAACCGTGATTTGGAAAAAAGATCGGTTTTGGATACGGAAACCAACCAAGTTTTGGAATTACACACGGAATTGAATTTGCAAAAACCTAATCCTAGCGTGGACCAAACAATGGGTGATGTGCCTAATACTTTAGGTCACAAAACCCATGAGAATTCGCCTAGGCCTAAGGAAAATACTACTAATTCTGTTCAGTTAACTAAAGAGGAGCATGAGGTTCTTTGTACAATAAAACAATTTGATATTCAACAGAAGTTTTTGAAGGATTTAGTTTTTAGAGAGGAGTATTTCAAAGAAATACAAGATCAATCAAAAAGAATGAAGACTCCAATGAAGAAAACTGCGGAACATGATAGTAGTGTATTGGGGATTAATGTGCAACAAGGGAGATCGGGTCGGCGTAGGACTGGGAATTCTATAGCCGAGCACAACTCTTTGCTGCAACAACATAAAGCTAATTTTGCAATTTAGTTCTTTGGTTTAGAGTTGAATAGGAATTAGGTATTTTGCCTTTTTTTTTCCTTATATTTTTCTTCTTTTGCGTGTTTAAGAGCTTAATTTTGTTAGCTTTTTTTGATGTTATTCCCCCCGCCCTTTGGTTTATGGGGGTGGGGAGGCCTTGAGCCTCCCATTTTGTAATTCTTGTAATTACGTTTTTTTGCTTAATAAACCATTTTGACCTAACAAAAAAAAAAGGAAAACAAGAACGTCCTTAAGGAGATCAAACATTTAAGCTTAAGTTTTAATAGTTGTTGTTTTGTTTTCGTGAGTCGAGATGATAACCAGGTGGCAGATAGTGTAGCTAAAACTGTTAGAAAAACAACTTTATCTGTTGTCCATTTCAATAATTTTCAGGCTTACATATGTAGTCTCCTGGCAAGAGACTTAACCAATTCACCAACTTAATAAAATCTTTCTTTGTTATCCAAAAAATAAAAATCAACAATTAATCGCCGACGAAAAATAAAATCAAAAAGGAATTAAATTAGGTTAGGGATGAAAATGATTTTTGATTTTGAAAATGATTTTGGATTTTGACTAGTTTAGGTTTATGTTTTAAATTTAGATGAAGGGTATTTAATTAATTGAAAATAATTAAGGGTAACTTAGTAATCTATCCATTACTAAGACACTCATTTTAAACTCACCTTAGATAGGAAAATGATTTTGTATGCCTCAAAACATTTGAATATGCCTCAAAATAGGTTTCTAAAATAAATGGGAGTCATCTCATGATTTTTAGATATCTAGGATGGGTCCAATACCCGCTGTTAGATGGCACATGGCATCCAGTTAGGTGTAGTTTTTACCTACGGCACATGACATCCATGAGGATGGTCATTTCTGCTTTTTCTGTGTTCACTTTGATTCTTTTCTTCATCCATCTCAACAACGTGCAAGAAAATGGGGCTAGACTCGTATAATAGTTTGGAGCCCAAGTTGTTCCTTAAGCAACAGCTTGCATCGAAAGCTTGGAATCTTCCTGGTCCACTTATACTTTCTATATAAACAGTTCACAAGTGATTCACTAATCACTTCAATTCAAGCAATATAACACAAGCATTATCCTTCGCTTTCACCAAACAAAGCTCACTTTCATCTGTATATATACAGTTCCCATCTTCAATTTCCACAGTTCACAGAAAGGGAAAATCAATATCAGTATTATCAGCTTATGCTTCATTTGCTGGTTCAATGATATTTGTAAGATCAATTGCTAATGAATTCATACCAGAACAACTCCGAACGTATCTTTCATCGGCTTTTTATAACGTTTTTAGTCTTAATCCTTCTCTTCTTATTTTCGTCATTCAAGAATTTGACGGTCTTAAGCGTAACCAAGTTTATGAAGCTTCAGAGATTTTCTTGCGTACTAAAATCACTCCAACTATAAATCGTCTTAGAATTAGCAAAGCACCGAGAGATAAAAATGTTTCAGTTACCATCGGAAAAGGTCAGGAAATTACGAATTTCTTTGAAGAAATTCAGCTAAAATGGAGATATGTATGTTCTGAATCTGAGAAACCGAATCCTAATATCAACCTCATATAAATAATAGTAACACTCTTACTGACTCACTGATCCATTACATTTTAACTAACTCACTGATCCATTACAGGCTGTCCACTCAGTGAGTGCTAGCTGTCACTGCTAGTGTGGTGTCACCTTCTCATTGGTTCTTTTAGATCTAGTTCTTATTGGTCCATTAAGTCAGGGTCTGTCGGTTGTATTAATATCGTCTTTTCTTTTGTCTGTGTAAGTAAGACAATTACTTTGAGTAACTGCAAAACTCCATTAAAACAGTTCTTGAAGAACTTGTATTTTCATTTGTGTGATTAATTCAACTATGCTATTAAGAGGGCCAGAGATCCTCACTTCCGCTTGATTTCTCTGATCTTTTTTTTTCTTCCTTTTTCACCAAATCTTGCTGCTTGTTTTCTAAATTCTTTGATTTGTTTTCTCTCATTTCTTGTTCATCAATGGCACTGAATATGTATGAACCTCGCATATCTCAGATTCCGTTAAATCAAGTAACTACAATCATTCATCTCAAACTGAAGGAGGATAATTTCATCACTTGGAAGACCTTACTGCTGCCATTATTGAAGAGATACAAGGTTCTTGGTCTTATAGATGGATCCATTCGTTGTCCTCCAAATCAAGAAGATCTCGATCAAGGTGTTATTAATCCAAATTATACAGCCTGGATCGATGATGATAATACTCTCATTTTATGGATCCAGTCTACAATTTCAGATGGTGTAATACCTTATGTGGTTGGTGCTGATTCTTCAAGAGAACTCTGGCTCAACATCGATTCAAGGTTTGCAAGAACTTCCACTACTCATTCAATTCAGTTACGTATCAAATTATAGTCGTTGAAGCTTGGATCTGGTACAATCACTCAATTTTTAAGCGAAATCAAAAAATTGTTAGATCAACTTTCTGCTGATGGTTCTACAGTTTCAGATGATGAATTAGTAGTCCCGATATTGAATGAAATTGGAAATGATTATAGTGCTTTCAGCACTTCTATTCGAATTCGAAATCCGCCTGTTACATTTGATGAACTTCACAACATGTTGCTTAGTGAAGAGATTGTTGTAAATGAAAGATCTAAGACTCTCCTATATGAAGCCAACAACAAGGCCTTTATTTCTTTTCAGTCTCAACAAGCGTATCTTGATCATCATAGGTCAGCCTTTACTTCTTTAGGTTTTCCATCTTATTCATCTTCTTACAGAAGTCGTGGTAGAGGTAACAGTGCTTACAATCCTTCTTATAGCAGTAATTTTCAGTTACCTGCAAGAACATCTCATTTCAATTCTTCCATGTTTCACTCTCAACCACCACCACCACCACCACCAAATCCAACACCACCATCAAACCCTTTCTTACCTACTGCATCTACTGATATAGATAGTGTTATATGTCAAATTTGCAACAAAGGTGGTCATACTTCTTTGTCTTGTAGACATAGACTCAATTTTGTTTACCAAAATGTTAATACTCCACAAAATATGAGTGCTATGCTAGCAACAACAAACATTCTTGGTGAGAATCCATGGTATGCTGATACTGGTGCCAATAACCACATCACCTCTGATGGTTCTGAACTTCAATTTGCATCTACATATAATGGTGTGGAGGAAATCCAGACTGCTAATGGAGAAGGTATGAAAATTACTAATACTGGTTTTTCTTTCAAGTCCACCCCAAATCACACTTTTAAGTTATCCAATATCCTTCTAGTACCACAAGCTTCACAGAACTTGTTATCTGTTCACAAGTTTACATCTGACAATAACTGCTCCATTACATTTGATGCCACTAGTTTTACTGTGAAGGACTTAGCAACTGGGAAGACACTTTTACAAGGCCCTCATCTTAATGGCCTTTATCCACTTCACTTTCTACATGAATCTTCTCAGAAGGCTCTTGCTGGTATATCATCCTCAACAACAGCTGACATATGGCACAAAAGTCTTGGACATCCTTCTTTTCATACTTTATAGTATGTTTGTAGGACTTTAGCTTTGAATAATGTAATCAAAACACCATTGTTCTGCCATGAGTGTAGTATTGGTAGAAGTCACAAATTACCCTTTGCTGAGTCTCATCATTGTAGAACAAAGCCTCTGGATCTTCTGCATTTTGACTTATGGGGTGCTAGTCATGTAAAGTCTAACTCAGGCTATAGATATTATGTGAACATCATAGATGACTTCTCCAAATATTGTTGGATCTTTCCTTTATATGAAAAATCAGATTTCAAACAAATTTTTCTTCACTTTAAAGCTCAAGTAGAAAATATTAACTAAACACTAATATTGGCACTATTAGAACTGATGGAGGAGGAGAATTTCTACACACAGAACTGTCTACTTTTCTCAGCACACATGGTGTTGTTCATGAAATATCTTGTCCTCATACTCCTGAACAAAATGGAGTTGCAGAATCCAAGCACAGACACTTAGTTGATGTTGGTAGAATTTTTTTACTTCAATCTGGTTTGTCCGATTCTTTTTGGGTAGAAGCTTTTCATACTGCCAATTATACTTTCAACAGATTACCTACAAGAGCTATTAGCAATCAAACACCATATGAAGTTCTTTTTCATCATAAATCATATTATGCTTTTCTCAAGTCTTTTGGATGCTTATGTTATCCATGGATCAGACCTTATACTACTTCTAAGCTTGATCCAAGGAGCAAAGCATGCATTTTTATTGGCTACAGTTAGCAATACAAAGGTTACAGATGCTTAGATACAAGTTCAGGGAGGGTTTATGTTTCCATACATGTAGTATTTCAGGAATCTGTCTTTCCTTAGAAAACTAATTTTATCCCTTCCTCAGTTTCAACTACTACTTCAGCTGGTCATTCCACTTCTTCCTCAACGGCACCAGTGCCTACTATTTCTCCTCCTATTATTCTTCACTCTTCAGAAGATACAAACTTACAGGAGCATATTGATCTTTCTGAGGTTCTTCCCGTTATGCCTACTACTACACCAACTTTGTCCTCTGCACCACCTGCTACTGACTTTGTGATCTCATCATCGTCACTACCAACTAGTAATGCTCATAACATGATTACCAGAGGAAAGAATGGTGTTTTAAAGCCTAAAGTGTATTCTACTAAGCATGCTCTTTCTGCTGCAATGGCTGACAATATTGCTCCTACTGCACCCACTTGCTTCACACAAGCTCAAAAGAGTCCTATGTGGCAACACTCCATGAAAGAAGAACACACTGCTCTAAAAGATGCATGTACTTATTCTCTTGTTCCTCCTCATCCCTCACAGAACTTAGTTGGTTGTAAATGGGTCTATAAGACTAAACAAAATCCTGATGGTACTATTGAAAGATTATTTTTTGGTAATAAAAAAGAAGGTCTTGACTATACAAAGATTAGTTTTGCTATTAAACCCACTACAATTAAATATAAATTAGTTTCCAAAGGATTTCATCAAAAAGAAGGTGTCTTTATGACTATACAAAGATTTAAATATAGATTAGTTTAAAAAGGATTTCATCAAAAAGAAGGTCTTGACTATACAAAGACATTTAGTTTTGTTGTTAAACCCACTACAATTATACTTGTGTTAGCTCTTGCAGTGCATTTTGATTGGTTTATCTCTCAAGTAGATATCAGTAATACTTTCTTGCATGGGGACTTAACTGAAGATGTCTTTATGACTCAGCCTCCAGGCTTTGTGGATGCTTCTAAACCTGATTATGCTTGCAAACTTCATAAGTCTCTATATGGATTGGAACAGGCACCAAGGGCCTGGTATCAGAAACTTATGGATGTTCTTTTATCTTATGGATTTACAACATCAACAACTGATACTTCTTTGTTTGTTCAAAAGATTGGTTCAAGACTAACAATAATTCTTATTTATGTGGATGATATCTTGATTACTGGGAATTCCAAAGCTTATTTTTCTTCTTTAATTTCCTCTCTTGGTAATCATTTTCTTGTCAAGGACTTAGGAGAACTCCATTACTTTCTAGGTCTTGAGGTTAAGAGGAATTCTATCGGATTGTTTCTGTCTCAGACCAAGTATGCTCTTGATCTGTTAGAAAAGTTTAATATGGATGGTGCAAAGACTTATGCTTCTCCAATCCCTGTCAGTTGCAAACTTACAACTTCTACAGGTACTCCATTATCTGATCCTACTCCTTATAGGTCTTTAGTTGGTGCTTTACAATAATTGACATGGACAAGACCAGAGATTGGTTATGAAGTCAATCAAGTGTGTCAACATATGCAACAGCCTACCATAGAACATTTCATTGCTGCTAAGAGGATTTTAAGATACATTAAAGGCACTCTTGATCTATTTTCCAAAGGTCTTCTTGCAGTCCATGGGTTTAGTGATGCAGATTGGGCAGGTGACCCTGATACAAGAAGAAGTACTGGTGGATTTTGTATCTTCTTTGGCTCTAGTCCTATTTCTTGGTCAAGCAAGAAACAAAGTACAATGGCCAGATCATCCACTGAGGCTGAATATAGGAGTTTGGCTCATTCTGTATCTGAATTATCTTGGGTTTGTCAGCTTCTTAAGGATTTACATATCAGTTGATTATAGAAGAGTAATGGGTTTTTAACTTATAATCTGTTAGTTCTTTTTATTATACTTGTGTAGCTATTCTCTATCAAACATATTGGGGTCTGAAAATTGATCAAGACTGGTGGTAAGTCCCAATCCATAACAACTCTATATTCTCCTTTCTCACCTAGTGAGAATAACGATTCCTCATGAACAACATGTCTGTGAAATAGGTGTTCATCTTCTCTTGAAACTTCTTCATGTGAATCCAAAGGGTTGCATTGTGAGAATAACGGATTCTCATGAACAACATAACGACGAAAACGAGTCTCATCAACTGCTATGTGTTCATCTTCTTCAGAAACTCCTTCCAGTGTATTTAAAGGGTTGCGTCGGTCTTATGGTACCTTCACTCGGGCTTTCGCACGTTCTTGATGTTCTAGTATGTCCAGACGTCGCAAAAAGTTCAGTCTGTCCAAACGTGGCAAAAAGTTCTCCAACTTGTGTATAATCTCCATCTTGTCCAACCGTTACAACGCGTCCTTCGACATGATAATAAGCTCAACTCTAACTGCTGCGTTTTTTGTATCTCTACCACCATCACCACTATCTCTACCTACCATTGTAGAAAACTAGGGTTTGTAGGTGTTTTGTTTCTAGCGCCAATTGATGGAGTTTAGAAAACCAAAAGGATAAATATGACAATCAAATAGCAATAAGCATATTGAACATGAAGATTGAACTCTAAGAACGTAGATAAATTGAGTATAGGTTAAAAACCCATTACTTTTCTATAATCAACTGATTTCTGATTATAAGTTTAAGAAATTATCATAATAGAGTCTGAATATTCAATCCAACAAAAACTATGATGTAAACTTAAGAACTTCATATCTTTTAAATTATACGATGGACTCTTGTAAAGTTTATATGACCGCAAAGCTCTTTAAATTCTCTATGCAAAGAGCGTAAACAAGGGCATCAAATTTTAATTTTTCAAATATTTGTAGTTCTTTTATAAGCAAATGTAAACAAATTTTAAAGGTAATTTTAAAAAAAATTATATCTTTCACTTTGCTACAATAGTGTTCATGTATTTATATTTGACGTACATCTCATAAAAAATGAATTTTAATTTTTGACAAAAACATATCGTAAAATATGACGAGCAACGTACGTGCACTCGACTTGTACTCACTTAAAGCCACATAATTGAGCTTTATACATATAATCTGTACGAATTGTACACCTCGCTCTAACACTGTTTGGAAAGGTTTGTTGTTCTCTATACTTCTTCATATGCATAATGGTTGAATTAAGATAGTAATAGCTTCCGCACTCCACACCTAAAATAAAAATTGACCCTCGGCTATGGTGATCACCATCGTCTTAACCTCATTCATCTTCCCCTTCCCCTGCCCCTATAGTTTGTTCTTCTGGGTATTTCTACCTCTTCAATTTCAAGCTTCTACTTTTTTTTGTTCTTGATTTGTTGTTTCTTTATCTTCTTTATCCTTGAGTTCATTTTGTTCAATTTTCTTTCTCTTTAGTAACTCAACAAGACCACTTAGGGATTTGTCAGCTCCTTCTCTCTTCATTAACTCTTCTGCTACATCTTCTGGTGTGATTTGGGATTCTTGTATAAGTTATTCGATCTCTCCAAAAAGATGGTGCTCCTTGTGGATATAGAAGTAATTTGATGCAAGAAGTCCGAACCCTTTAGGAGTACAGTAAGACATGTGAATGTGCATGTCCATCCGGCCTGGCCGCAACAAAGAAGGCTTTTCCTTGTGATTAGTTGTAAAAATGATAATCCTCTCATCTCCACAGCTTGACCATAAACCATCAATCAAGTTGAGTAATCCTGAAATAGTCAGCTGTGTAACAGAAGAAATAAACAGTCAATTAAGAATGTCCTAGCTTAGAAGTGACACATTTATATGACTCCTAGAATAAACAATCTGTCTGCTAAGATGAGCCTAGACATTTCATCATTTCTTCGTAATAAACAGAGGAATTCAATTATTCAAACAAACGAGAGTCAGGTTCATTTCAATATCAAGCAAAGAGGGTTTTTTTTTTTTGATAACTAGGTTACACATTTATATTATTACTATTATGCATCTATCAAATACTAGTACTAACCTTGGTATCTGGAATTTGATAGCGATTATAATATTGTTGTTCTTGATCAGTTTTCGGATCTTTAAAATCAGTGCTGCAATCAATATCTTCAATAACAAGTATAGATCGATTTTTCGTAGCAACCAATAAGCTTCGCAACTCCGAATTTGATTTAAGATTAGCAATCTCTAAATCATAGATATCGAAATTAAGATAATTAGCTATGGCAGCAATTAAACTTGATTTTCCAGTTCCAGGAGGACCATATAACAAGTAGCCACGTTTCCAAGCTTTTCCTACTTTCTTATAAAATTATCTTCTCTTAACAAATCTTTCCAAGTCCTCCATTAACTCAGGCTTAACCTCTGGATCCATTGCTAGAGTATCAAAAGTAGTTGGGTGTTTTAAATTGATAGAACCCTAAACACCTCAATTACCACCATCTCCTCCATAGAAACTTCCATATGTATTAAGCTTCGGCACCTTGTTTTCTTCTTTCAGTTGTTTCGATTTTCTTAGTACATAAGGAATGTAAGATTCAACAACTTTGTCTTTGTATCTCTTATCAAAACTGAGATCAAAAGATTTCTGTTCAGATTTTATTAGTTGAATTAATCACACAGATGAAAATACAAGTTCTTCAAGAACTTTTTTAATGGAGTTTTGCAATTACTCAAAGTAATTATCTTACTTACACATACAAAATAAAAGACAGTATTAATACAACCGACAGACACTGACTTAATGGTACAATAAGAACAAGATCTAAAAGAACCAATGAGAAGGTGACATGACACTAGTAGTGACATCTAACACTCACTGAGTGGACAACCTGTAATGAATCAACGAGTTAGTTAAAATGTCACTCAGTGACAACTAACACTCACTGAGTGGACAACCTGTAAGTCAGGTTCATCTCTGGTCTTGAATTTTAATTTATCTACTCTTCTATAATTCGTTAGTTGAATAAACGTTTTATCTTTATTGATTGTTTTGAAAGAACAATACAATGTTTTCTGCCCTAGGAATTGTAATCCTTGTTCTTCTTTTGCTCTAGAATAATCTTACTAGTATTTTCTCTAGTATTCTCTAGTTTCTCCCCCATGCCTATAGGTACTAAACTGCACCTTATTTATTGGTTGAGTTACTTCTAAATATTAGTCTCTCTATAAAGGTAAAACTGCCCTATGTTTGTAATCTTCTAAAAACAGGTCTGATTCTAGGATAGGAAACTACTTTTAGAATTACTATGACTATATCTCTTGTATGCATACTTGGGTATAGGGTCTTTTGACGGGACTATACCTAAAAACGGATTAGATCTCTCCCATCAGGAGGAGCAGGTTGCCTTTATGAAAGGGCGTAATATACATGAGAAAATTACCTTGGCATCGGAAATGATTAATGAGCTTCAAATTAAGAGAAAAGATGGCAACCTAGGTTTGAAACTTGATATTTCTCAAGCTTTTGACACGGTAAGTTGGTCTTTTGTTCTTGAAGTCTTTAAGCGTTATGGTTTCTCGGAAAACTGGTGTTCTTGGATTCTGAATATTCTTCAATCAGCTCGTATTTTCGTTCTTTTGAATGGTAGCCCGGAAGGTTTTTTTAGTATTAATAGGGGGTTGTGTCAGGGTGATCTTCTTTCACCTCTTATTTTTGTGTTGATTGAAGATGTATTAAGCAGGAATATTCTGAAACTTTTCAGGGAAGGCAAGATGGCTCATATGGTTACTCGTAAGGGCATTTCTCCTATACACTTATTCTTTGATGATGATATTATGATTTTTTGTACAGGTACTTTGGAAAGCGTTCATAATCTTGTTGATTAGTTGGGCGTTTATCAAAGAGCCTCTGGGAAAACTGTTTGTCGTCAGAAAACCAAAGTTTATTATGGTGGTGGTTCTCTAAGCAGGTGTAGATACCTTACTGATTTTTTGGGTATGTCGGTTGCAACTTTCCCGGATCATTATCTTGGTGTTCAAGTCATACCAGGTACGGTTCGTTATATACATATTAGTAATATCATTGACAAGATTAAGAATCAGTTGGCTGGTTGGAAAGGTCGTTTGTTCTCTTTTAAAGTTAGAATTGTTCTTGTGAAATCTGTCATTGCTAGCTACTCTATCAATAATATGGCAGTTTATAAATGGCCTCGTAAATTTGTTTTGCAATGTGAACGAGCCATTCGAAATTTCATTTGGACTGGTGATGTTAATACAAGAAGATCCTTTGTGGTTGGCTATGATAAGGTTTGCACTACTTATGAAGAAGGTGGTCTTGGTTTTACTAGTATGTCAGTTATGAATAAAGCTTTACTCATGAAGCTCTGGTGGCAAATCCGTACTTCTAAGAAGAAATGGGCTAAATATCTCAAAGCTAAGCTTTTTGGCAGAAATGGAGCTCTTAAACGTACAGGTATCAAATCCACAATTTTGCATGGTATACGCTTGGTTTATGACCAGGTGGAGGAGAACACCAAAGTCTTAATCGGTGATGGTCGCTTCACTTCTTTGTATTTCAATATTTGGTGCGCAGACAGGAGTATTGCCAATATTCTTCAGAATCAGGACTTGGACAAACATGTTCGAGTAAGTAAAATTCTGGTAGATGGGACTTGGTCTATTGCTGATACTCATAGACAACGGCTTGAAGCTTCAGGTATTGATCTAAATAATTTACCAAGGCCGGTGGAAGGGGAAGACGTCAGAATTCGGACGCCGGAATACAAGGGTCAGTTCATGGTTAAATCTTCATGAAATATTATTAGACCAAGACTTCAAGCTTTTGAAGGTGCTAATCTTTTTTAGAGGAAATGTATTCATCCTACATTAGCTGCTCAGAATTGGAAGATTTTAAGAGGCGCTTGTGCAACACTTGATCAGGTACGCTCCCATTTTAAAATAGAAATGCCTACTAAATGTGTGATGTGTGCTGCTGATGAGGAGTCGCTTGAACACATATTATGGAACTGTAATTTTGCCACGAAAGCCTGGATATGGTTAGCTATTGTTTTTGGGTTAATGCCACATCCAAATATTGTCACAGCCTACAAAAAAGCTAAGAACATGAGTGGAATGATTCAATATTTGTGGTTGTTGTCCATTTTGGTAATTAGATCAGAACTGTGGTATACTAGGAACAAGAAGGTTTTTGAAAATAAAAAACCAAACTGGTCATTGTTCTTTAAGAGTGTGCTAAATCAAATTCAAGAGTACTTCATGAGATTGAAGGGTAATATGAAGAACTGTTGTGAAGACGTGAGAATTTTGGATTATTTTTTAGTTCGTCATAGAAAGGTAAAGATACATGATGCTGTTGAGTGATTTTGGGAGCCACCGGTTGCTGGAGATCTACTTCTATGTTGTGACAACGAAGCTAGGGGAAATCCAGGCATTGCGGGAGCTAGTGTGGTTGCAAGAGATGCGAGTTGTGTTATGCTTGGAGCTATTTCTACTGGACTTCGCATAACAACTAACTACCTAGCTGAGATATATGGGATCATTGTTGGCCTGGAATTGGCAACCAAATGGAGAATGCGAAGAGTGACTGTACGGACAGATTCTGATGTTGCAAGGATTGCTTTTACCCAAGGTTCTTTGTCGTGGTTTGCTAGAGCTTACTGGAGACAGATTCAAGACAATTATATTGTTATCAATTTTGGCCATACTTTTAGAGAAGCCAATTTTGCCACAGATAACATGGCTAAAAGGGGATGTAATCAAGCTAATGGAGTTGGCATGGATTATGAGGGTCGTCCTCATTTTTTTTCAAGTATTGAACTTCCAAATGTATCATATTTTCGATTTAAATAGTTTGTAAGTTTTTGGGGTTGCTGTGACCTCTTTTCTTATAAACTATCTTGTAATTATTCATATTCATTAATTTATTTTTTGACTTATCAATTTTTTTTTTTGCTTCCACAAACAAGGTAATTACTTTTCTCAAAAATTAATCTAAGATTGACCAGAAGATTCAATCAGGTGGTAATTCTAATTGAGTTATTGTCCAACTCTTTTGGTTTCTTCTTAAAGATTTCTGTAATTGATTTTAGGAAAGATGCTAAGTCGAGGTTTATTTGCACATCGAGTGATTTCATGGTTTCATTTGGGAAAGGTTTTGGTCTTCAGTTACTCCTAATCTCTTTTCGAATTCATCTGGCAAGGTACCTATTTTTGCTAAGAGGATTTTCCTGTCTTACATTCTCCCAAGAAGAAAAGTAAGGAGGGGGTAATGGACATGTATCATGCATATTCTCTGGGTATTGCGGTGGAAGTTCTGAATTCTCATAGGGGATGAAATTTCATTGCCGAAGGAATATTCAAGGAATTTAACTTCTCGGATAATTTGGGATTTCGATGTATTAATGGGAGATTAGCTTTCTTCTTGGATAATAATGAATCAGATGATAAATTGTTTACAAAGGCAAAGAACATTTGAATTGGTACTTCTAAGGTCATTTTGCGACATTGGATTCCAGAAGACTCTCATCTGTTTAAGGGAGTTCATCATGATCATATGAGGTCTTCTTTTTGGCTAGGAATTAGAGGTTTGTCATTTCATTTTTGGGAGTAGAATTATTTCAAGGAGATTTGTAATCCATGAGGAAAAGTCTTAGATATTCATCAATCTGTTAGTAATTTTTCAAAGTTGAACTCCTGTAAGATACAAGTCTTAGCTGATTTATCCAAAGTTCACGCGGAAGTGTTTTTCAAAGGAATTTGGTTGAGTCTGGAATGGATTCAAGATCACACGTTTGATGATATTTTCCTTTGAACTTCAAAAACAACAGGTTAAACCAGTTATTCGATCAATAATAACAGCGCAGAATTTGGACTTGGTTACTCCAATTTCTTCTTCTCCAAAACTCAGCAGAATATTTCAAATTCAAATTCTTCTGGTATTTCGGCGCTTAAAAGTTTGAATAAGGTTTGGCGCAAGGTGTCTGATAGAAGGGTAAGGGATAGCTTGATCTCTAAGGACTCAAATAGCACGTGCAAAAATTCTGAGTCTGACCCAATGGGTCAAGATGATAGCATTCACCCATGGATAACGGTGCGAAAAAAGAAAAAGGGTAAAGGTATTGGTGGAAGGGCCCAATACCCGAACCAAATGGTCTCAACGGGTCATCATATGGATTTGGTGGGGGGATGTTGGATACAGATTTTAATCCGGGTTAATCTTTCAGCCCTACTCCGGTCCATGGTCCGAATAAGTATGAGTCATTGGATAATTCCCCGAACTCACGATCTTGTAAAGAGACCACTTCTTCTTTGCCGTTAGATGCTTTCTCGATTGAAGCAGATCCAGCTCGTAATAAAAATGAGAAATTTCCACACATAGATTCTTCCTCGGTTTCTCCTTCTACCTCTATCTCCCCTTCTAGCTCCACTGCTCATTCTGTAGAGATTGGGAATAAATAATTGGAAGAAAAATTGACCACCATATTGGTTTCCACATGGTTATTGGAATCCATAATAATTTCCCAAATATGAGAAAAGTTTGTCGTGAGATGATAGTGGAGAATGATTCTACAACTGCTAATGATTTGAAAGAACCAGTTCATGGTGATGTGCTTGGTTCTTTGGACATGGATGATACCACAGGGGAAGATGCTGATTGTATTGAAGCTATCAGAACTAATATGGAGGAGGAATCGATTGAGGTAACTGGTTTTAACCCAATCTCTAATTCTAGAGCAATTCTTAGTTTGAGTGTAACATAGAATTATGACATGGAATATTAGGGGTTTGGGTCAGGATGAAAAAATAATTGCAATTAGGAATGCAATTAGGAAGAATAATGTAACAATTTTCACAGTTCAAGAGTCTAAACGTGAAATTATTACTGAGTCTCTCATTTGGTCATTATGGGGCAACTCTGGATGTAATTTCTTATATGTACCTTTTGAAGAGTCTTCTGGGGGTATAATTGTGTGTAGAAGGATGGAGTTTTACAGATGGAAGACTACCTGTTAGGGGATTTTTCGCTTTCTATTAAGTTCAAGAATGTCTCTAATAATTTTGAGTGGGTTTTCACCTCAGTCTATGGAGCATCTAATTATGGTTATTCTGGCAAGAGCTTTCTGATATTAGGCTTTTGTTTGATGATCCATGGGTAATTGGTGGAGATTTCAATGCAATTCTTTCTCAATCAGAAAGAAATGCTGCAGGGGGATGTACAATTAGCAGGAACTACTTCAGAATATTTGTTAGTAGGCATGAACCCATGGACTTGCCTTTGGCTAGTGGAAAATACACTTGGACTGACTCTCAACATCCTCCAATATTGGTTAGGTTAGATAGATTTTTAGTCACTCAAGATTGGCATGCACACTGTCCATCTCCTTTGCAAATGAAGCTAAATAGACCCATCTCTGATCACACTCCTATCCTCTTATGTTGCAATTCTGGGTTGAGGTTTAAGGATCCTTTTAGAATCAATAATTATTTGATGTTGCATCATTCTTTTATTCCGAATATGAAGATTTGGTGGCAAAATCTGACTTTTACGGGAAAGCCAAGTTTCGTCTTTGTAAAAAAGTTACAGTCTTTGAAATTCTTCATTAAGGCATGGAAGAAATCGATGGGTGATTTACAACTGCAGGTGGATCAGCTAGAGGAGTTTATTGATTCTTGGGATATTATGGAGGAAGATGCTCAATTAACTACTGGTGATTGTTACCATGGAACATGCAAGAAAAAAGCATGTTTTTTTATATTTAAATATTGCTAGGAAATGGGGCCAAAGAGCCAAAGAAAAATGGGCTAAAGATGCAGAAAAGAATTCAAGGTATTTACATCAGATTGCATCCTTTAAATATAGTTGTAGTTCTATCAACTGTCTTAGCATTGATGGTGAAATTTGGTATGAAAAAGAGAAAATTGCTAAGGAAGCAACTAAATTTTATACTGAAGATTGTGTTATCAGATCTGGTTTTGACGATATTGAGTTTCCATCTACTTTTGTAATGGAGAGCATTACTTTGGAAAGAGAATTTTCTGAAGATTAAGTGAAGCAGGTAATATGGCATTTTGGCACTAATAAGGCTCCGGGGCACCATGAGTCACTATGGAGTTCTTTAAGATTACTTGGGAGGTAATTAAGCAAGATCTTTTGCTAGTGGTAAAATAATTTGAGACTAGAGGTTCCCTTGACTGGCGGCTAAATTGTACTTATCTCAAGCTTCTTCCTAAGTGTAACGGCGTTGTATCCTTACATAATTTTAGGCCCATCAGCTTAATAGGAGGGGTTTATAATATTGTATAAAAATTACTAGCATAAAGGATGGAATTGATCTTACCTTCAACAATTTCAACTTTCAAGGAGCATTCATTCATAAAAGACGAATCATCGACGGGATTCTAATCGCAGCTAAACTAATTAACTCAAGAAAAAGAGAAAATAAACCTGGTTTAGTTTGCAAGGTAGATTTTGCTAAAGCTTTTGACAATATAAACTAGAATTTTGTCGACATCGTTCTTCGGAGATTTGGATTTGGAAATAAATTGAGAGGATGAATAAAATTGTGCATTTCTCAGGCTTGTTTCTCTATCCTTATTAATGGTGAAGCTTCCCCGATCTTCAAAAGTCAGAAACGGCAGATATTGGTCTTTTGTCATGGCTTAGAGTGTCTACACATGGATCGATTATCAATCATCTTCAGTTTTTCGACGATTTGATAGTGTTCATTGATGACTCTGAAAAGCAAATCACAGCTTTGAAAGATGTCATGTTTGCTTTTCAACTAGTTTCGGGGTTGAAAGTTAATTTCAGTAAAATCGCAGTGGTGGGAATTGGAGAAGACCATAATGGTATTGCTTGTGCTACTTCATTTGGTTTCCAATTAATGGAGTTCCATATCAACTATCTGGGAATCCTATTAGCAAGCAAGTCCAAATCCAAGCCAATTTGGGACGTGTTGATCCAGAGATGCCGACAGAAACTAAGCACTTGGAGGAGAAGATATCTCACTAAAGGTCAGAGACTTATTTTGATTAATAGTGTTCTTGCCTCAATGCCCATTTATTATTTGTCTTTTTTTCAAATGCGTGCATCTGTGGTAAAATAAATTGCGAGGATCATGTGTAACTTTCTGTGGGGGTCTTCAAATGCTAAAAAAAAGAAGAGCTAGGTAAAGTGGTCTGATGCTATGCTTCCAAAAGCCAGAGGTGGGATTGGAATTAAAAAGTTGAAGTTGGTCAACAAAGCACTTCATTGCAAATGGGTTTGGAGATATGGAAAAGAAAGCTCTTTGGAGGCATATTATAAATGAAAAATTTGGAGGTAATCCTAATTCTTTTCTTCCTAATCCTTCTACAAGTTTTGTAGGACATAGTCTTTGGGCAGGCATTCTGAAATCTAGAGAGTATATTAGGTCAAACACTTCATATATAGTGCATAATGGGAAGAGTATTCTCTTCTGCAATGAATATAAACAAACCAATTATAAAGATAGTAATGAGAATAATAACACAGTTGATAATAATATTTGAGTAATTAGGTTAATAGCAAATTATTAGTAGATAATATGTGAAAAATTTATATATTGTATAACAACAAAGTTAAAATATTAGATATTACAAATAGACGTGAAAACAAGTCTGAATAAGTTATATGGATAAATATAAAACAAACATGAAACTACATCAAATTAATAAATCACAAAATATTAGACTATAAATATTAGCACAAGGAACTTCTGTTAGAATATAAACTATTGTAGTTGAACCTAGAGCTACAAACTTTAGACCTTAGTTGTAGAGAGCCATGTAAATTATGTTTCATTTCATGTTGCTTCGATCAAACTCATTTGAAATGAGTTAGATTTCGTGCATTGAGCGGTAGTTCGATTTAATTTTCGAGGGCAAAAATTCTTATAAGGTGGGTAGAATGTAAGGATTCACAAGCTCGTCAACGCTATTAGATCAGTCAAGAGACGTTTTAGCCGCTAATAACTCGATTAGTTAATTTAGCTTTTAATTAATAGAAATTAACCTAACAATAATTTAGATATGAAACTAGTATCATTAAATAGGTCTCGAAAAGTTATGCGAAATGGACTACTCGAACGCGTCATTCAGACATGGGACGAAGAAGAAATCATCAAGTTTGTGTAAAGGGCAGAATGGTCATTTGACAACAAACGTTATCAAGGCAACTGAGAATTCTTCTCTGGGCAACTCTTTCTTTTTAAATAATATCATTATCTTATGGATGCCCATATCCAATTCTTATGGGTGTCCTAGTAATATCTTTGGCCTTATCAACACCAAATCAAAAGCAAATTCAGATTTTTCTTCTTTTCTTCTCTTTCTTCTTCTCTGTTCTTCTCGTCTCTTATTTCTCTTCTCCTGTTGTTGTTCTGAGAGATGAGTGTGAGATTGAATTGAGAGAAACACCTGATGATGTTGATTATATGAAGAAACAGATGAAGTTGCTGTGTATTGTGAAGAAGAAGATGTTACTGTTGTGTATCATGAGGAATAGCATATTTGAATTCTAGGGTTTGGTAGGTTCGATTTTAGGACTTGAGTAAAATTGAGGTTGATTGTGAGTTGTTAATAGAGATTGAGGAAAGGGGTGGTTATTAATTTGTTGATGTGAAGCTTTTCGGATGAAGAATCAAAAAGAAAGGTAATTAGGGTTCTTGATTAATTTTCGTTTGATTGTGTAATTCTGTTTTAGTAATTGAATGATTTGACTTGGGTTTTGTTTGGAATTAAAGATTTGTTGACTGTACGAGTTTAATTTTAAGGGTCCTGACCTAGGATTTTAGAATCCCTAAATACCATGTTCTTCCCAAAATTTGTTAAATTAGGGTTTGTGTAAGTAATTGGAACTTAGGGTCCCTGAACTCGGAATTGATTGTGTTAAAATATATCAAGAGGAAGTTGAGGTTTGAGTTGTTGTCAGTGAAGCTTTGAAGTTATGGCTAGGTTGAAATACTGGTGATAATGAAGAAGAGTTGCAGTTGCATATGTGGAGCATGAATGATCTACTGGTGTTCGTTGTACAGAGGGGTCTGGTATTGGTATTACAGGTATTGATGAAGTTGTTCTGCTGATGGAGTTGAGTTTCTGGTGGTGTTTTAGGTGAAGGTTAGCTTATTGTAAGAAAGGGCCAGTGGAGAAGTTTAATTGATGGTGGAATTGATGAGGAACAAGCTGAACTGAGGAATGGTGGTGTTAATGCAATGAGAGTTGTAGTTAAGCTACATATTTTACATAAGTAAGAGCTGATATGGATTTACAGTTAAGAGGAATGGATGTCTGTGTTGATAATTTGGATATAGAAATGTGATTGATATTGCAGAGAGTTAGGGAGAATGAGCATTTTAGTTAATTGTGTTTAAGAATGAAGTTTGGTGATTATATGAGAGTGCTTTTGAAAGCTTAGAACTATTTATGAAGTTAGAATGGCAGTATGATTGAATTGCAGGGGTCGATGAATAATTTGGGTAGGCGTATGATCTGTGACAGGTGAAAGATTGGTGGTAATGTTTTGTGTAATGGGTTGGTTGTGGCTGAACAAGATGAAGGGATTAAGGGTGTGTGAACTGGAGATTGTAATTGAATGCTAGATATTTCAGCTAGGGTTAGCTAAAGTTAGTTGATGTTGATGTCAGTGGTCCTGTGATAGTGAGAAGAAATAGAAATGTTGAAGTACAGGTGGATATGAAGTGATAGAGGTCAGATTTGGTGGAAGAATGAAGCTGCAATAGAAATTAGGCTTATTAGTCATCCCAGTCAGATGTCTGACTGATGTACCCTTTCTGACTCAGTTAATCTGACTGAGCTGAATCATATTGACTTACTGAGTTTCCTGTTTGACTTTGTTGACCGATTTAGATTTTGACTCCCTTGACTAGTTTGACTGGACCTTGACTTGACCATTTTATCCCCGGACTTGACCTTGGCTGGACGTTTACTGTTAATTCCCTTTTGACTGTTAGTGACCGTTAGTTGACCAGATGGACCAGGTCTTGGTTTAATGGGCCAGTTTGGTGGACTTGGGCTTAGAGCCAATTTTCTATTAAACATGATTTGGACCCCTTATGGTCCGAATTAACCTTTGGTTCCTTCTACAAAGTTGTATATCTTTTCAAGACTTATTAAATGGACTATAGAACCAACCCAATAGAATTAGTAAACCCTTAGATAGATAGACTTGTTATGAACCTTGTATGAGCCTTTTGGCTAAATTTTTAGAGTGTCTGTGTGATTAAAAGTTGGTCTTTATTAACAACGATCGAGCCAAAGGATGAAGCAGTGGATTGTGGATTTCGAGGTAGACATGGTTTGCCTGCTAAACAGGTGGGAACTCTGTAACCTTCTTGTAATCATTGAGCTTTCTTTCTATCTGCGAGCATGATGTGGACTTACTTTTTGTGAGCATATTTTATATCTAATTTACGCTGAATTAGAGTTGGTATAGACTCCAATTATTTAGTGCTATAGGGGGGTCGGGCTTCCCAATATTACTTTTATAATTTCTTGTTAGAATCCATTCGTTGCACATTATGCTTGATTGTAAAACCTTCGGGACTTGTATGATAATTCTGGAATCGCGGCTTGGGCAACTGTGAGGATGGCAGCTATTATTAGAGTCTGGAGTTATTTTACTGACGTTTTTCTCATTAAAAGGGAGAAGTCAAAATGACATTTTTTGTTTGTTCTAATATTACTTTTGTAGATCATCCGGTGGTGGTCGTTCGCAGGTATTTTCACTAAGGTCGCAATATCTGAGGAAGTAGAATTAGAATGACCTTTCTTTCATGAATGTTATAAATCGATGTTTGCTGATTGCTGGGTGAATACCTTGATTGTGTTTCCGTGATTTCCCCGTGCGAATTGTTTTTCTCCACACAGCTTCTTGCTAAGTCAAGTAGCGCGAGATGTGCAATAATATTTTAGTAGTGTGAGAAGTACATTATTATTTACTTATTTTATATTGTCTGAGTAGCGCGAGATGTGCAATAAAGATTAAGTAGTGCGAGATGTACGGTATTATATATAGAATATTTTATCTGGGAAATTACGCAAGTACATGTTATGCATGTTAATTGTTTACTTAATATTCTTTAGAACCACGAATATGTTAGTGATTACTGGAGAGTTATATGTTTCCATTGGGCACCCCTTTGGGATGATATGCTCACTCGTCCCCACTTCAGTTTCAGTTATACGAAGAAATTGTGCAAGTGAAGATATCCGTTTTCGTAGCTTAAAGTTTTAGCGAACTGAAGATGTATGTTTATCTTTTATGTATGTATTCTTTCTTTCTTTTTTTGTAAAACAACACATTATTATATTTATTTCACTCGAGAGATTTTCTTTAAATAATATCAGTGTATATGGGTTTGTTCTGGGATTAGTTTATATAATTGAGATTCTTAAGATCTTTAATATAGAATTGATGCTTCAATTAGGTTGTCATCCTATTAGCTAAGCAGGTGATTAGGTTGGGGCGTCACAGCATGGGCATGTAAGCAAAAGCATACGGCCTTGGGCATTTCAAAATTGATCCCAAGCATGTCAAATTTAATCCTGGGAATGTCAAACTTAAACTTGGGAATGGACATGTAAGCACAAGCCTACGGTCTTGGGTATTTCAAAATTGATACTAGGCATTTCAAATTTAATCTTAGGCATGTCAAATTTAATCGTGGGCATGCGCATGTATGCAAAAGCCTACGGTCTTGGGAAGCTCTAAATTGAACCTAGGCATGTCAAACTTAATCGTGGCATGTCAAATTTAATCTTGGGCATGGGCATGTAAGAACAATATATTCTACGGTCTTGACATCTCAAAATTGATCCTAAGCATGTCAAATTTAATCTAGAGCATGTCAAATTTAATATTGGGCATGGGCATGTAAGCAAAAGCCTAC
>JAJJMB010016162.1:307979-343167 GCA_023531105.1 Papaver atlanticum
ATATTGGGCATGGGCATGTAAGCAAAAGCCTACGGTGTTTGGTATCTCGAAATTGATCCTAGGCATGTCAAATTTAATCCTGGGCATGTCAAATTTATTCTTGGGCATGGGCTTGTAAGCAAAAGCATGTGGTCTTGGGAACCTCAAAATTGATCCTAAGCATGTCAGATTTAATCCTGGGCATGTAAAATTTAATCTTAAGCATGGGCATGTAAGCAAAGGCCTACGGTCTTGCGTATCTACAAATTTATCCTAGGCATGTCAAATTTAATCCTGGGCATGTCAAATTTAATCTTTGGCATGGGCATGTAAGCACCAGCCTACGGTCTTGAGCATTTCAAAATTTATCTTAAGCATGTCAAATTTAATCCTGGGCATGTCAAATTTAATCTTGGGCATGGGCACGTAAGCCAAAGTTAGTTCCTGGGCATCTCAAAATTGATCCCAGGCATGAAAAATTTAATCCTGGGTATGTAAATTTAATCTTGGGCATGGGCATGTAAGCAAAAGCCTATGGTCTTGGGCATATCAAAATTGATCCTAGGCATGTAAAATTTAATCCTGTTCATGTCAAAGTTAATCTAGGGTATGAGCATGTAAGCAAAAGCATACGGTCTTGGGCATATCAAAATTGATCTTAGGCATGTCAAATTTAATCCTGGGCATGTCAAATTTAATCCTGTGCATGGGTATGTAAGCACAAGCCTACGTTCTTGGGCATCTTAAAATTGATCTTAGGCATGTCAAATTTAATCTTAGGCATGGGGATGTAAGCACAAGCCTACGGTCTTGGCATCTCAAAATTTACCCTAGGCATGTCAAATTTAATCCTGGGCATATCAAATTTAATCTCGGGCCTGGGCATATAAGAAAAATCCTACGTTCTTGGGTCTCTCAAAATTGATCCCAAACAATTCAAATTTAATCTTGGGCATGCCAAATTTAATCATGGGCATGTAAGCAAAAGCCTGCGGACTTGGGCATCTCAAAATTAATCCTAGGCATGTAAAATTTAATCTTGGGCATGTCAAATTTAATCTTGGGCATGTCAAATTTAATCTTGGGCATGAGCATGTAAGCACAAGCCTACGGTCTTGGGCATCTAAAAATTGATCCTAGGCATTTAAAATTTAACCTTGGGCATGTCAAATTTAATCTGGGGCATGGGCATGTAAGCAAAAGCCTACGGTCTCGGGCATCTAAAAATTGATCTTAGGCATGTAAAATTTAATCCTGGGAATGTCAAATTTAATTTTGGGCATAGGCATGAAGCAAAAGCATATGGTCTTGGGCATCTCAAAAATTGATCCTAGGCATGTAAAATTTAATCCTGGGCATGTCAAATTTAATCTTGGGCATGGGCATGTAAGCAGAAGCCTACTATCTTGGGCATATCAAAATTGATCCTAGGCATGTCAAATTTAATCCTGGGCATGTCAAATTTAATCCTGGGCATGAGCATGTAAGCAAAAGCCTACGGTCTTGGGTATCTCAAAATTTATCCAAGGCATGTCAAATTTAATCCTGGGCATGTCAAATTTAATCTTGGGAATGGGCATGTAAGCACAAGCCTATAGCATTGGGCATCTCAAAATTGATCCTAGGCATGTCAAATTTAATTTAGGGCATGTCAAATTAATATTTGGCATAGGCATGTAAGAAAAAGCCTACGGTGTTGGGTATCTCAAAATTGATCCTATGCATGTCAAATTTAATCCTGGGCATGGAAAATTTAATCTTGGGCATGGGCTTGTAAGCAAAAGCCTGCGGTCTTGGGAATCTAAAAATTGATCCTAAGCATGTCAGATTTAATCCTGGGCATGTCAAATTTAGTCTTGGGAAAGGGCATGTAAGCAAAAGCTTACGGTCTTGGGTATCTCAAAATTGATCCTACACATGTCAAATTTAATCCTGGGCATGTCAAATTTTATCTTGGGCATGGGCTTGTAAGCAAAAGCATGCGGTCTTGGGAATCTCAAAATTTATCCTAAGCATGTCAAATTTAATCATGGCATATCAAATTTGATCCTGGGCATGGGCATGTTAGAACCAGCCTACGGTCTTTGGCATCTCAATATTTATCCTAGGCATGCCAAATTTATTTCTGGGCATGTGGAATTTAATCTTAGGCATGGACTTGTAAATAAAATCCTACGGTGTTTGGAATCTCAAAATTGATCCTAGGCATGTCAAATCTAATCATGGGCATGGGCAGGTAAGCAAAATCCTACGATTTTGGGCATCTCTAAGTTGAACCTAGGTATGTAAAACTTAATCCTGGACATGTCAAATTCAATCTTGGGTATGGACATGTAATCACAAGGCTACGGTATTTCAAAATTGATCTTAAGCATGTCTAATTTAATCCTGGGCATGGGCATGTAAGCAAAAGCTTGCGGTTTTGGGCATCTCTAAGGTTAACCTAGGCATGTAAAACTTAATCCTGGACATGTTAAATTTAATCTTGGGCATGGGAATCTAAGCACAAGCTTACGGTGTCTCAAAATTGATCCTAAGCATGTCAAATTTAATCTTGGGCATGTCAAATTTAATCCTGGGCATGGGCATATAAGCAAAAGCATGCGGTCTTGTGCATCACAAAATTGATTCTAGGCATGCATGTCAAATTTAATCTTGGGAATGTCAAATTTAAGCTTGGGCATGGAGATGTAAGCACAAGCCTACGGTCTTGGCATCTCAAAATTGATCCTAGGCATGTCAAATTTAATCTTGGGCATGGGCATGTAAGCAAAAGCCTACATTCTTGGGTATATCAAATTTGATCCCAAGCATTTAAAATTTAATCTTGGGCATGTCAAATTTGTTAGAGCATAGCTCGGTGGAATTCATCAAGCGTTGGTATGTCAAGTTTGGTTGTCATATTTTAGTATCAAAACTCATCTAGAGTCGCTTGATTAAATACTAAAGTCAACTTCGTTTAGGTTAGACTAGAAAGTCTAGGAATGTTGAGATATACAAGTATTACTCCGAAGACCTGAAGAATGTGAAGAAGTAGCGAACTACAACGAAGACATCATCTTTTCACTTGAGGTTAGTAATATTGACTTGAACTGTTTCATTCCTAACGTATCTTTCATGTCGTGCTATATTGAAAACAGACTGCAAAGCTATATATACAGTACATATTGTATAATACTCTAGTGATGTGACATGGTCATAACTGTATGATCATAGTATTAGGGAATTAGACTACGAAGTATAACGCTTATCTTTTGAACTTCGTAGATATGACATCGACATAATCTTGTATATATTGTTATGATTATGTGAATGGGTTAAGGTGGAGATTTCAGCCTAGGAAACAATGTTTACATTTGTTTAAAGGAAATATATTCATGAACTTGTTTTATGAATCGAAAGGGAAATCATTAGGCTTATTGGTCCGGCTATTCGTTGCAAATCTTTGGATGACCAATATGTGTGAGATGGTAGAACCGATCTTAACTTATGTTATGTATCTTGGTATAACTGATCATAATGCATGACTTATGATTTGGTATGACTGGTTTTTATTAATTGGTGTAACCGATCCTAAGTAATCACCATGTGATGGTATGATCGATACTTGTAATTGGTGTGACCGATCCTAGTAATTAGTGTGAGCGATCATGAGTATGTGTAACCGGTCTTGGTAACTGGTGTAACTGGTCCTGGTAACTGGTGTGACCGATCACAATTAATACCATGTGTATATGGAACCGATCCTTGTAGCTGGTGTAACCGATCCTAGTGACTGGTGTGACCAATCCCAGGTATTTCCATAATTAGGTATAACCGATCCTAGTGATTGGTAGAACCAATTGAACCCATGTATGTGTTTTGGTATTCGATCAAACACATAGTAGTCTTGAAAAACAGGTGAACTAGTTATAAACTTGTTTGGAAGTGTGGTATAACCAATTCCAAGAATGCAAATCCATGTAAATATGAAATAAGGATTTGCAGTGAAAAGATGTCATTATACTTTGAACACGAGCAGTAACTCTTATCATTTATTGTTCAAAGATATTCCTTGGTACTCAAGTTGATCATGTGCCAAAATAAATTAAGAATCTTTTAATTAAGGTTTTTGGTTTTATATGCTTTAATTACTAGCAATTAATGCATATCTCTAGAGAATAAAAATTAGTAATGTGCATTTACTAATTGGAGATTTTCTATGAGAGATTTCCGAAATATTGGACCAACATTTATTGGAATTATGAAAACCGAATTTGGGCATTCATTGCATATCTTGAGTATATTTTCAGTTTTGGAAATTCCTTGGTGTCAAAACATCCTTGGTCTATAAATACCTAAGTTTGCATTTCTAGCAAACGATCCTAAGAGCAAGAAAAACTTCATTTCTTGTTGTTTCTGGTGGAGCCGTCTATTCGGAGAGGAAATTATCCTAATTAGGTGAAATTTATTACAACCGCTCGTTTAAAGACTTCTGTGTGATCAAGAAGCTCTACGAGTACCGTTGGTGGGAAACTAGATAATTGTAGTGTTATTAGTTTTCGATTTGATTTGATTGACCAACGGCTGTTGCAACTTTGATTGCACCTAGTTTGTTTATGCTTGAGAATCTTCTCTTCTGATATAAGATTCACTCAGACTAGATCAAAGTATCGACGGGATCTTTAGAACTGTTGTTAGATCTAAAAACATCTTGTGATAATCCACTGTTAACAGACTCCATTCTGTGTGTGATTGATCACAAGAGATTTAAGTTGTGTTGTGCAGGTATTTGAACACGAACAGTAACTCTTATCATTTATTGTTCAAAGATATTCCTTAGTACTCAAGGTGATCTTGTGCCGAAATAAATTGAGAATCTTTTAGTTAAGGTTTTTGGTTTTATATGTTTTAATTACTAGTAATTAAATGCATTTCTCTAAAGAATAAAAATTAGTAATGTGCATTTACTAATTGGATATTTTATATTGAGAGATTTTGGAAATTTCGGACAAGCATTTATTGGAATTATGAAAACCGAATTTTGCCATTCATTGCATATCTTGAAAATATTTTCGGTTTTGGAAATTTCTTGGTCTATAAATACCTAAGCTTGCATCAATGTAGGAATCGGTGAAGGAAGGATCATCTCTAGATGATTTGGCACTATTGCATCGGTCATGAGTGAAACTCAAGATGCTCTGCAACCTGGTAATCTTCAAGATATATCTTAATGATAACACTCTAGGGGAAAGTTCTTATTTGAACTTGCGCTTAATGATATATCTTTCTGGGGAGAAGAGGCTGCGGAATTTGAGGTAACGGATTTGTTAGTTAATCGTTTTCCTATTTAAGAAAAGCCTGTTTATATTGCATATATTTTACTTTTGCTTAACAAAAATTCTGGTACAATTGATATGTTCCATTATATTGTGTGTGTGTGTGTGTGTGTGATTCAATTGTTTCCGGTTAAGAAAAACTGTGTCAATTTATTTGGCTTATTGTTTGGTCTTCTTTATTGTTGGGTATCAAGTGTTTTTGGTTAACGAAATTCGGTGCAATTGCAGTGCTAAAATGTGTATGCTTGTTTCAATTGCTTCCGGTTAAGAAAATAATTGTGCAAGTCAATTTATTTTGGTTTGTATGTATTGTTTATGGCTTAAAAAAATACGGGATCATTTGTTTAGTCCAAATTGATTCCAGATAAGAGAAACTAAGTTAATTCTGATCTTAGTTAGACTTATCAAATTGGAGGATTTGGTTATTCAATTCTAATCGAATGCCTTGACAAGAAAAACTAGTTAACTAACCTAGTGTTTATCTTGTCTAAAGGGAAAGGTCTAAGTTATTATCAGAATAATTAGAGCCTGATGAGAGAAATAAAGTTAATTATGATCTTTATTTTGGTCTTATCGAAATAAGCGATTGTGCATACACAATCGGTTTAACAAGGGAATTAAGTTTCTTAGTCGATTTGTTAAACTATTAAGGAAAATTGCTTCGGGAAATTGTTTCCTTGATAACATATTAAAGTTAAATTACTTGTAGTTTCTGTTTTAATATTGGTTATCTAAAGTGGTATGTGAAACCTTCGTGCTTAACTCTTATATGTTGTTTACAAGTCTTTTAGATTTGTAAGATCCTTTCGGTTTTTCCTTTATTTGCTCGAACCTTTGTCATTTTGTAACAAAAAGGGGGAGAAATATATGGAGTAAACAAGTGATTTTCAATCACTAAGGAAAGGACAATTGTGCTTAAACGTTATATCTAAAGAAAGAGTAAAGCATTGACTAAGGGGGAGAAACATATCATATTGCTGTTGTAGTAATTCTGACTACAAAAAGGGGAATAACAAAGATGTTCGGATTGAATATTTACCTAGCTTACCTTTAGGGGAAGTAAAAGATTTTTTTATTCAAATGTCAACAATGGCATTTATTGATTGATAATATGCAGGTTATTGTGCTGTTGATACGTATGATCTCTGTACCTTGGTTACTATTATTATAGAGGCGGAATTCAGAATAATAATAGACGAAAACTAGAAAACAAAACACACTAGAAACCAATTTCGAAGAAATTATCTTCTCTAGATTATGAACAACAAAACTATTACAATTCTCTCTTTGTTACGCTCACAATTTCTCTAAACAGTAAATAACCTTAAACTGTTTTGCTAAGTTTGTTTTTATAATAATTAATTGCCTTACAAACTTCTCTAAAGGTGATTTGTCTCACAAACCTCCCTCTCTGGTCTAGGTGTGCCTGTATCACAAACCACACTCTAGTTGTCTTAGCTATGAGCTAAACATCTCTATATATAGCTTTAACGGTTTCCCAAACCTTCTAAGAATCTATTTCCTTATCTAGGAATAATTCATTTTCTAGGTATATTTCCTTATCTAAGAATATAACCTTGTATAGGAAGTATTTCCTTATCTAGGTAAACTTCCTTACTTTGGTTTGGTTTCCCAAACTTCTTAGGAATCAGTTTTCCTTTTATAGGAATACTGCCTTAAATCAGTAATCCCTCCTAAATTACAATTCTATCCCCAATCCGTCTTGAGGATCACTAGTTCTTGGAGAGAGAAAGATACACATGTATCATGCGCCCCCTCCTCTCAAGAACTTGAACTCGTGTGAAAGTTATATTTGGAGGTTAGGGAACTCAAGAGTTCCTTTCACCCTGCTGAATCATCTCTCTTTGCTGGAAACTTGACCTTGCGTCTAATTTGAAAAGCGTCCATATCTCCTCATCTTGTCTTAGTCACTCTTCGCTCCATAACGCAATCTTGTTCGAGTGGTTCTTCTTCTTCTTCTTCCTCGTTCTTTTCTTCAAAAACACCAGATGAAAACGTAGTCTTTTTCTTCGTCTTCGACTTGGGTGTATAAGACTTCATGCCTGTTTGTAGCGCAACCGCCTTCTCTTCCTTAGTTTGTGGTTCGCTTTGCTTAGGATCATCAACTGACTTTCCCATCTTTGGTTCCCATGTTCTTTAAACGTCTTCTTGCTTCTCGAGTACCTCACCAAGATTTTTGTAGAGAGATCTAGTGAATACCATGAACCACAAGGATTTACCCTAGAAACTAACCTTGCTCTGATACCAACTTGATATGTGTTGATCTCTGTACCTTGGTGACTATTATCATAGAGGCGGAATTCATAATAATAATAGACAAAAACTAGAAAATAGAACACACTAGAAACCAGATTCGAAGAAAATATCTTCTCTAGATTATGAACAAGAAAACTATTACAATTCTTTCTTTGTTACGCTCACAATCTCTCTAGGTGAATAACCTTAAAGTATTTGCTAAGCTTGTTTTTACAATAATTAATTGCCTCACAAACTTCTCTCTAGGTATGTGTGTTAAACCTCCTTTTCTAGGTGTCAAACCACACTCTCTAGATGTCTTAGCTATGAGCTAAACATCTCTATTTATAGCTTTAACAATTTCCCAAACCTTCGATGAATCTATTTCCTTATCTAGGAATAATTCCCTTTCTAGGTATATTCCCCTTTCTAGGAATATTACCTTGTCTATGAAGTATTTCCTTATCTAGGTATACTTCCTTACTTTGGTTTGGTTTCCCAAACCTCTTAGGAATCTATTTTCCTTTTATAGGAATACTGTCTTAAATCAGTAATCCCTCATAAATTACAATTCTATCCCCAATCCATCTTGAGGATCACTAGTTCCCGGGGAGAGGAAGATACATATGTATCAGCTGTTGAAACTTGGAATCAAGCGTATGCAAAATGAATTCTTTTGTAATTTTTTTATCCATATGGAATAAGAGTTTTCTCACTAAAATTGACAAAGGGGGAGATTGTTAGAGCATAGATCGGTTGAACTCACCAAGCGTTGGTATGTCAAGTTTGGTTGTCATATTTTAGTATCAAAACTCATCTAGAGTCGCTTGATTAAATACTAGAGTCAACTTCGTTTAGGTTAGACTAGAAAGTCTAAGAATGTTGAGTATTACTCCGAAGAGCTGAAGAATGTGAAGAAGTAGCGAACTACACCAGAAATTTTGTTAACGAGGAAACCGCAAATGCAGAAAAACCCCGGGACCTTGTCCAGCTTTGAACACCATACTGTATTAAGCCGCTATAGACACTAGCCTAATACAAGTTAACTTCGACTGGAATGTAGTTGAGCCCTAACCAAGTCTCACACTGATTAAGGTACAGTCGCGTTCCTTACGCCTCTAGAACCACGCTGGATTCTGCGCACTTGATTCCCTTAGCTGATCTCACCCAAAACTAAGAGTTGCTACAACCCAAAGTCGAAGACTTATAAACAAGTCCGTCTCCCACAGATAAGTCTATTCTGATAGATAAATCTGTTTCCCACAGAAGTACCTATGAAGTTTTGTTCCGTCTTATGATAAATCAAGATGAACAGGAACCAACTAATAATCCGGTCTTATACTCCCGAAGAGTATCCTAGAAATATTAGTCACCTCACAATAACTTAATTATATGGTGGTAGAAGAAGTTACTGTAGAATCACAAAGTCTGAGACGAAGAACTTTGTGATTACTTTTTATATCTTACCTATCGATGGTTACAAACGAAAACAAAATTAATAAGATGAAGTAGGTAGATGTTACCGGAGAGATATCAGTTGGTTTGAACTTCCTTGGAAGTCGTACTGGTGAAGCAGTTATCAATCAGGGGCTGCTAACAAATTACCGCTCATCGAACATCAATGGTAGGAAAAGAAAGCGAGCATGTACGGTCAAGGCTTTTGAGGTCAACCGGATTCTTACCCATCTTCGTGTACGCTAACCAGCAGTAAGGTAAGTTCATCTCGTCTTCATATTTTGGCTGTGAGTGTAATATCCACGAGTAGTTGATCAAACTCGAACATTTAGCTCAGTGTGAATGACTTTCTTTGTTAGCGGCGGTAGAGCGAGCGTCAACAGCAACAAAGCAATCTCCAATAATTATGATCAGCAGCAATGCGAGCAAGGAGAACTCAAGTTAGGTGCTCTTTTTTATTTTGCACATGTAGCCACCCAACAGTAACTAGGAGCGTAAATATTATTATTTTTGGATAAGATGTCACCTGGAGATATTCCTGCTGCCAAGCCAGGAGGCATTAATGATTCCAAAGACATGCCAAATATAGATGATGACTTCTTCGAAGTGTCCTATACGACTGTTAGGACTCATCTTAATCATGTGACAGTTCTCCTTCCTAGACCAGAGGGTGTAGAAGCTGTACCATCGATCTTCTCCGGAATGTGTAATGAGGTTCTGTCTCTAGAAGAATGAGTGTCTAGCCCCTCCAGTGGATTTTAAAATTATCCAAACTCCATTGTGCTCAATTGCAAAAGGCCTTGACTTTAAGTTATTTGGTGTCTGGACTGCTGAGTCGCAACTAAAATGTTCTTTAAACTCCTGAACATTGACTGGAATGAAATTGCGTTCATTCTGACTCTTTATCTCATAGGCTCATTCTTGCCCTTTTGATTGCGATGATGATATGCTTGGAATGCTTGTATGGGCAAAATCTTCCGGAGCCTTTGAGTGAAGTAAACGAGCTGAGAGGCGTTCTGTTGCCGACGTGCAGCAATCAAGTCTTCAAGTACTTCGTTCCAAGCGACATCCTTTGAACCATCTTCTGAATCTTGGATTGTTGTATGGAATGGGATGCGATTGGGAAGTCCCCAGTTACAGTTCTGTTTGATTACTAGAGCTGTATTTTTGAGTCGGCTTGGGAATACAATGCGGTCTTGTTAGGAGTTGTAAATACGTACTAGATCCGATGGCGTGGCCGGATATGTGAAAATATCTCTGCGGCCTTAACTTTAAGTTGTTTGGTGTCTGGACTGCTGAGTCGCAACTAAAATGTTCTTTAAACTCCTGAACATTGACTGGAATGAAATTGCGTTCATTCTGACTCTTAATCTCATAGGCTCATTCTTGCCCTTCTGATTGCGATGATGATATGCTTGGAATGCTTGTATGGGCAAAATCTTCCGGAGCCTTTGAGTGAAGTAAACGAGCTGAGAGGCATTCTGTTGCCGACGTGCTCCTATCAAGTCTTCAAGGACTTTGTACCTAGCGACATCCTTTGAACCATCTTCTGAATCTTGGATTGTTGTATGGAATGGGATGCGATTGGGCAGTCCCCAGTTACAGTTCTGTTTGATTACTAAAGCTGTATTTTTGAGTCGGCTTGGGAATACAATGCGGCATTGTAAGGAGTTGTAAATACGTACTAGATCCGATGGCGTGGACGGATATGTGAAAATATCTCTGCAGCATACTTTTGGAGTCTTTGATGCACGTGTACGGCTTCATGTTGAGAAATTCCTGCGGCTTGTAAATCTTTGACAGTGATGATGTTGATATCAGAATTAACCTGGTTGAGGGACGTGAAGGCATCCCGTGCTGGCAGTCCCCAAGTGTAATTATCCTGAGCCTATTTTCTCTCCTGAAAGATGTACTTCCATTGCATTTGCTGGTAAGGTGGTTGACGAATTGAAGAAGGCGGCAATCTTTTGGATTCATCATTTGTTGATCAATGGGCGGAAGTCGCACTTGATAGATATGCATTGTATCCAAACTTCTGGCATCCCATGCACCCCTTCTATAGGAAATTGGAAATCTAGAAACACCGAATCTGACTTTGTCGGCGATGTGGTTGGTGATGCGCCGCTTCGTGCAGGCCTTGGGTAGGCAGTGTTGAGTTCTGAGTAGGTGATGTGGCAGACATGATGCGATTGGTATGTGTGGCTTGCTGAGGCGCGAATTTCCTCTTTGATTCTTTACTGACAACAACGCTTATGAATGGCTGAACCAAGTACTGCTTGTTGGTCAGGCGCCTTCCAGACAGGGTGTGCTGATATCCTTACGCTACATCTTTGAAGAGTGGTGGCCTTGTCACGGTTTCTTGGTTGATCGTCTCTTCTGAGTTGAAGAGGTCCTTGACAGTGAAGGGATTCCTTGTTGAGCCTCAGTCCCCAAGTGTGGTTTATGTGGTTCTATCTTGTATGGTCGGTGGGTTGACCACGATAAAGGTATCACCATCTTTCCTCCGTACTGGTGACTTTATTACTTTCTCCATGAGAAACTAAAATATACATAAGGTCGGATTACCTTTGTCCCTAGTGGTTGTTGCTATGGTGAATCTCTGGCTGGTATCGAGCAACAACAGTTCTTGGCAATAGCTATGATCAGAAAAGACTGCATTTTCATGGAAACAAAACAGGTTGGCTAGATCTTGGATGTCTACGGTCACGATCCTTGACAGGGAGGAGTGGTAGCAACGGACATGAATTCGGAAGGGAGAGGCATGGTGACTACGAGCGCGGACCTGTTAGGGAGATGCGTGGTAGCAACTAGAATGAACTTGGCAGGGAGAGGCGTGGTGATGGTGGTCATGGGCTTTGGTAACCATGACCACGAATCTTGGAAGAGCAGGAGAGGCATAAGTAGTGGTAGCTACGTCTACGATCTTTAGGAGAGCATAGGTGATGATGCTAGCCACGACCACGAACATTAAAAGGCTTTAATCGTTCGTTATGTCCTAAAGGATGAGTTTATTCCTTTCATATAACTCACATACGTGAGTTTATTTCTCCTTCTATTCTTTCCCCTTTTTTATTCTCAGTGAAGCAGCTCTCCCTGATTCCCTGCGTGCGGAAGCTCGCCTATTGTTGCTTGCCTGATTGTAAGTGCGACCTTGGTGTATTGACTTACTGAAAATTTTAGATTTGTGTCTTCTTGACAAAATGACCGCAAAATCTTTACCCGATGTCGGAATGAAGTGGTTTACCTCTCATTCTTTAGCTAAGAGGAAGATATAACTTCTTCAAAAACATTTTCCTGATTCGGAGTCCGTTTGATAGGTCAAAAGGACCTGACACCGAGAATTAAGAATTTTCCAGGAAGAATTCTGTAGGTTTTCAGTTGTCACGTAGTCGAGAGTTTCGGCTTCCATTTATAGCTCATTCATCGGATTAACGTGCCCTTTTAGTATGTTGTAGAAGACTTGCATACGAATCGTTTGATATATGGATCACTCCCATATTCTTTACCAATTAGTGACAGTTTCAATTCCTCCAGAGGGAAGTGTAAAAACGTTTCTGACGGAGTTCTTGCAAAACGACCTGTAACCTTTTTAAACGTGGGTGACATTGCTTATGAGGTGTATCTCTTGGTGAGTTATCTCCTCATGCGTTAGCACCAGTAGTAGACTTGGAAGTCGAGGGCTTCAATTCTGGATCTCTTGACATAGTCATCGAGATGCCTGTTATTTTGCTGTAACATCCTTTCCAAGTCTTAAGGGTGATCGGCTCAGGAATGAAGAGATATTTATGGTAGGGAGTGTCATCATCTGGAACCGATTGGAGGTGTTGTTCGGCGCGTTGTTGCTATACCCGGTGTAGGGTCTTCTGGTAGGCGATTTGGAGAACTCTTCGAGTTATAACATCTGGTGAAACTCATATTCCTTCTAAGTATTCCAAAGATGGGAGATATGTTCTTCGGCATTACCCATTTCCCTAGGCAAAGGAAATATGGGAGACATGGGTCCTTTTGGTGCAAAAACTTCTCGGATTTCCTCTGCGTGAGGTTACCTCGGATGCAGATTCTTTCATATCATGTTGACGCAGGCATCGTTATCTTCTTGAGGCTGCTCTCTTGACGTGTCGGCTCCAGTAGATCTGAAGATGTACCGTGCTTTCTCTTGCTTGGGTTGGAATAATAGGCGAACCCCTTTATAATGATTTTAAGATATGTCAAGCCACCCTTGTTATTGTAGATGTACGAATTCCCGGAATTACACCATGGTATGGATCTACACGTTTTGCTGATGAAGTGATAGCGGATACTCCTGACCATAAAATGATAGCAGTGGTGGAATAGAGATAGACCTTTGCTTTAGTGATCTCTACAGGTGCCTTTCTAGTACTCGTCTATGCGAATCTTCCCTTTATCTCTTTGGTGTTGACCCTGGCGACATTAATATCAGTGATAAATTTGAGGCGTTTTAGGCTTGCTCCATATAACACTTATGATGTTGCAGAAAAGGCGATTGCTCCATCCGGATCTCGAGAGAAGTCGTTGTGCCCTTCTAAGTAGTAGTCACGTCTTCTTATGTCTCCACGGGGCTTTCTGGTCTTTTCAACTGGGAAATTTACTGGTGCTCGGCTATCCAAGGCATTCCTAGTAGCATTGCTTAAAAAAACAGTTTTGTGAAGATTCTTAACGAACAGAACACCAGAATTGAAATTGGTTGTTGAACCTAAATTGAGTTTAATGGTTGAATTAGATCTAAGATCCACCCTTTTGAAATTGAGAAATCTGGAATGAAAATTGAGAAACTGATTTTGCAACCGAGATATTAATCTCTCATTGTGGTCGCCAATTTGTAGTAGGGTAAAAACTAATTCTGCTGGAAATGGTAAATTTGGGTGTGCACCCGAGAAACGAATCTAAACCCTAAACAAATGTTCTGCACTGGAGTACTTTAGATTCGTGAGATCAATCTCTACAATCCTGGCCTAAACCAAGAAATGGCCATTCCAGTCTTGCTACGGTCACAAAATGAAGGAGAAGGGTTGATCTTAGGAAGGGAAGCGAAAAAGGTGTTGAGATCAGAATGGTTAACTCTGAAGGTGTGGTTATTTTATGACTTGAATCAGAATGTGGAACTTGCTTGCAGAATGTAAGCTATAAGTTCTTTTTATGTTTTCTGAATACTTGTGTTAATAACCGTTGTTGGTCGAAATAGGTTGAAAACCTATTTATATAAGTCATAGTCGAACGCACCCTGATCTCATAGGAAGTGGAAGTAGTTGAGTGATGGAGAAGTGGGGATCGTGTAAAATGTTGAAAACCACGTCCCTACTATGAGGGGAAGAATGGTCGGTTACACCCACTACTTCTCTGCTGCCACTAACTAATTGTTCGTCTTTCCTGACACTTTCTCATAATGGGAGTGTTGCACGCCGCACGCTGTAAACCGCCAGACCAATACCCTGATGAACATACCCCAGTTTATGACATGTTTGATGTCTCGAGTATTTTGTAGAAAAATATTCAGCACGCTGCTGAGTGGGTCTTGCCTGTAAGATCTAATTATTCTGACCAATCATGTGCAAGCTACGAGGTGGGCAGTTATATGTGACAAGTCGAGTTATGAGACTTGCCGCAAGAAATAGCATGTAATGTTCTTAAGTTGAATAAATAAGTTATTCATGAAATCGATATTTATTGAATATCGCTTGTAATCGATGCATGTAAAGCATCGCTTTTAAGCAAGCAGCTCAAAATAATAGATGCTCATGAAGCATCGTTGTATAGAGCCTATCTTGGTTGTTCGCAGAACCTAATGTCTTAAAAGGAGCGCGGATAGCCATCTTCAAGCAGCTGCCAGGGATCGCTTGGGCAAGCTGAGGGCAGGTCGATCGGCTCTCATGAAAGAGTGGCGGCTGGTGAGCACGACAGTGCCTTATTGGTCGCCCAGAATTAAATCTAAGACGGTCAATTAGGCTAGCCAATTTGGATGGCTGAGATGATTTGCGGCAGTTGCATACTGCTGTTGATTCAATTCAAGGTTTTTTAAAGCCGCGTGACTGGCGCACTTTGGCTGATCAGTTTGTGGCATTGCTGGCGTATTTGAAGCAATGCGATTGGTCGGGGCTATTACTGAGACGCTCGTGAACATGACCGCGCCTTGCCAGTTGCTTGAAAACAGATCTTGGTCGGTCGATTCGGCTAGAGAAGTTGGACGACCGAGATTGCTTTGCGGCAGTTATATACTGCCGTTGGTCGACCTTGAGGTTTTGAAGACGTGTGGCCAACCTACTTTGGGCTAACGGTTAGAGGCGTTAGTTGCTGGCTGTGAGCAATTCGATTAGCCAGGGATGAAGGAAAGCCGCTGGTGAGCATACTGGCACTTCATTGGCCGTCCAAAACGAAATCTAAGCCATCCAACTAGGCTGGCTAAGTTGGACGGCCGCGATGAATTTGATACTTCCATGGCCAGTCTTAACTCGTTATACCCATTGCTCAACAGCGCAACTAGCCTACTTTTGGCCAGCGATTAGGGTTGTTGCTGGCGGGTTAGGAGAATTCCTATTGGTTGGAATAGTAGTGAGCCCGCCGGTGAACACCATGGAGCTTGTTTGGTCACGCTGGGAGGAGGCCAAGCTTGTTAAATTGGTCGGTCAAATCGTGCGGCCGTGATTGTTTTAAGACTGACATGGGAAGCATATATTCGATTCCTTAAGGAATTAGGTGTGTCGACCAACCAACTTCCAACTTTAATTAAAAGTGTAGGCTATGCATTTAGAGCGATTTGATTGGTCGATGGGAAAGGGGCCGACATGCAGCAATATGGGAATGGCTGGCCGATGGTACGGCGGTGCCAGCTAGGGCGAACCGGCCGGCGAAGTGATGCAGTCGCATCCCTTTTGCTGCTGCCTTTACCTGCCACAATTCTTCTTTATTTCTTATTTTTCGACTTTTGGTAGGATTTTGCTCCTACTAGTCCATGGTGGATCAATCTCCTAGCTTACCTAGGTTTGGTCTCGACCAATAAGGTTCGAGATATTGCGCAGGCCGCAAAAACCTAATTTTTGTAAATTGGTAAAATTAGGTTAAAAAATTGAATTTTGCGAGTTGTCACAAAATTAATCAAATTTGATGATTTGTGTGCGTTGGCACAAAATCACTAATTTTATTCTCAAAGAGCAGCGCAACGTGCTTCCGAATAAGTACTTTCATGCAGATCTTGATCCTGACACTTCGGGAGATTCATGCTACTCAGCTGCAAGCGAACATTAATCGTCATGTCATGTCAATATTAAGAATTCAGCTGGGGAACATAGCATAGGAAAATACTCAGCAAGCCATACATTAGTGAATAATGCAGGCGAGAGATTAAATACTCATTAGGCTCTATACTAGTGAACAATTCATCTAGGAGCTTGAGTTTCAATACAATATGAAGAGCGGCATATGCACTCATTATATTTTAATATATTCTTCAGACTCCTTGCGGAATATAGACATATCAAGGTCTACTATTTCTAACACCGGGTCAGCTAGACAGACTTTTACATTTTTCGCCATAAACTAAAAACCACCATCAACAGAAAGATACGTTAGGGATGAAACAGTTCAAGTCAATATTACTAACCTGAATAGGAAGGATGATGTCGTGGTTGTAGCTCATTACTTCTTCACGTTCTTCAGGTCTTCGAGTAATACTTGTATGTCTCATATTCCTAGACTTTCTAGTCTAACCTATACGAAGTTGTCTATAGTACATAGTCAAGCGACTCTTAGATGAGTTTTGATTCACTAAAATATGACAACCAAACTTGACATACCAACGCTTGGTGGGTTCAACCGAGCTATGCTCTAACAATCTCCCCCTTTGTCAATTTTAGTGACAAAACTCTTAATACATATGGATAAACAAATTACAAGAATTCATTATACATACGTTTGATTCCAAGTTTCAACAGCACAATAACCTGCATATATTCAATCAATAAATGCCGCTGTTGAATCTGAATAACAAAGCTTATACTCCCCCTAAAGGTAAGATAGGTAGTGTAATGACCCGTCCCTCCACTGATACTGTCCCCACTTAGCCACTGCGGATATCCGGCAGTGTGGGGTTTTCAACGGGCATTGCTGCGGTAATCCACTCGAAACTTCCCGGATGGTCACTCATCCATGGTTTACTCCCGCCCGAGCATGCTTAACTGTAGAGTTTTCTGCCAAGTCTGTCGCCAATTGTTCTAAAAAGGCCTCGGTGTTAGGAAAGGACAAACCATTACTTATATTCCATTCGGACAACCTGCCGAATATCGGGGTATTACAATACCACCACCTTAAATTGGAGCCGTCCTCGGCTCCTGAATATATACAAGCCCAGATCTCTGACGTTCCCCACTCATCATGAGAAGCACCCGGACCAACCCCGTCCAGCATACCTTCCAACCCTCGGCAGGTGACCCGTCGTCGGCTCTGATACCATTTGTAATGACCCGAACCTCCACCGATACTGTCCCCACTTAGCCACTACGGATTTCCGGCAGTGTGGGGTTTTCAACGGGCATCGCTGCGGTAATCCAGGTAGATAATCAATCCGAACATTTTTGTTATTCCACTTTTGTAGTCAAGATAACTACATATCAATATGTTATGTTTCTCCCTCTTAGTCAATGTTTTACTCTTTCGTTAGATATAACGTTTAAACGCAATTGTCCTTTCCTTAGTGATTGCAAATCACTTGTTTACTCAATATATTTCTCCCCCTTTTTGTCACAAAATGACAAAGGTTCAAGCAAATAAAGGTCAAACCGAAAGGATCTTACAAATCTAAAAGACTTGCACACAACCTATAAGAGTTCAGCACGAAGGTTTCACATACCACTTTAGACAACCAATATTAAAACCGAAACTACAAGTAATTTAGTTTTAATATGTTATAAAGGAAAACTATTGCCAAAAGTAATTTTCCCTAATAGTTTAACAAATTGACTAAGAAACTCAATTCCCTTGTTAAACCGATTGTAAACATACAATCGCTTATTTCGATAAAACCAAAATAAAGATTAGAATTAACTTTATTTTTCTCATCAGGTTCTAATTATTCAGACAATAACTTAGACTTTAGACAAGACAAGCACTAGGTTAGTTAACAGTATTTCTTGTCAAGGCATTCGATTAGACTTGAATAATCGAATCCTTCAATTTGATAAGTCTAACTAAGATCAGAATTAACTTAGTTTATCTTATCCGGAATCAAATTGGACTAAACAAATGATCCCGTATTTTGTTATGCCATAAACAATACATGCAAACCAAAATAAATTGACTTGCACAATTATTTTCTTAACCGGAAGCAATTGAAACAAACATAGACATTATAGCACCGCAATTGCACAAAAATATCGGTAAGCAAAAACACTTGATACCAAACAATAAAGAAGATACCAAACAATAAATCAAATGAATTGACACAGTTTTTCTTAACCGGAAACAATTGAATCACAAACACACACATCCATACACACATAATAGAATATATTAATTGTACCGATTTTTTTTTTGAGCAAAAGCAAAATATATGCAATATAAACAGGCTTTTCTTAAACAGGAAAACGATTAACTAACAAATTCGTTACCTCATATTCCACATCCTCTTCTCCCTTGAAAGATATATCATTAAGCGCAAGTTCAAGTTAGAACTCTCCCCCAATATGTTATCATCCTCTCGCAAGAACAAAAGAACAACAACAAGAGCAACCTTTACCAGAGAAAGGTTGAATCGGTTTTAACTAATGCGAGCCAATAACAAAAGTTGAAAACCTGAAACACATATGTTATGCTAAACACGACTCATGTAAACACAAATTGATTCAACATATTGTGACTTTTCACACATTAGTTTCAATCAGAACACCTTATGATCCCTTGATAAAGCCTACCAACATGGGATAAAACTTAATCCCGCTAAATCAAAAAGTCACACAAACTATAAGGGTTCTCATCAAATGAGATCGAATATTATGGTTATGAAATCCGAAATAAGACATCCCATATACCGAAAACACGTAGCAAAAATATAGACATTCATGCACATGCTATGTAATCGGAAACTATCACAAGAAAAATTATAAAATAATAATTTTATTCATAAATAATGATATTTTTATTCAAAAATAGACCTTATACAATAATCGAAATAAATCAAAAATTGTTGTCTATTTTCATGGATTAAGTATTACAGCATATAACTTAATCTCTAGTGGTGCTCTTATTGTTCACTGAGGTTTCTTCAGTGTTCAAACTCTTGAAGCATGTCTCGAGAGACTTGTCTGCAACCACTTCCTGTTTTTCAAGCTTTTCAACTTGAACCTTCATGTCTGCAAGATCAGCTTTTGTTTCCTCAATTCTATCCTTGAGCCAGTCTTGATTTTGAACCGTCATTATGAGATTGGTTCTTAGTTCTTCAAAACCATGGATGTAGTCAATCATACTATCAGAAGGTCTCCACCTGGTTTTCGTTGGATCTTGAAGGTTGTAAGCCAACAAACATGACTCATCTTGAGATCCAGCAGAACTATCGGAATCATAGTCAGACATGACTTTCGATATGATTTTCTTCTTCCTTTCTGTATTGATTCCTTGACAATCCTTAACCTTTTGAGCTTCCTCCTTATTTGCCTTTGTAATGCTGCGAGTTATTAGATGCATGCTCAAGGATTTAAATAAGAATTAGTCAGGGTTTCTCAATACAAGCAAGAGAAAGTTTCTCTTAAGAACAGACAACTTTCGGACCGAAAATACAAAAGAAGTTCCAAAATATATAAAGAATATATTTTGTTTCCTATGTCCGAACTACTCATGGTGGAAGGTTTATTAAAATTCGAAAATCTCCCCTCCTTTAAAATGCTAAGTCACATGAGCTCCCACGTCGCATAGTGAGCATGACACCCCCCTCAAATTAAATTAGATAAAAGCTTTGGGCATTAGTAAACCTGGTGAGGACACTTGGCGAGACTCTATTGGTCGGGACATTAAAAATTAAATAACACTTCGTTTACACCCTGTATTTAACTGGCCGTTTGTAACACCGTTAGCAATAACATGGATATACAACACTTATGTGAGGATTTATAGCTAACTAATAACTTACACTTGGTTTACACCAAAAACTTAACTGTACGTTACTAACGCCAGTTAGGTTGACAATACTTATGTTACTGTTACTAAACCTAAATGAGAAATCTAACGTAGAAATTGACGTTTAGTCCCAAAGTTAGTGGGCTTTAGACGCTTTAGTCCACTCCTCTGAAGCCTAGTACTCTCTAGTCCAAATAAACCCCGCTTACTACAATTTAGTCCAAACATGGACGAGTTAGTCCAAAAGCAAAACGAGTCCCGATTTTCCGAATTTTCAATATACCCTAATTACTCTTGAACCGATTCTATATATATAAAGTGTGTTTTGAAAACGATATTTTTGGATCTCAAACATGAATTCAAAACAGGGAGCAGGTCAGAGATGAATTTTAGGAGGCGATTTAACAGTTTGAGAGAGGATTTAATCGTTTTTTCATCATAATTCAACTTCAGGTTACTTTGAAAGTGTTCTGAATCGATTTATTTCATCTCAGATTTGAATTCATGACAGATTGAGAGATAGATTGATCCGGATATAAATTTCGTAGGTGATTTAACAGATTCATAGAGGTTAGGTTGGATTTGATTGTTTCTGCAGAAGAATTCAACTTCAGGTTAGTTTTTTTTTTGTACGATATGTTACATCCAATTTTTTATGTTTGTTTCTGATTTTTAGTTTTTCTGAGTTTATGAGTTGATGATATGAATTCGATCTGTTACATCTTATTGTTTGTATGATCTTTGTTTGATATTTGTTATATATTAGCTTTTGATTCTCGTGAAACGATTTTTGTTTACTGTTGTTTGATAATGATTTTAGTTTTATGATGCATGATATTAAATCAAACTGATATTAGATCCTAGGCTTCTAATTTATTCAATTATGTGTTCCAGTAAGATTCTTAAGCTTAATCGATGGAGTATTTGATTTAGTTTTACTGTTATCTGATGTTTTGGCTTCTATTAAATGTGTACTTTCCTGTACACTGTTTAAGTTTTAGGTTATTCAAATCTGAAATTGTGATTTGAAGATTCAAATGTTTATTATCATTTCTTTTGTAATATGTAGGGGTATCAAATATGTATGAGAAGGTTATCCATGCTGTTTTGAATCATGGTGAGCATTCTGCTGCTTTTCCTGTTAATACTTCGACAACCGTAGATGAATTGAAGCATTTTGCATGCAAGCATTGGAGGTCTTTGTCTCCTGGGAGTATACGTTTCAGCTAGATGGATAATGATCAATTAGTTTTTGTACAAGGTGATATACAACTACAAGGTTTAGTTGCTCTTGTTATTCTTATTAAGAATGAAGATTTCTATTTGAATGTTGACGTGATTCGGAATCATACTTCTCGTTCTAAGTCTGGTTGTAACACTAGTTCTGGTTCTAGTACTTCAAATTCTTGTGTAACTGAAAGTCCTAAGATGGTAAGGGTGGTAGATCATGATGCAGACCAGGCCAAGCCTCTGATTTCTAAAAAATGGATTTATGTTTTTGACAAAGTTGGTAGAGAATTTATGGGTGGTGTTAAAGCTGTTAGAATTGTTGTTGATAAGTACAAGATGGCTACTGGTCACAAGATTAGTATTCTTAAAAATGACAAAACTCGTTTTACTGCAAAGTGCCAAGAAGATGGTTGTGGTTGGAGGATTCACTTTGGGCCTGTGAATGGTGACATTTCTCGGCTCGTGCTGAAAGATTCTAATGTTATTCACAGGTTAGTGGTGTTCATATTAGTCCACATTACGAAAATTTTTTTTATGCTTTTATATGTAGACTTGTTTTAGGTGTACATTGTGGTGCACATTACTTGTTGTAGGCTTTTTAGGTGGCACATTGTGGTATAAATTACATATTCTTGCTTGGTCTGTGTTTTCTTTTTGCATATGTGGTGTTGGTTTTGAGATCTTATTAGGTGTACATTGTGGTGCACATTACTTATTCAAGCTTTAATTTTTTTTTGTAGCTGTGGTGTTGGTTTGAGGTTGAAGAGTCCTGCGGTGACAACCAAGTTATTCAAGCATTTGATCGCTGACAATATACAGGGTGATCCTTGTTTAAAACCCAAACAGATCATGTCACTTTTTAAGAAGACTTATGGGTCCAATATTAAGTATCACCATGCCCGTAGAGGGAAAGAAGCCATATTTGAAGAATAATTTGGTGATGACGAGAAGTCGTATAGCGATTTAACTTGGTATGTCAAAGCAATTGAAGAAACTAATCCCGATAGCTATGTGAAGTTTGAAGTTGATCATGGAACCAAAAGATTTCAGAGAATTTTCATTTGTTTCGGTGCTTGCAAGCATAGCTATAGGTATCTCAGGCCCATGATTTACTTGGACGCTACTTTTCTTACTGGTAGATACAGGGGTACTTTGATGGCTGCAACATGTATCAATGGAAACAATGGTTTTTACCCATTTGCTTTTGCTCTTGTTTTTTCCGAAAACAAGGAAAACTGGTTTTGGTTTCTGGAGAATCTTAAAGAAGTTGTCGATGGTCGTCAGATTGTTTTCCTTAGTGATCGTGGAGAAGGACTTTTGCAGGGCATTCCAAAAGTATTTCCTAATTCATATCACAGCTATTGCTTTTACCACATCAAGTGCAATCTCCCCATTGGATCAGGTGATGCAAATTCGAAGGCCGTTATTGATTTATTTTACAAAGCTGCTTACTCTTACACAGCAGCTAACTTTGAAGAAGCTTTGCGGGGCATGCATGCAATTGGATGTGGACATGTTGCTAACTATATCAGGACTATTCCAAAGGAGAAATGGGCAAATGCATTTTTACCTGTATGCAGATATAGTGCTCACTCTTCAACTCTTTCCGAGTCGTTCAACAACTGGATTCTTGAGTTCAAAAAGTTGCCTGCTTTTGCTCTTCTCGATGCGATACGGTGAGTTTTATGTTTAGTGTTTCATTCATTTATTTTCTTTGATGTGTACATCTTCCCTTATACACATGTTTATCTGTCTACATTGTTGCACACATGGATTTGCTTGATCTGTAGATACTTGTACACATGTTTTATCTGTGATTCTGCAATGGTGTGTACACTGTTGTACACATGGATTTCCTTAATGTGTACATTTTTGTACACATGTTTTATCTGTATTCCTTCTAGTTCATGTTTTGATTTTATGTTTTGTGTTTTTATTATGTTAGTTTGAAGGTTATGAAGATGAATTCTACGAGAAGGGTAGAAGGTCTAGAAACTTTCAACACTAGGCTCACTCCGATATTTGAGGCTTTACTAGAGGAAAACATCGACATTGGTCGTACTTGGACTGTTACTGAGTCCATGGAAAGATTGTATGAAGTCGCATCTCCCCGGTCTCATTCTGTAGATCTATTGCAGAAAACTTGTACATGTCACAGGTGGCGAGTTAATGGTTTTCCTTGTGCACATGCTTGTGCTGCCATTCAAGCTACGAGGGAGGAAATTTATTCATTTGTTGAGCCATACTTCCCCACTGAATGGTACAACAGGACATACCAGGAGATCATCTTTCCAATCCCCAATTATGACAAGCCGCAGGCTTATGATCCTAGTGATAGGGTTATTGTTCCTATTCCTGTTCCTCCACCTGGTAGACGAAGAACACAGCGTATGAAGAATGCTTGGGAGAAGCAAAAGAGGCCTATGATGTGTACAAAGTGCTTCACCCTTGGTCACCACAACAGAACTACCTGCCCCATGCTTTGATGATTTTTTCTATGTTTGATTTGTTCAAAAGATTCTATGTGTTTGATTTGTTTAAAATTAGTACCAATATACAGAACTGAAAACATAAAATATTAATAAACAAAATAGACGAGTAGCATCCATTGTACAGAAAGGTGTACATAATGGTACACAGGTAAAAAGACAGGTAAGAAAACTGAAGTGCACAAGAAGGTGTACATAATGGTACACATGTCCTGGCACTAATTATCCACACCAAAGAAAATTGAAAAATACATTTTGCTAATGCTTGTTCAATCTTATGTTTAATGTTTCAATTCTATGTTTTTCAGTTTTGCAGGTCTGGATAAATCTGTCAGTACATGTGTACCATTATGTACACCTTCCTGTACAATTACTGTGATAAATTTCTGCTCTGTCAGTAACAGTGTACAATCATGTACACCTTAATATTTTACTAACCTGTAATATACACCTTAGTACTGACACAAGTATACTTTCAACACATCAATATTGAAACTAATAAAAAGATTAATTCAAGGTATTTATAGTAGTCATAAGTCTTAAATTGAAACTAATAAAAAGATTAATTTAAGGTCTTTATAGTATTGAAAAATGAAATTTGAAAAGTTGTCTGAAGATAAAAAAAATGTTTAGAAGCAATTCAGAAAGTGATCTTGTATAATGAAGCTTAAAAACTCCTCTTCCTTTTCAATGGTTTCATTTCCATACTCAGGCGCCACTCCTTGTGTTGTTCATCCTTTGCTATATCCCAAACCTTTTCATACACTCCGACTTTTTTCAACATCTTGGCCACCAATTTTCTTCTCATTTTCTGACAAATGTCTTCGGCCCTCTGCTGATCTCTTTCGATACTCTTTGTTTTCTTCACACTTCGTTTCATAAAGTAACAAGTGTATAGCAGGCAGTCCGGGTTGATTCCTTGTGCAGGGCATTGCATGATGTTTATATCGTGCGGTTCTAAAGGTGCATCACCCTTCAACGCTCTCTTCTTGTTGAGTTCCAACTGCACCACATTTGCCAGTTGTTGTGCATCATCTTTATAGTCCTTATTTGAGGGCAACAAGTTGTACCATTTCCACTCTAGAGCTTCGAAATCAAACTTCAAAAGCGACCAGTGAACTCCTACTGCCAATTATTCTATAGAGTGATTGACGGGGATTACAAGAACTTCCAGATTGTCATGCATGTCCCGTATGAAATCAACCACAAGCGTTTGTAGAGTGCTGATGATATTGTTCTTCACGTAGTACTGCAATCAATAATTTGTTGGAAAATAAAATGAATTAGGTATACCTAAATCAGACCAGAAAACTAACAAGCATGTACACTACTACATATCAAACATTTTAGGCCTGGAAATAGATGTATGATATAGATGTATCCATGACATATAATACAGGTGCACAACTATCTACACACCTAAATAAAATATAACAATCAAGCATCCATGCAAACACTTAACAGAGCATGTGTCATCAATCATATAGCATACTGGTGTACATCTATGTCCACACCTAAAGAAATCTACAAACACAAAGAACACGCTATGTCAATTAGGTGTTCAACTATGTACACATCATTAAAGTATCTATATATGACATTTTTTATTTGTTTTTGAGAAACTTACACATGCAGTAGGACTCATTATTTCACATCTCATGTACTTTTGATCATCTGGATGACGAAAGCTATCTCTGAGAATTGCTCTGCAATGTCGATGGACGTAGAACTGCAGTACCTCTTGGTCCAGATATTTCTTGAACATCAGTTCACGAAGTACTTTTCCCACAATCATAATTTCTTCCTTGACCGTTGGATCTTCGAGTCTTGTTAGTTCCCAAGCTACAGAGCTGCAGAATCATAAAGGAAATGTTAACATGGTGTACATAGTGCTGCACATACCTTTTTTTTTATAAGATTCAATCATTCGTATAGTGTGATGTATTGATTTGTTAACTTACGCCAGGCTTGCATAGTCGAAAAATTTATGTATCCTTTTTTTGTCCTATCCTGGTTCCATGGCATGGTATAGTGGTGATTGACGATCATCTGGCAGTGGGCGACAAGGATGATACTCATTTTCCTTTCTCTTTATTGTTGCAGGATAGCATGGTTCTTCTCCCTCTTTGATCCCCTTGCCTTTTTGATCCACTTTTATCCTAACTTGTCTGGTTTTACCCTCGGCAGTGAAATCAGGATCTAGTTTTTTCTTTGCAACTCTCTTTGGTGGTGTCTTGGACAACTTGCCAGCTGCTTTTGTCCCCAACATCTCTGCTTCCTTCATCTTCCCTGCTATTGTCTTTGCTGGTGGTGTCTTCTGCTCCTGTACTTCTTGACTGCTAAAAAATTCATCTTCATGTTGTTGGATGAACTGCACTGCTTCAGCAACGATCATTTCCCGTACATCTTCATTGGATAATGATTTTTGAGATGACTTTTCTATTGGATCTTCTTGGCTCAACAATGAAAAGCTTGGACAATCGTGGATCAGGGTTGCCATCTTTACCTTTACTTCAGATGTTGTCGTTCTGTAACAACCTTTCTCAAGCTTTACGAACACAGTTTCAGACAAGTTATCTAGAAGGTCCTCAATTGATGTATAAGTCTCCTTCTCTGTCTCTTCTCCTTGTGTGAGTAAAAGGACATCTTCTTCAACCGGCTGAGATATGCCTTTAGGGTCCAGCTGAGATATGGCTTGAGCTGCGATTATCGTAGCTTCATCAATTTATGCAAATGGAGTGGCATCCATCACATTCTGGTATTCTTGATGTTCAGCGATTTCAACTGTCTCTGGCAGAGAAGTGCTGAAAAAATGCATATTTTGTTAGGTTCTACAAAAGTGTACATCTTTGTACACACACATAAGAAATCAGTAAGGTGTACATCTTGGTACCCATATACAGAAAATGAAAATAAATGCGAGATGAGATCATTTTATTCATACCTAGGCTTCTTAGCAGTTCCAGACTCAATACCTTGCCTTGTTCCATCCTTGCCATCCTTCTGTTCATTTTTCTTTGACAGAGGAGTGCTAAAAGATTCAAGTTTTGAGAAAAGGTAAGAGTTTTAGCATACTGGTTACAACTATCTACACACATAAAAAGAAATGACTGCCACATTTAATAAAAGTGATTTTATACCTTCGCTTTTCAGGAGTTTCAGACAGAACTTCATTCTTTTCAGATTCAGTTCCATGCTCGTCACCACCACCTTTGCTACCCTCTTTGTCATTGTGATCACCATGCATATCACCATCTTTGCCACCCTGCTCATCATCATCATCTTTATCATCATGCATATCACCACCTTTTCTACCCTCTTTGTCATCATCATCCTTGCTACCCTCCTTGTCATCATCATCCTTATCATCATGCATATCACCATCTTCATTGTGCTCCTCGTCCTCGTCCTCGTCCTCAATCTCCTCATCTTCCTTGTGCTCCTCAATATCCTCCTCAACCTTGTCATCCTCCTCCTCCTCCTCAATCTCCTCATCTTCCTTGTGCTCCTCAATATCCTCCTCAACCTGGTCATCCTCCTCCTCCTCCTCAATCTCCTCCTCCTCCTCAGTTTCAAGCCGTATTTCCTTTGCAAATTTAAAGATTTCATCCAAAGTGTAATTACGAAAATTTTTCACTTCTCTTTCTGTCAAGTTCATTAGACCAACTTCATTAACTTTTAGGATTTTCTCTTCAATGAAATTAAGAAGCCTTTCTTGTCTCTCCTGAACTTCAGTAAGCTCCTCATCCAACTCCTTTCTTTGCATATCTGATATGCGCAGCTTTTCCTTCACTGCATCTATGCTATTTTCTTGTTTCTGCCTCCGGTACTCATCCAAAAGCAATCGCTCTTCATCAGTGTAAGCCTTTACCCATCCTGGTTGCATCTGAAAACATGCCAAAGTATCAATATTTATCACAAGTGTACAATTTTCCACACATGTGTTAAAAGTGTACATTGTTGTACACATGAAAAAAAAAATCAAATCTATCACCAATTTTTTACAATCCTGTGCACCTTATTAAAGGTGTATATCAATGTACATATACTATCAACAATGTACAATCCTGTACACCTTATTAAAGGTGTATATCGATGTACATATACTATCGTAAGAAAGTTTTTTGAGATACCTTTTTCATGGCGTCATTCAGGTCTTTCTCGATTGTATTACTGACGTCACTGATGATCCACCTGAGAATCCTTGGCACACCTTCCTCATTGCTTGGCTGCATGATTTTGTTGTGTTCAACAAACCAATGCTGCATTAATAAATAGGTGAATAGTTAGAAATGTAAGAGAAAGGAACAAACACAATGAACAGAATTATTTAAAATGGTGAATGGATATATCAGGTGTACAACTGTGTGCACATGTAAACTCACCAACAGATAAATCACACAACCATTAACTTTAAGTGGTGAATCGAAATGTTTCTTAATGCACGCCATGAGATACTCATGTATATGAACTGGCCAACAAGTTTTCTTCATCCTATCGAAAGACTCAAAAAAGTGTGCATACTGGTTCTTGCTAATCATACTTCCGTTTTCCTGGGTAAAAAACACCGTTATACACAAGTACATAGTAAACAGTACCACTAAGTCTTCAACATCTCTTTCAATCTCCAATCGCGACTTTGGGTTTAGCTTCATGATACGTATGATTTCCTCCTCCACATCTTTTTTTCCCAGCTCATTTCATTTCTTAAGAGTCAATCTGTTTATCAGCGGACCGTATCTTTTTTAAGCTGCAGTTTTTACATCTTCTCCTTTTTCAAGTTCCATTGCCACCATCTTAATCCCATAAATTAGAAAAAAAATCCTCGGGTTCACTCTTTACTGCCACTCTTACGTTCTTCTTGGGAGTATCAAACATGAAATAATGTCCCCCTGTTTCACAAATTTCATGGCGATACTGTCTCACAATTTTCAAGATTGAGTTTGGGGTTCTTAGTCCATATATCATCTCTCTTTTTACTTGGATCTTTCTCATCTTTCTGATCTGCTTTTTTGTGGACAAAGATATCTACAACAGGCCAGAATGGTCCTTCCTTTTGCTTCTCTAATTGATAATTGGTGAACCATACTTTTCCTCATCTTTTTGTTTCATCTTCCTCAAAGTTTCTATTCACAAAGTCACTGATTGCATGGAAACTTGATCTATAAGGTTTGTTGGTATCTACGAAAATGAACCAAGAATAATAATACATTCATTATACTCATAACTACAAAACAGTCACATAGGTGTACAACAATGTATACACAAATATTTAACAGAGCACTAATCAAATATGAAGATGAACTAGCATGCTGGTGTACCTGTATGTACACTGGTACATACAGGTGTAAAAGTCTTTACACTCTTACAAAAATCTAACAACAACAGTTTCAAAACACACTCAGCATCCAATATGAAGATGAACTGGTATGATGGTGTACCTGTATGTACACTGGTACCACAAGTGATGAAAAAACAGTTTCAAAACACAACAGTTGGGCAATATGAAGATGAACTGGCATGATGGTGTACAGATCTGTACACTGGTACCACAAGTGATGAAAAAACAGTTTTGAAACACAATAGTCGGGCAATATGAAGATGAACTGGCATGCTGGTGTACAGATCTGTACACTGGTACCAAGAGTGATGAAAAAACAGTTTCAAAACACAACAGTCAGTACAAAAACATACAGAACATGATACCAATCAGTACAACAACATGTGACTGTAGTAGTATATACACATGAACAAGAAATCTAAACACAAATCAATGCAACAGCATGGTGGTGTACATATCTGTACACACCAACAACAAATCTCATAAAAATTGCAAGAAAATAGATAGAACTGAAACTGAAAGCCTGCAACAGCATGATGGTGTACATTTCTATACACACCAACAACAAGAGATGGACAACAGTTTGAAAACACAAACATCAGAACATATAAACATGATATAGCATGCCGGTGTACAGATCTGTACACTGGTAAAACACAATAGATGGACAACAGTTTGAAGTAGCATTACCCTTTTTTGCTTGACCAGATGTTGATTTCTTTGAAGTTTTTGATTTCTTCTTAGGTGGTGGTGATTTTGAAGTATCTTCTGGTACAGTTGATGTTGAAACTGCTGTAGATTTTGATTTCTTCTTAGGTGGTGATTTTGAAGTATCTTCTTCAACTATTGTTGTTGAACTGCTGTAGATTTTGATTTCTTCTTAGGTGGTGGTGATTTTGAAGTATCTTCTGTTGAAACTGCTGTAGATTTTGATCTCGTCTTCGGTCCTTGTGATTTTGAAGTATCTTCTTCAACTGTTGTTGTTGTATCAGAAGATTTTTATGTTGATTTTCGCTTTGCAACTCTTTTTTTAGCAATCACCATGATGTTACTGCTACTGTATTCATCAATTCTATGAAGATTTAAGGTTTGATTATGAAGCTTTAGGGTTTCGATTTTCGATTTTCGATTTTGGAGTTTAGGTTAAATTTTTCTCTGAGTTTTTCTGCTAAATGAAATAATAATATTTCCGTTTTTTTTTCTTTCAGTTTTTTTTTCCGAACCAACGTGTCTCTCCCGCATTAACTGTGTCAGTTACAAAACAGTTTTAATTCGCTGCACGTGTGCTTTATGAGACGCGTGCGAAGGATGGCAGCGTCTTTACACATTTTCAAATAAACTTTGGACTAATCTGTTCCTAGTCGGATCGGGGTGGACTAATCCGTATCTTTGGGGACGGTTTTGGACTAAACCGTTTTTCCCCCAAATCTAACGCCATAGGCTCCAAAGCTCATAAACGCCTGCCATACTTAACTGTTCCTCATGTCTTCCTCTCCAACAGGCAACAGCTAACCCTAGCTGCCGTCCCACCTAATTCTTTCTTCTTCTCTTTCTCTGCCTTTCTATCTGGAGACTCTTTCTGAGTTTTTAAGCCTTCGATCAGGTAACCCTTTTTCAATTCCAATACATCGAGTTCTAGTACTTTTTCCTTCTTTAGGTTATCGTTTAATTGACAATCTTCTCTTTCGGTGGACAATAAACCCTAATCTTTTGCTCGCATAATCCTAATTAACTCCTGCGATCTCCACTACCAACTCGTTTCTTCTCCTAAGGTATGAATTATATTTCTTTCTGTTATGCTTGCTTTTGATTTTCTATTTTTTTTGTGTATGATGATATGCTACCACTGATATGGTCGTGAAATTAGAAGATTAGGACATGATTTAGAGTCCGTGAGGTAGTGGGAAGCTTGGGTGTGATTCGAATTTGGTTTTGGCAGCAAGATGATACAAGTTAATATGATGTTGGACATAATTTTTGTCCGCCGGAGAAAGTCCTGGAGACAAGGTGACGTATATGAATATTTCATGTGTTAGGAGATTTGGATTTTTGCAGGAATTGAATAAATTGTAGAGAAGGAGATCTGGAATGGATTATAAATCAACAGTATCGTAGTATATCCTCACAACCAAAATGCATACAAGGTGTTTGTAGAAAGTCCTGAGAGATAAATTTTACAAACCTAATTGTCTACCGCCTCTCTCCCCCATCAATATATCTCTATTCAACTTAGTAAGCACATTGTAGTTCCTAAGTATACTAGATTGTGGTGCCCTTTTGTTCCTGATGAAAAGTAGAGTCAGACCTTCATAATCTTATCTCAAGTAGTTACCACAATATATTTGCTTTTACAAAATTTTTTCTGTCAATTTTTAGGTATACACAAGTGGGGAATGCGGTGCTACCGGATAATTTCGCATTCTCTATTGTACCACTTCCTTTCTCAGTTGAAGAGAGTACAGGTGCATTATGGTGGTGCTTTTTCATCGTCTCAATTTTTTCTTAAATGTATTTTGATATGCTTTTTCATAATATACTTGGTTTATATTTTTCATGGCAGTTCCAGAGCATGATGAGTAGGATATCTCAGAAGTAGTTTAGCGAGACCAGTGTTCATTTTGTCAAATGGGAAAGTGCATTTGAAGATTACAGTTGACCATTAACCGGTGTTCATTTTGTCAAATGGGAAAGTGCATTTGAAGATTACAGTTGACCATTAACTTATCGAAAGATATGAATTCTTAAGAATGATTATACAGAATTTTTTTGTGATTCAAACGTATGAACCTTTAATTAGAACGTATTTTATTTAGGGTTTTTATGATTTGGATTTGTAATGTTACCAACAATTTCAATTCAAAAACATGCTGGGAATGAGAAATCATGTGTACGACTTGCTACTGATTTTTCTGATGGTGAATGGAAAGAAGAGTGGTTCTGTCATGTGAGCATGTTTTTCAATAATGATTTATCTTCTTCATGGTACAAATTCTCTATATAAAAATAGAATTTTTTCGAGCGCTCTCATTAACCGGAGCTTCTGGTTGATTCTGGCTCCACCAATTTTTTTAAAGGAAACTAATTTGATGTGGCCTAATAGAATACAGTGGAAAATATTTTTTGGCCCCACGATTTTTTTTAATGGAAAACGGATTTTTTATTGCCTAAAAAATTATCTCCAAAAATGTTTTGCTGCCAGAAATACATTAAATAAAAAATCAAACATACATCATGATTTCATCATAAAAATCAAGATATTAATCAATCATGCATCAATCACATAATTAATGAATAAAAATAATATAAAAAATGTTTAATGTCCAATGTCCAAATGTCCAGTTACAGTTCTCAAAATCATTCTTTTTCTAATTACAGCTCCATATTCTATCAATTAAAACTAAAGAACAAGATTACACATCCGATGACAATTACAAAAAATAAAGTTGATCAAATTGGTTGTGGGTACTAACCTTTGAATCCGTTGTGTCTTTCTTGCAATTAAATTGTTTATTGATCCTGTCAAAAAATAAATAAATAAATTACAGAATTGTTAGAATCTGATACAAAAAAATTGATTGAAATCTTAAACGAGTTAATACAAACACGAGCATACAAAAATTCAATCAATAACAAAAGGCATAATAAACCTCATTTTCATACTACTTTTTTTTTAATTTTGTTTATTCCATAACTAAAAATAAAATAGATAAAAATAAAAAATAAATTAAATTAAGTCAATTTCTAATTTAGTTATTATGTCTTGATATGCAATATATTTTTTATACAAAAGTATTTGCAACCACTAATTATGGTGATATGAGAATAACGTAAATATCCAAAGTTACAAAAATTTAGTAATTTTTAGGGTGTTGTTTCCTAAACTAGGGATTTTTTTCCCACACCGAGATTATTTATTTTTCTGGAAATTCTGATCGTGGATGCTCTCTATATAAAGCACTCAAGCAATGTACGGTCCATCGTTTACGTGTTTTTTTTCTTCTAGGGTTTTGTTTTTTATTTCTCAGATTTTTTAGCAATATATGGTGATTTTTGTTTGATCTACAGATGCTGGTGTACGTTTTATTTGATCTACAGATGCTGGTGTACATTTTCTTACTATATTGATGATTGATCAACTTATGCGATGATGCCATCTATTGACAAGGTGATAATTTTAATATTTTGTTATGTTGTATTTGTGATTTGCAATTATGATTTTTTATCTATATGGATTTGTTTGGATGTGTATTTTGATATGTTTGTTATCAACAACTGTGATAGGCAAATTTCATTTATGCTTCTTTCTTCTAGAGGTTTGGTGTTTTTTTTCCTCTCCTTTTCTTGCTGTTTGTTGATCACTAATTTTACATTTGTTTGTTTGGTTTGCACGTTGCAGGTATGCTGAAAAGCGTTTCATGGGAAGCTCGAAATTAGCTTAGGTGATATTCTCTCCTTATTATTGTGAATTAATATTATCAAACGATGCTTCAAGACGTAGTTTTACTGCAATCGTCTTTTCTCCATTACCCGAGGCAGCCAAAATCAAATTGTCGATTACTTTTTTTCTAGCCAGATTCATTTAATTTCTTATTTGGAAGTTTGTGTTATTGTGAAATTTAATTGATTTTCTTTTTGTTTGATTGCGGTATTGTGATATAGGAATGAAATACTGAAAATAGCTTAATCGGTATTTTTCATGAGAATCTCAATTTTCTTTATGTTTCCATGCAACAAACAAACAGAGAAACTAACTCAGCAAATGAAACCTTGCGAAATCGAGCTACTTCTATGCAAGTGAACTAACAAAAGTTATGTTCTACTATGAAAGAACAGAACCATTAATAGTAGCTTGATTTCTGTTTTTTCACAATGAAACAAGTAGTTTGATTTCAGTTTTTTTTTTTTTAAAGTTTTTTTTTTTGCATATGTTGTTTTCTTCGTAAAATTTCATTGGTTTTGCCCTTCACCCTGTGTTGCTTTTTGATGCTCCGAAACACCATCCGTAAGGTAGTACTTATAGGAATCTATTTAGTTAAATCCTTACATGAAGATTCCATACGCCTGTACAAAAATATGAGGTTGTTCATTTGCTAACAGGTTAATACTAGAAATGAAGGTGGAAAAACGTTAACAAGTTCATGTCCAGGAATTCATATAAGTACGTTTTTCTCAATACCAATTAAGATCGCAGCTGCTGTTTCTCTAGGAGGATATTAGCTTTTTACAGTAAATTAGCAAGCATGCATAGTAAAAAATTTCTCTATTTTTTATTTTATTTTTGGCAAGCAAACTCACAAGGAGAAAAGCTAAAACGGAAAACAGAAAAGTAGGGAGACATAAACCCTAGAACTCCAAAGAAAAAGAAAGGAACAAGGAAAAAGAAAAAAGAAAATAAAAGGCAAGTGGCAGTGGCAGTATTCGCATTGGAATAGCAATAGCGTCGAAGTATCCAGGAGTAAAGGAAAGTGCACCAAGCATAGCAGGCCAACTTTGATTTCTGACTATTCAGATTGACAACAATTTTGGTCCCAGTTGAGAAAAAGGATTACCTCAGCTTTGATTGTTGGACCTTAATCGGATAAATATTTTTGTCGATGATAACGAATTATTCTTATTACAGTGAATATACTCATGCTCAACCACGCATCATGAATGATCTGTTGAATCCGCATCTTTTGGGATAAAATCTTTGAACTGGCAATGTCTTGATATATAAACTCTTCCCCTGTAACAAATTGAGAGTAATAATTTGCCTCATTATCTGACTCCTACTAAACATTTTGGAGTCATTTCGTCGGTCCATTTTAAAATTTTAAACTTGACTTTTTTCCGGTAAAGTTTGAAGTATCCAAGCAATACTTAAACAAATAGAGCGCAACATACCTTGAGGTGCTTCAATTCCTATTGTCAAGGTTCTATTATAGAACCGAATGAGGTTGCTACCAAAACTAACTTCTTCTCTGCTATTATCAACTAAACTATTTTTAATTTCCTCATATTTT
>JAJJMB010016162.1:343177-557385 GCA_023531105.1 Papaver atlanticum
AAACTATTTTTAATTTCCTCATATTTTGGAGGTTTGGGATGGGCCTCAGTCGTTAATATTATTGCTGGGATAGGTTAATAAGTGGATTTGCCAATAATTTTGGTTTTGGTTTTTTGTCTAAGTGTCAGTGTGAGAGTGGGTAGTCAGTAGAGGAATAAAGACAGAGAAAGTGGTTTTGTGTTACTTCGGCTAATTAGGGTAATTTAGAGTTTGTAAGATGTAGTGAATATGTGTTTTTACTGTGACGACCTGACATTTCTATTGGGAGATTTGGGTATGCTTTCACTAAGTTAACGATTTAATTTGAATAAAATACAAGATGAATAAAATAGTCATAGTAATTATACGTGGCATAAGGGTTCCAAAAGTTTTTTTTTTTTTTTTTTTTTTTTTGTATAGCATCATTGGCAATTTTAACAGGGATCCGTCTCCATGTGAGTTGTGTTAACAACGACTGTTCACAACCATGGAGCAACATTAGACACCGATTCCATCCGCGGGTCCATAGTTTAGCTCATGGAGTAACACTAGATTAGGCACAACCATATAATTCATGGGAATCATAGATGAACCCCAACGCTTCCTTCTTAGATATACTTCCTCCGTCCCTATTATAAAGGCGGTGAAATAGTATTTTTTTATTCTAAGAAAATACTTAGTTTTCATAATTTTTTTATACTTTTCTAATTTATCCTTACCTTATCTAAGTACAGATGTTAATTTATGTATCTCTATCTCACATTTAAAACTAAATTGTATGATACCCCATACATCATTAAATAAGGATATAAATGGAAGAAAAACAACAACTTTGGAATTGCAATTCCCGGATCCCAAAATTTCTAAACTCCGCCTTTATAACAGGGACGGGGGAGTAGTCAGCTCTCCTTCATTTATGTTCCTTTTATTTGTATCTTTCTGAATATCGAAAAGGGAGAAACAAATTATATACAAATTAAATAAAAAACTTGCACCTTACTAATATTATACACTATAAGATTAAAATATTACTTATCGCATAATTCACGGGTACACAAAAATTGACGCCATAAAGTACTCGCTTTGCTATGCACATGCGCATGTAGAGTCGCTCAGGGTATATGTAAGGTTCACGTCTTCATAGTTCCCGATATACACCCATAACATACGCTCACTCTAAATCTATATGAAATATACTCTACAATACATGACCGTTGATCCTATAATTTAGTGACATTTTTATACATTCTTAGTACATATTGATATCTTCTGATTATTTGGGGTTCATCTTATAGTGCCAATATACACATACACACATAATAAAAACCTAAGTTTCTGTTGCGGCGAAATAAGACACACGGATATAGGATTTCATGAGTACCCTATAGCTTACTTGAAAAGAACTTATGCTTCTTCTGGAAATTTATTAGTAGAAGATATGATTTCTTACAATTGAGGTTTGTTCATTTTTAAGTAAGTACGTAACTGAATGAGGAATCCCTTTATGGTGATTGTATAAATAGTTGATATTAAAGCAATATGCCACGATATGGATGACGCTTATGTTGATGAAGTAAAGGCACACAGTTATTGATTGAGTAATAAACTAAAAGAGGCAAGAAAATATATAGAAGTTTACCTTAAGACATTTGAAGAATATTAAAAACTGCAAAAAGATTGGAGCGGATAATTTTTAGTCAATTTATGAAGCTCAATAAGTGTTATCACTTTCGAAGATGTTGGTCTACAAGCCCACACCATTTTAATTGTCGTTTTGAATGACATTGGTTTTTTATTAATTTATTCATTGCTTTATTAGTTTGTAAGGCCAAGTACAATGATAAGTGATTTCGCTTCGCTATAGTTTAATTGTAGCGAAATCCGACTACTATGATCTTTCTTGTCGCTTAAATATAACGATATCCCTTGGCTACATATTTTAAAGTTGATCAGCTACGGGTCGTAGCTAAGGAAAATTGAAAAAACTACTTCACGGAAACTGAGTTTAATTTTCAACCCTTTGAGAATGTTTCAATTGTACTCTTTATTTTTCACTTTTGACTCTTTTATTTTACTAAAACATTTTTTTTCCTATTATATCTCCATTTTTTTTTTCTCTTAAAACTTTTTTTTTTTGACCCATATATAATATTTATCTAAATCCGTGTAAATAAAAGTTTGGCACTATCTTCCATGTAATAAAGCTAAAGGATGCCCATCACTCATAGTGAGGTTGGCTTCAGACCCAATTCACTTAACTTCAAATAAGCTATAGCTAAGAGAAATTCTTGACCATTGAGCTTGACCTAAGGTTACGAACTTATTACTGAATGTTTGAACATATTATTGAATATTTTATAAGTGAGAAACAAACCCGTGCGTAGCACGGGTGACAAACTAGAAAACATAACTTACATCTTCAGAAAATGTAGGATAGATAACCAAATCAATGGTAGATGATTTCTTTGCTTCTGTTTTTCTTTATATGTGGTTTTATTTATGCTTTACAAAGTCATTGTAGGTTGTAGGATCATACTTTCAATACAAACCATGGGATAAGTACATATGAATACCATGTGGTGGATCTTAGATTCAAGGGAGTTTTTTAACTAAGAAAAAAATAATTAAAGACATACAAAGGATCCAAAGTTATTGAAGTGTTAGTTGGTGTTGGTGTTGGTGTTGGTGGTGGCGTTGGTGGTGGCGTTGGACGTCACAACTAACTAAGTTGATAATGCTAAGTATCGTCAGCTTAAGGATATCGATTTCAACTAGCCACGTGTAGTAATAAATGTGCAACCGTTTCCAGGTAGTTTTTCTATCGCACTGTTACATGTTGTCTGCTTAATCCCGCGTTATGAAACCAATTATCGTGTATCCATATTACTTTATTTCTTAGCAATTCAGGAAAATAGAAAAAATAATTTCTTTGAGTTTTCTTCTCTCTTTAAGAACCGTTTTATTTTGTCTGCCAGTATACAACTTCCACAAGCTTTAAGTGCTGCTTATTCCCTGAACATGGATAAGAAGGATGCATGTGCAGTCACTGTTTTCGGTGATGGGTGGACAAGTGAGGTACATTTTGAATGGAAATTTACATAATACTGAGATGAAAATAATTAGTTTATTTATTCATTTTAGGTAATCCTAATATTTCTCTTTTGTCAACATTATACAGATGATGTTTAAGAAACCAAATGTCACACAGTTAAGAATTTATCATGGGTACTTAGGCTTAGGATAGTCGTAATTTGTTCAACGGATTGTTTAATGTTTGCTGCAGAGTACTTGATGCAAGAGGTACACTACAACTTCCCAACAACTTTAAACTGCATTTTTCCATTTCTTGCTGTCATTTATCTTAGTAAGGTAGTAAATTTTTATCTCACTGTGTCCGATATTTGGATTTTTATCTCAAGTCTTTACCATGTTGGTGAAGATCTTAAAGGAATAACTGTTTTGCTAATTTTTTCTAATTATACTATAGAGTATAGATACGTGTTAGTGTTACTACTCTGTCGGGGAAACTCTATAAGGTTTGAGAAATTGCTGAGTATTAATGCCCAAACTTGGGCAAATTCTTTAAGGTTTTAGAAATTCCTGAGAATTAATGCTCAAAATTGGGTAAAAGAAGTGATTACTGTAAAATTATTCGTAGAAAGATAACTTGCATCTTGCAACAAAATTCGCATCACCTCATTCGCATCCATATAGCAAAATGAGCATTTCCTGCAGCCCCGAGTGAGATCATCATTTAATTAATGCACGAGAAGTGGAAAGCAATGTCTTGGTAAAGCAACAATGCAGCTGAGTTAGCATATACCTTTGGAGGATCATTGCGTAATTTCCTGTAAGACAACCCATTCTTGAAGATTTGAGTGAAGGCATTTTGTACAGCTCTTCAGTGATTCTTTAACGTGATACAGTTGTTTCTACTGTTCTTATGAATTTGACTTCTTTCGGGGGGGGGGGGGGGGGGGGGGGGGCTTTGAAATACTTGGGTTTGTCCCATCTCCAGATTAAATAAGTTATTGTAGGTCCTTTGTCCAACACCTCAAACAGAATAAAAGAAACAAAAAAAACCATTTCTTTTGTTTATCTTCTTTGTATTTTAGACAACAAGAACTTCGGGCACGCGCGATGCGCGTGCAATGAAAATTTAATGGGTTACTAAACTTTCAATGTTGCCACACATCTGACGCAAAGTAAATTGCAGAAAAGCTAAGAATTAACAGGGTCTACCGTATACACATGGCCCCGGTTGAACACCTCCTCCACGGTCCATACATTGAAGGCCACCCGCACCCAATTGTCTCCCACCAAGTGATTCATAGAAGAGGGGGCATTTTCGTAATATATCATGGCTGGATACAAACCCTATGCCTCTTTTTATCTTCTGAAAGACTGAAATCCCATCTCTCTTCTAATTTTTGCGCCGCTCATGCTCTTCCTCATCCGAGTCTCCGACTGTTCTATAATCGAACTAAAAAAAGTGGAAGCATATTGATGATATATAGTGGGTTAACTAATGTCCAGATTTCTTCATGATCTGAAAAACTTCATTTTTTTTCTTGTTTTTGTGGCTGATTCCATGGTTAATATATATAGCATACGTAGTTTGGGATGAAGCAAACGGCACAAAACTTGACATTATATATGGTCGGATGGACTGGAACATTCGAGAATTTGTCTTCAAATTGATTTGTGCTCCTGTAATCACTCAAATTTTAGCTTGTGCTACTGCTGTACATCCAAATTTCAGTTTGTGCTACTGTAATCAATCAAATTTGATCAAGTCCTCTAAGAATTTTGAACTTCTAAATGATATATCCCACAGAAAGTTATCTTTCATTTCTTTGATTCGATTAAACTTAATGTATTTGAAAAAAATATTGAAATTCAATTTTGTTTTGAATTTCATATCATCAAGAATTCTGATTACCATTTTGCCCTCAAATAATATTTTCTCTTTTTGATTCAGTTGCATATATATATAGAGGCAAAATTGTCCTAAAAATTTGCAGCTTCATGTAGCAGAGTAGTTCCCTTTATATAATAGAACTAGTATGTAACCCGTGCTACTCATCGGGATCGGTTGGATCATCTTATTTAGTGTGACGGGGCTTCGCCCCGTACCCGTGGTCAAATGCATTAGATTTTTTTTAAACAGTCTTTGATTAGTTTGATTGTTCAGAGGGATAGGGAACTTTGATACCCTTTAGGAATTCAATGATTTGATGATTTAAATTTGGTATTAGAAACTTGAATTCATGTATTAATTTTATGGGTAGATATTAAAATAATTGAAAAGAAGTTGACTCCATAAATTTTGGATTTAAAATAGTTAAATATTATATGCCTTATTTGCAATTGAACACAACTATCCTTTTTTTCCGATCCAACGACTTTATTCATAAGAGTTTTGGAAGATATATATAAATATCACATGCAGATTTGTGAAAATGCAATTTTCAAAAAACGAAATAAAAAGAAATGTGAAATGCAAGAGATACGCATGTAGTATTACTGTAGAGATAGCTTTATTTATGGAGAGATTTAGAAGTCGATCAATGTAGCAGTACTATGTTGAATCCAAGTTTGTGTGACACTTTCTCAGCATTACATAATTGTTGGTGGTGTTTGAACTACTACCTAAGCGTAGTTCCATGATACGCCTCAATAATCCAAGATAGGCACCGTTCCCTAATAAAGAACACCATGGTAGTACTGTTAATTATCAGATTCACATCCATTTAATTTATAATTGACACGATTGGTTTTTGGTTAAATTTTTTTTTAAACAATATACTGTTGGAGAATAATAATATGTCTGAAATCGGTGTATCTAAAAATAAATACCCATGTTATTTATAATCTTTAATAAGCAAACACTTCATTGCCTTCTTTGTCTATCTTGACCAGTGGTGGCATATCAGGGTCCATATACATGATCTCGTCCATTTTATCATCATGTTTATCTAGTTCGATCAACGTTGGCATGTCATCGTCGTTTTTAATAGTGTCATACTTTTTTTTTACCAGGTCTTAATAGGTGTCTGGAGCAGTTCTCTGCCAGGAGTTGTACTTACCCTTTTGTTTTCGCTTAACAGATGTGCTTCCTTAAAGCATTATCGTAATGAAATATGTCATGTGCTTTTAGACTGAGATATATGATGTTTCTTTCTTTAAGTGTGAATATCTAAAGACCATTGATTTTTCTATTGCAGTTAATAGTTCTTCTATGCAGTCTGTCCGGTTTTTATGCAAAACAAAATGATTCCTTAAGAGGTTGCATTTTTTTTTTAATTCCAAAAATTGTGCTAATCATAATCATTATGGTTATTTGTACATTCACCGGTGTCAATACCATCATTTTTGTTACTCTTAATGTTGTTATATATAACCACTTCAACAATTTGTCCCGTTTCTGTGAATATATCATTGTCGTTACCGTTAGTCTACTATAAGTTGGAAAATGCAACTGTCGGAGCATGTATTAGTTTAGTAGCATTTTCTTTATAACATGTAATAAGCAATAAATAAAGATATTTATAACTTTGTTTTTATACTTGTTACCCAGAATTGGTTGCGTTTACTATGATCACACATCTATTGTACCATGACTTAGCTTTTATGTAGGCATATTTTCTTTACATACTGGATATGTCATGTAGTACCACGAAGATCCTGTCTCAATTCCAGTAATTGTTCTTTTAACGATAATTGTTGCGCCCTGCATTGCACTTTTATAAACTTTTCTTCTGCGGTTAAATATAATTTAAATTGAATTAGTTTTCAGATCTTATAAGATGTTTCATGCATATTGGATTGGATTAGTTTCTTTTATAAAAAAATTCACTTACACAACTTTTCCCCTTATTTTAAGATGTTTCATCTATTATAAAATATCCTCGTGCTTCTGAAACAATTATTAACAGTTTTATGAAAGTTTAAATCATTTAAAATCTTGCTGCTTTAAATATCTACTCCATATCACAATCGATTGTATTTCTAAAAACAGAGCTAGAAACCAATACCTTCTACAATAAATTCCATAAGTTTATAAGAAATATGCCTTGGCCCTGGTAGCTAGTACATCCTTTGTATCGTCCATCAACGTCGATGAGAATGCCCCTGAGAATACCATCTGTCCTAACCATATTCACGTAATGTACTTTCCTTTTTTCCCTAACTTATTAGGAACACTCGACAGTAATATATGAATTTGTAGAGTATGATTAGTGTAAATACTTATTTTTAAACTGTCTTACGACCCAAAGATTGGTACTACTAAACTCGTAACACCAAAAAAATCTACCAATTTTATTGAACAATCGAAGCTCTTTACCAATACTCTATAAATTTTCTCTTCAAAAAAAGCAACTAATATATATACATAGACAATGAGCACCATACTTAAAACCAGAGCACCATAACAAATCTTCTAATGTTCTTAAACAATTGCAACTTTTAAAACACCAAACGGACTACTCATAAAAATATATTTAATTAAGATAAATAAGTAAACCAGGGGCACCAAAATTGAAACCAAATCACCATGAACTTTTATTCTTCAATTCACCATAGTCATACCTATGGGCGAGGTGATTGGAGAACACGGTGTATAAACCAGAAAATGTCAGAATCCATTTAGAAAACCATTCTCTCTGATGACAATAATTTTTAGTTTTGATGGTCCATAAGTTGTATTCGAAATGCCAACATAGCAGGGTTTTCATTTTACTTTTGATCTCAAGTAGAATCATGCATTGTGCAAGCACTGTGCCCAGTTGTCTTTTATGTGCATCGTAAAGTGAGTTTTGACTGAAAATTGATATCTAGTAAGTGGTATTGTATCTTTTGATTTTATCACTAATAATTTCTTCTCAGCAGCAGCCTCCGCTCCAATTTCATGTTCTTCCAGCTGACAGCTGTGTAATAATCATGTTTATGCCTTTTACTATGCCTTGTCCCCTGTATGGGTTATTTGGGTTATCCAAGAGAATAATTGATAGCCCAACCTTCAATCATATCCCATAATGCGGGATGTGTGTGTATTCAGGTTTGTTTAGAATTTTTACTGGATACAAATGCGTTACTTATGTGTAATTCTCAGTGGAAAAAGATATATAATCTTTACCAAGGTAGATATATGTTCCTCATCGGGAAATAGTGATTTCGTGCGCTTATTTATTTCGTTAACCTTGTCATCTTGAAGGGATACAATACCCATATGAGCGAGGTACTGCTTATTGAACTTATGCCTCATGCAATGTTCATATGAGACTGTGATTACTGCATCGAGAAGCTCATTCATAGTTGACAAAAATAGATGTCTCGTTTCTTGAGCAGTAGTTGCTTCTAGAATGGAACTTAAAAAAATTCTCTAATATTGATTTTCTGACATGCCTGTGGTCCAATATAAACAGTACATACATCAACACGAAATGAAAAAAACAACATGTCCATCATATTCTATGGCATCAATATGATTAAATCACACCAAAGGAACATAAATCTTAAAAGATAACTAACCTCGTGTTGCAACCGGGGCAGAAATACTCTGTAAGGAACTCATATGTATGCAATGTACTGGTTATTTCCTTACTATATATAATCCTCCAGCAGGGATTATAAACGGTTAATTTTATATTATATATGGAATACTTAATTATAAGAATGGCAGAGAACTTAATTAGTTTAGGAGTTGTAGATTTGTTACTCACAATAGATATACACGGATATAGGAAAGCATGGTAAATTTTAATTTGAACGTTTTTCCTTTTTTAGCGGGGCTTCGATATACTCTGCAATATCTTTTTTTTTTTTGTTATAAGCCAGTAAAAATACAGCGTTGACAGCTTGCGATTCAGAGAAACAAAAAGACTGGATCTAGGAAAATGCACGTCCATGTGCCCTTGTAAGCATGCTCGTGGAGCATGATGCAGCTATCTCATCTTCCACACCGTTCCAAACTCACCCTTGTCCGCTAAAGGGTGTAAGGCCATTAGGCCAATGCCAATGCATATTGCATGCATCTCTAGCTCTGCCTCAATGTAGGGAATTCATCTCTGAATTTCCTATCTATCTGATCAACCGTCATACTGTCGAGTCTTGTCCAGGCATAAGCCTTGGACTTTGGCATAAGCCGCTCCAAGCCCTTGTCATTCCCTACCTTACCTCCCTTGCCAACTCTACGTAGATTGATATGAAGTATGAGCATCCACTTGCTGGCATGCAACTAAGCCTCTCAATCCTGGCCACAATCATCTCTTGCATCGATCTACCGAGATTAGATGATATGAGGGGCCAACGTGCTGGACCGACAATGCGGCAACTCATCGCAGCTGCCTACGTACCCTTCCCTACTCTAAAGGGATCAAGCACAAACCGTAGTTCATCCTTGAAGGGATCAATTTGTTCGTTTTTATTATTAAGGCCGTGTGGGTTGCATGTAGTTTCCTATGGGAAAATCTGAGCGGTGCCCGACTTATAAAATTTATAATCAAGTAGTGATAACGCACAATCAAAACCTATGTACCAGTTTTTCATTGAAATCTATTATTTCTCGCTAATCTCACATGTTTCCATTATACAATTCCACATGTGTGATTTTCAGTTTAATTAGTGAATGACCACCACTCCTATTATCAGTATTTTGCAACTGTCACCAACTCTTGCAACCCCCAGGTACACTTAAATATAATTAATTAGTGAAATAGGTTGTCTTGATACTTGAACACTGGTAAGTTATTTTTAATTTGTTTTTTTTTTCATTCCAGTAAACCTTGCTACTCTAAAATCCTGAACCTGTTATTCTATATCCTGAACACTGGAAGCTTGTCAACAGGTAATATCCATCCCTCTTTCTTTCTCTATATAGATTATATATGCAGGAGTTTGCCATTCAAATAATGTTTGCATATTCTGACAATGACCTATAGATTAACTTTAAACCAGCAAAGAAAAGGTCTGGCATATATTGGTTACCTATAGGCATATATCAACTATTGTACGTCTAAAGAAATTTAACTTCAAAACAGCAAAGAACAATGCTTGCACATACCGGCAATGACATATAGATGCTAAACAGATCCATCTTGCATGGTATTTTAATGGAATCCAATCTTAAATAATTAAACACACGTCTAAACCAGGGGTGGAGCCAGCCCATTGCAAGGGTGTGCACTTGCACCCCCTTCCCAGCTGGCTCTAAAGCTTATTTTAGGCCCTTTAAGATATATATATATATATTTTTTAATATTTAAGCCTGTTTTTGGATTTTGCACCCCCTAAAACCTTTGTCTGCATTCATAGTGAATTTTTTCACCCCCTTCCCATGATTCTTGGCTCCGCCCCTGGTCTAAACAATAACTTTTTTCTCCAAAATGCTGTAAAAATATAAACCCAATGGATAAGAAATACAAACTGTTTAATATCTTGGATGTAAATCCTAAAGCCCCGGAACAAAAAAAACACCATGTTGTACATAACAACTCCACTATTATAGTTATATCATAGTCATCATCACCTCTCTGAACTTCATAACTTTATCTCGTTGATTCATCTACAGAATGCAATGCACACATTCATTAATACAGTTGTACTAAGATCAAATATAGTAAATCATTTTATCTGAAGTAGATACCAAGGTACATATCCAACGTAATTTTCACGACATTTGCTGCAAGAGCCACGATTGCCCATATATTCTACTTTCTTATTGCAAATTTTGGAAGCCAATATAGTACAATTCATCATTTCTCAGCAGTCCAACAATCTCTGCTTTACAGAAGCATGTTGTTCTGCATTACATAAACATAGTTTTGTTGTTTTTCCACTGGTTACACAGACTGTTAGCGCATACCGTATTCTTATTACGCTGGCTAAACATAGTTTTGTTATATGTCCACTTCTAAGTCACTTCAAATAGAGTACTTTATGTTTTCATAAGGATTCTTTTCTTCCTCCGGATATTCTTTGCCAACCTCTATAGACTTTGAAACAATTCTATAAAAAGTACGAAAGAAATAAAACGTGTTAGCAACAACACTATGCAGTTTGATTTGTTTATTTTTTAAGACATACTACTTACAACGCCTTGAGTTCATTCACTTGATCGATTTTTGTAACCCGTGCTACACGCTGGGGAAGGTGGGAATTTTCGATTGGTGTGGCGAGGCTTCGCCCCAAATACGTCTTTTATGTACACCTTCAACAATAGCAAGTAAATCAAATTTTGCTTGGTAGCCAAGCCGGAAAGGATTTTCAAACGTCATTGATTGATTAATTACTAACCTATTCACCATCGTTCATCCCGGACCATCAAGGAATAATTTCTTTTAAATTGTTTATGTCCGGTCTAAATTAACATGCAAAAAGTTATCTTAAATTAAAAACTATAGAAAGTATAATTGAGCCATAATCACCTTCCTTTAGATTAATAATTGTTATGAAATCCATTTAATTCAAAATTATTACGACCTAAGCCTAAACTTGGGCCCTTAAATAATTACAATAAAGTTCAAAATTGCCACAACTTAAAACCTAAATTTGATTGTTGTCCTTAAAGCCTAGATATTAAATTTTTATATTTATGTGTGTGATTCTTCCCATCGTGTGATAATTTCTTTTGATTGGATTATTCGGCACTGTTTATTGGTGTTTCTTGACATACAATTAACATTTATGGGTGATTTTTTTTCTCATTCGTAGAACTCCGTTGTTGGCGAACATCAAAATCTCATATACTAACAACCAAAGGTACATGTGTAATATAAAAATACATGGAGCGCAAATGCAAAAAATTTCCACTTTTTTAGATTAACTACCAAATGAGAGCAAAGCTAAATAGCAGTTCAAATAAATTTAACCTTTATTCATTTAAATATAATAATTTTATTTGTATATATAAATTTTAATATGATGTGTAATGCTTAGAAACAACGCCAACCCACTTGAACTACATAGCAAAAAAAAATGAAGAAAGACCGTTACATGACTGGATGACCCTCTTCATGGATTTGTTTTCTATTTCTCCACTAACAATCTCAGCTGATGCAGTATATGCACGAAAATACGAACATAAGATATGCTCATGATATGTGAAAGAAAAGTTTAGAGAAATCAGAGACAATTGGGATTATTTAATAAATAGCAATCTCCTTGGACGATGTGCTTATAAATTCCCAAAAAAATATATGCTAATATGTTTTCCGAGGAGGTAACTTATTGATGAAGTAGGATAATTGGCTTGGCTTTAGTGGAGGCCCGAGATCCGACAGTTGCTCAAATCTGCAAGTAGAGAGCTTTTAGGGAGTTTTATTCTAGAAAAGTCTTAGTTGTTTGGTGGTGTTTATCTCCACGTTTATATCTTCTGGTTTGGTCGCATTTTGATAAGGTTTATCTTATTAGTTTGTTTATCTTTTTCTTAGCTAGCAAGTTTAGGGTTCTATTTAAGTTGCTGTTTAATGTTTTAGTCGGGGAGTTTTTGATGAATAATAAGAAATGTTTAAAGCTCTATGAGTTTTCATGTTCAGTTTTATGTTTAATGTTATAACCGTGCATCAGTTTTGGCGCTAGAAACTAATACCGTTCATGGCTCGAGGAAGAGAAGAACGTAGAGTTGCTGGTCGTGCTGCTCCTCATCTAGAGGGGATGATGAAGTCTGAGAGGATTACCAAACTTGAACGACAGGTTGAAGTGCTCACCCGTCAAATGGCTGTTATGCAGAAACAGCAAGAGCACCATCAATATCCGAATCGGCGAGAGGAGGATGATGATGAGGAAGACATAAATATTGTCTTCGCTGGAAGCGTAGTGGGTGGTCAACACACTGCTATTCAATCGTGTGATTCCAGAGATTGTGAATCTGGGTTGCAAGTTGTCATCCCATACTTTGATAGTAGCTCGCTACCAGATAAGTTTAACGGAGTTTCTAAAGAAGATGAACATCTGTTTCAATTGGAACAGGTTGTTCATGGAGAATTGTTGTTCTCGGTAAGTGCAAAAGGAGAAGACGAAGTTGTTGTAGATTGGGACTTACCGCCGGTCTATGATACTTATCCAAATGATGAAGTTTTCATTCGTTCAGATTGTATCAATACTTTTACAAGAGAAGATACAACAAATGTAAGTACTCCTTTGGTTTTATGTGGTTCTGTTAACAAGTCTCAAGTTTTACGTATGGTAGAGAATATTGGTTTTCGTTCAAACTTTATGAGAAAAGAGTTTGCCATACGGAGATACTTGGAAATAATTATAAAAGTTCATACAGGAAATAATTATACTTGGAATTTTCTCGAACACCGACACAGAAGCTACAGCTGAAAAGTTATCAGGAAATTTGGGTAGTGTCTTGGGTTGTTCTAACACAGCAGACCCCGCTACTAAATTTCATACAGTTGAAATTTTTGTGCAATGGCCAACACCACAAGGTATAGGATGGTCGACAAAAGTTGGTCCAGTTCTGTTTACTAATGAATATGACCGTTTTATAAAAATGGGGCTTTATGTTGACACTGGACAACATAGATCCATGAAGGGTAAGCCTTTTACAGGAAATGACGTTGGATTTTTGGTTGCTAAACATTTTCATGATGCTTCTAAATGGATTCTTGAGGATACACGTCCCATTTACATGTTAAAGGTGGAAGAATACTTTAGAAGGAAGAATACTACTGTTGTTTATGAGCTACAAAGAAGCAGTGAGGAGTTAATGCAGTATCTCGGCGTCATATATTATGCTATGACAACATATTCAGGCACTGATATTCGGATGAAGGAAGTTCCTGTGCATTGGCCTGCAACTACAACTTTAAGATGGATAACTGTGCATCAAATACCTGTTATTGCAGAAGACATCTTACCATCTATGAAAGCAATAGAGTTATTTTTACCAAGTGAGCGAGACAGTTCACGGCATCGAGGTCATCAAACAGTAGCAAACTTGATTTCCGAAGGAAGGTCGAAACAGAAGACGGAGGTTTCTGATCTCATAGTAAGGATGAGTCGACCAAATATACAGAAGTATCTCATCAAGATGGTAATAGGTACTGGTGGCGTAATCAAGACTTACCGGGATGGGGTTATAACTTCATTGAAGAGTTCTGGAATCGGTACTAGAATGATTGTTCTTGATTTACTCTATGGGTTGAGAGATGGTATGGGTGCAAGTGACATTGTTAAAGGATTATTAACGTATCTCAGCTCAAAAAACGGAGCAATACACAAGGAACACGTGCTGGACATTTTTGTTTTTGCGGAGAAGCTTAGTCTTGATTCATCTTGTTTGCTACGAACAATGAAGGTCCATAATCTTTTATTAAGGCTGGAGAATATTTACCTGTTTTATAAAAGACAGTGGTTATGGTTAGTATCAGTTCTCGTGAAGAGTCGGGTAACTATTTTGGATGAAGCCATTAGAAAGATTAATGAGAAGTACATAAAGGAAGCAAACGTATGGTTTACAAGGATCCAAGGAAAATCAAACAGAACGTATGGAAGTGGGGTGGAATTAATGCTTGTTACTAGCCCAACTAAGTCCAGTATTAGAAACGAAGGTTTCTGTTTTGTGTTTGATCGTGGAGAGGCATCAGAGAATGCCTATTGTCTATTGTGCTTTAGAATTTCAAAAACTATGAAATTTGTTTTTGACCGAGGGAAGAAGAAAGAAGGGAGAAAAATGGATTTTGTTTTTGATCGTGGGAAAGAGGAAGAGAGGAAAAAAGTTCAGAGACGAATTTTATTTGAGCCGGGGAGAATGATGAAGTAGGATAATTGGCTTTGGCTTTAGTGGAGGCCCGAGATCCGAGATCCGACAGTTGCTCAAATCTGCAAGTGGAGAGCTTTTAGGGAGTTTTATTCTAGAAAAATCTTAGTTGTTTGGTGGTGTTTATCTCCACGTTTATATCTTCCGGTTTGGTCGCATTTTGATAAGGTTTATCTTATTAGTTTGTTTATCTTTTTCTTAGCTAGCAAGTTTAGGGTTCTATTTAAGCTGTTGTTTAATGTTTTAGTTGGGGAGTTTTTGATGAATAATAAGAAATGTTTAAAGCTCTATGAGTTTTCATGTTCAGTTTTATGTTTAATCTTATAACCCTGCATCACTTATTCTCAACCTATTCCAAAATACTTGCTCTACCACACACTTATCAGTTTTTTGTTCATTTTCTCATCAAAATTGCAGCAAAATATGCTTCCAACTGTTCATCTGTTGGACAAAGTAGAGCACATCCAAATTCATTAAGCTAAATTAACATAAGACCCAAAATTTATCAACAGTAAGATCAAAACATTGAGCTTATACTGCATCGATTTCTTTGACCATTCAACACCATCAAATGTAACCTTTTCGCTCAAATAAGTCAGTTGTTATACCCTTAATGATGTCAAATCAATGAATCGGGTTGCCAGGAGATCAGATATGTAATATGAAATTATTACCTGAAGATGTCTGAGTTGGCCATACTTCAGTGACCGGGATTCGGGAATTTTTTTTGGCCCAAGTGAGTTTTGGAATTTCCACGTGGAACATATATTCGTCGGGTCCTATTAAAAACTTAAATTTTTTATACCTTATACATTTTGCAAGGTTATTTAGTACATGTATAATTGTATGATAATTGTGTTCGATTCATTTCGATAATTTTGTTTGCTTCTCATTACTTTATTGCTTTATTTGTTGCTCAAATACTTCCACTAAGGGAAGGAATGCACTATCTGTGTAATCTCGTCAATTGCAACACCAATCATGATATTTTTTCGTGTTTGAATACGTTTTTTTTTTTTTTTTAGCAAATGTGCAATCCAGGTCTCGCCATATATTTGTAACACCAAACACTAAAAGCAAGACAAAAATTTGATTCAAATATTAAGATAAATTTTCTTTCGACAACTCTCCCATGTATAAAAAAAGGCAACAAATTGTGTGTATAATAAGTTCAAAGTACTGATCTGGTCTTTTACATTACTACAGATCACCCAAAAAATTATCACCAAACGGTACAAATGTCGCTAATATTCGTCAACTGCAAAGAAGTTCGTATTCAATATTTTAATGTAAATCATACAACATAAAATGTAGTTGTATGAAGTTTTAATAAGGAGAAAAAATGTGCACCATATGAGTACGTTGTTTCCTTATCAATTAGTGTGAAATGTAAGTTACTGATTCTCTCTCAACCACTATGGAAGGTCTCATTACCTAAACCAAATTTATCATCTAGTTGAGAATGAAAAATTATGGAAAAAATAATTATACCATGAGACCCACTTTGATTGATCTTTCAGCTTCATAGACCTAAATTTACAGAACCTTGCATGGAGAGAACATGATGTGTAGCTTTTACGCGAAACGCAATATTAGGAACTAACCAAAATATGGGGAAGAAAAAATATTAGATATCGATATACCATCAGGTTGTTGCAATCCAGAAGAATTTGTATGGAATGTAGGGAAAATAAGTCAGCAAGGTACTGGAAGGGATAAAATTTAATAAAATCAAATAAGATTAAGTACGTAAAGCACTGGAACTCCTATCGAATCCTCGCAAAATTTAGTACCACGATCAAATAATACAATGCGTGAAGTAGAGACGGCCAAAGAAACAAAAATGAAATAAATGACGACTAATCTTTTGCATGAGTATTTCATGCCAGTTCACGCGAAAAATAAAGACGTAAAAGCATATAAATTCAAGGCAAGAAATGTGGTAGCATTACCGCGCTTAGTTGGATGCTGAACTAAATAATGTGAACCTAACAAAGAATGGTGAAAGACTATGGAAACTCTTGTTGTCTATTTCTTATCGGCAATTGCACCTTAGTCGGAAAAACAACTGTCAGGCCTCTTTTTCTTTTGCCAATTTTAAATCTGCAACGCAAGGGATTTACATCCTCTCATACTACACAAAAAACAAATCACAACTTGCGAGAAGTTTAAAACAACTTTTACTCTCCCTTTCGGCAAGCAGTATACCATGATGATGATAACATAAGCATGTTAAAACCCAAGTTTGTAGAGGGAAAATCCAAACTATGAAATTGTACAGTGAATAGTGTCCCATACCGATGTTGAAAAAATCTTAAACTCAAAATAAAGGTATGCTACTTCCATAAAGCACTTCATTTAAAAAATAAAAATGAAACAACTGTCACTTACCTTTGCAATTGGATATTTATGACCATGCCAATAATATTCTCTGTCATGGATGCAGCCTGCTGGAATCTAACCTATGCATGATAACCTGCAGACCAGAATATGAAAAACATAAAGATATGGTTTATAGATTTATATCAGTAGGAGTTCAATGGTTGTCAGAAAATAGGTGACATCTTCCAACATCATGCATAGTTAACATTTAAGCTAGAACCAAACATCACCTCCAGGTTATCTTTAACGTGTCCATATCTATTGCTTCACCAAGATTCTGAAGGAAACCTGTTTTTCGGTGTCATCTTATAATCCAACTTTCTTATAAAAAGCCCTACCTTTCCGACAAAGATTAGCCAAGAACAATATGTAAAAAAACAAAAGGGAGAAAAAGATGTCTAGAATAAGCCAATTTTGATGTACGATGGGACGGCTCCTAGCATACTTGAAATTTATTAATGATATGCTTCTTCTTCCTACTAAATGGAAAACTGGAAAACACAAATGAATTTTAATCGAAAAAATCCAAACAGGATCATGCCACAATAAAACGATAAGAAACAAAAGTACCTCCTCGACCATCGCAATTCACATCCCTATACACCCCGATTCCTAACTGGAAAACAATGAGAGGAAAAAATGCCAGCCACGGTAGACAACAGAATACTTCAGCAAATATAAGCCAATAGACATTGGCCAATAAAACCATGAGCAACACAATACCTGCAGAAAATACACCGAGCACAAACAGTTAAAAAAAAATGTGGACATGCCTCCCGAGAATTTAATTTACTACCTCATCGTTATAATCATAATTTTAATTATCGTTAGAGTTTGACACAACTCAATGCTACGACGTTTCAGTAAAATGGGAATTATGTACAGGAAGACAAATGTCCAAATTATAATCCCTTGAATAGGTCCACATATCAGATAGCTAGGATTTATAAGGGTGGAGGCAAATTCTTGTGGTACTATGGTAAAATGAAGAAGTACACGAAGTAGAAGCATCTAATTTGTTATGGTAAAGGTAAGCTTTGCAAGGAAAATGTCAACCATGAAAAAGAAATAAATAGGAAAGCAGAAGTTATTGCTAGATACCAAATTACTTTCAGCAAATAGAGACGGTGTTTTGTTGATTTAACTCCTCAGATACCAGATTTTCTAGGAAACCTTCGAGAAAATTAAAGTATCATATGGATTTGCAACCCCCAAAATATATGAAAGATCAATAATTTAACATATAATCATCCTTACTAATGTTGAGTGGTAAGTGACCTCAAGGTACCTTTAAACATTTTTTTGCCAAATATGTAGGATCTATATAGTCATGAAACCAAAATAGGCAACCTGTTGGTTGGATCAATATATCATTGTATTAAGCACCACAGCACTTAAATGCCTCTGCACACAAACAATACATTTTAACTTTCGTGAATTAATTGCCTACGAAGAAAAATAAGCTTATAAGATTGAAAAAGATTGAAAAGAAGAGATGTTGATATACTCAAAGCTAACGCTTATATCTTGTGATTCATGTTGTTGAGGTTGTTCTCACTGCCGTTATAGTCATGAAACCAAAATGTTGTCAATACATATATGGATCAATTAAAAACTTTGAACTTGGCAAACCGATAATTCACAAAAACAAAAACAAAACAAAAAAATACAAAAAAAAATACAAATTTATTAAGAAAAGCAAAAGTAGATTATGAAATAAAGGTAAAAAGGAATAACAAACATTCTGAATTCTTCAATTTTTTTGACAAAAAAACTAAATAAAAAAAGGTAACCTATTAATTAAAATCTAAACTTTCTTACAATATTAAAACATTGGTAATTTCATGGTGCAAAGTTTTCGATCCTGAAATTACTTTGTCGTTGAATCTCGGGTACTCTTCATTTGCAGTGTAATTTGCAATGTAATATAAGCATGGTATCCCCCATGGACCTTGGTTGAAAATCCTTAAATGTTCAACAAAATAAAAGAAAACCAAGATACGAACAAAAGAATGCAATGCCAATTTAACATATGGATGACAATACCCATTAGTTAAACGTAAAAAAAAAAAAAACGAATTAACAAACACCACTTTTTCATCTGGATGTAATAAGAAAATTCTTCCAAAAACAAATGCGATATTTTTCATAGAAGAAACTTCTTCTTTCCTACAATTGAAAACTTGGGTTTGGACACAATATATAACACTAACTTCTTGCAATTGATTGCTTTAGTGAATGCATAAGTATTACTGGGGGTCAACTTATTGCATCCTTATCCTTAAACTGAGAGGTAAAGATCAAATAAACATCAGAAGAGCGAAAAATGTATTAAAAGAACAAATTATGAAACAACAATCTGACCTTAGTTAGAACCATGAAGCAACAAACAGTCGTGATCCATGGTTGGTGTTCCTTCATAAGAGATTCTCGGTAGTTTGGTCATCTTCCATTAATGTTGTACATTGTCAGAATTTGATTAAAAATCTAGTCTGGATTTGGTTTCAGTTGTATGCATAAATTAAACATACAGGTGCATGAACCAATTAACTATATTCAATGTTGTCTACTGGCCATACAGACTGCTGGCACATACCTTGTTTTTATCATATTGTAGCTTCTCAGTCACTTCATACAGATTTTCTATGTTTTCATATGGATTTCATTCTTCCTCTAGATCTATTTTACCAACTTCCATAGTCTCTAAATTAAGTCCAAAAACATCGCCTTGAAATACTCTTGACGCATCTGTAGTACAAAGCTTGACTGACTTGTTTCCTCACTCTTATCCACCTTAATAATTAATTTCGCCAGCAAAACTTGCTAAATTCAACCAGTTTACCAAATATATGAATTGAATGACTTGTTTCCTGTAGGCATGTATCAACCAGTTTACCAAATATGGACGTCGATGATAAAAAAAAAAGGCTTGACTGTTTACCTTTACTTGAAGATGAAGCTACCGGAGCAGCAATATAATCTATCTGGAACGTATTAGTTTTCCTAACCTGAATCGGGTTAGCATTAGTACATCTAACATGATATGTTTTTATGTTTTTCAATGCACCTTAGATTTACAAATGATAACCAATTACTCCCTCTGTAGCATGAATGCAGAGGATATCATATCATTTTCCTGGGAGATTTAAACCCAAATGGCCTCCGGCTACGATGGGATCCACACCAATATTATGAGTATGGGCACTATCAAAAATTAGTTAACCATAGAAATATGATTTGAGTAATTGTTCTGTGGTTATTGTATACTTTTTATGCTACAAAAAAAACCATTTCAAACATAACTACTGGACAACTATTTGTTTGAAATGGAGAAGAATAAGATGGGAACACACTGTCTAACTTTCCAAGGAGAAGAATATCTACCTGTCTGCAATCTGATTGACCATACTTTTCATTATTCTCATGGAATACCGAGTCTTTCAAGGCCTAGTAAAAACCCAAGAATACGCGTTCGCCTCTGAAATTCGGAATCCAGTTGTTTGTAAAAACAAATGTTTCTGTAAAGCATGAAGGTTCATAAAAATTTCCATTTAATATCATCCTGAGATAAACCTAAAATGCAGACATACATATTATCCCAAATCCTGAAAAACCCCATCCCACAAATCCCAAAAATAATTAAATTATCGAAATGCAAAAAACAAAAATATCAAAACAAAACAAAACATGGAGCATGCTACATGCAGGAAGGGTGTACTGAAACCACATAAATTACTTTGAAGTAACATCAAAGCATCCAAGATTTTGACGCAAAGAAGTTCACTCATGTATAGAATATGATTTTGCTAGAAGACATACATGATTAATCACATAATCCACTGGCTCTAGAATGACAATAAAACCGATTTCATAGACCATATTTGCTTTTCGATACTGAAAATAAGATTTAAGCTTTATGTCAAGACAACTTACCAAAAGTTTCGACAAAGCTCCAGACGATAACTATTCTCTGCATTTGCCACCATTAGTGGTATCACATCCTCCCCAAGATCTCCAGCACCACCATAGGATCTCCAGCACCGCCAAATGCTCCAACTGTTATTATTTGCATTAGAATGCAACGATAGCTTGGTATTCTGTATGCGAAAAGTGCAAATCCAGTAGCCTGGTATTGTTTATATACATCTAGGTAGCTTGGTCAATACGAAATTCCTTCGACTTTATCTCTAAATTTGGGATATTTGGGATAAGTTGCCAATGAACCCACCTGTTCCAAGATCTGCTACCTAAAATATATTGAACAGGAAAGGCAAAATTTTATAGAAATCTATTTTTAGATTAATATATTGGTATAAAAATCTAAATATGGGAATTTATAAAAGATTTTTTCCTATCATAACAAATCCATGCCCGGTTAAAAAAAAAATTCTTTAAGATTAACAATATGGTTTAAAAATCAATAAATGGAAATTAATAAGATTAAATATTTTCATTTATTTTCGTTGCTTTTTTAGATTAAGATCGGTATAAAAATCAAAAAAAAATCAAAATACAGGAATTTATAAGATTTTCCAAATATTTTCCGTATAGAAATCTATCTCTTTTCATGGATATTTCCTTATTTTTTTAGATCAAGATCTCAGTATAAAAATCAAAATACGTATACAAATCTCTTTTCATGGAAACTATTAGGATTAAAAACTTGTAAAGATATATACGACGCAGGCTTGCCCATTACCTTTCTACAAAAACTTCCAACTGTCCAAATTTGTAGAAGAGATTATACCTGCAGATGTGCAAAATCTAACAAAGCCATTGGCCTTGATAAAGCTTTCTCTCCATTCAACATTTTGAATCAATCCCATTAGCACCCCAAATCAGCTGTAACAACGTGCTTTCCCATTTTACATTTCACAATTTTTGTGAATTTGGTTGGTAAAATTTATTTGGCATCACTTGAGCTTTCTTGCAATCAGGAAAAGAAAAAGAAGAAATGAGAGCACGACACATACCGATCATAGTACATTATTAAAATAAAAACTATATTATGCAATAAAAACCCAGAAAAATCAACAAAGCCGAATTCAAAACAGAAAAGAGAGAAAGAGCAAACCCTGCTTGCATTTTTCAGTTGATATCTTCTTAATTTTCGTAGAAATATTTTGGATGTTATACTCAAAAGTAATACAATTTTTTTTGATAGGGGCGCAATAGTTGAGCGATCTGGGTTAGTATTTCAAACACTGTTTTTTTAATTGAAATAGTTGAACATTAACATTACCTGTTGTTAGCATTAGCACGCAGTACTGGTTTTAAGTCACCTTCGTGTTTTTAACTTAATCTGGGTTAGTACTCATATTTCTAATCACAGCCTCTTCCAACGGCAACGGAAGTACAGATTAGGTGTACAAATACTAACATAGGTCAGTTAAGACTTAAGGGTGGTTCTCTCGCTTGTCCTACTACCGGGAAATCTGGCATCTTGTGTCACCTTCACATGTTCGGAATGATGAATATTAAGCAGCAATCACCTTCACATGTTCGCAGTGATGAATATTAACCAACCATAATTAGCCTCGATACATATTCACTGCTTCTCAGTTCCTGACTATATCCAATAGATTCGAAATGCCTTCCTGCACTGGTGGCCTATTATGCTTAGTTGTAAGGTGTTCCATCCTTGGTTATCAGCCCACCTGTGTACTGAAGTTTTAACTGCCAACAGATTTTCAAAACTATCACAAAAATTAGAAAGAATATAACACCATCTGAATGCTCTTTAATCCTCAAAACCCAATTTACTACAAACCTAAAACAGATTAGATAAACACTAAAGATGCCTATAAGTTTAGTGTAGACGAACATCAAATAGAAAAATAAAATAAAGACAATTTTTTAGAAAAATTAAATAAAGACAAATTTTACCAATTTGAATTTTCTTAAAATTTTTTGCTGCTGTAGCTTTAAATTCAGGATTCTTCTTCTTTACTTCCCGTTACTTTGCAGCTTCAGTAGCAACTTTAAAATTATTGGAAGTTCAACCATCATATTAAGTAGACGGATTCCTGCATCACAGATACAAATAAGTAAGTTCATTAGAAAATGTAAAAATAGCGAAAATCCCATTACAATAGTCATACAGCAATGGACTTGTTACTGCTCTGGGAAGTGCTGTGGTACTGAAACAGTGTCGATTCCATGAAACTAAATAAGTTTACTGTCAGTTATATATTTCTATAACCTCTCAAACGCAATTGTTGAAAGTTATCAAACTGAAACACCAGAATTATAATTTACCTGTACCAATTCACCATCGCGTATCACAGACATCCACTTTTCTTCAATCTGTGAGCTCCCGTCAACAACATTCCCTAATTCTAACATTAAGTCTTATCACCATTACGCCCAATCTCCAAAATTTACGGATAACACAATCCATGCATAGTATCTCAAAACCAAAACATGATCAGAAAAACATCTTCACTGATTAAATATCTCATACAAAAGATAAAGCATAATTCATCAAAATAAAAACAGGAGATAAACTAAAGATTAAAATAGCAGACCCTAGATTTTGTCTTTACTAACCGTCGTATTTCTTCATCTTTGTGCTTCAGAGAGAACATGCACCTTTTTTATATTTCTCTCGGTAAGAATTTTTATTAGGAAAACTTGGTGACGGAGAAGAAGAGTTTACATTAAGAAAATACTAAATTTAACACGAACTTTTTCGGAAAACTTAGATTACACGAAACTTCCATCCTTCTCCATTAATTGCCAAATCTCATTAAAAACTTATGTGCATTGATTTTTCCTATGATATGGAAATTCTCGGAATGCAATTATATTCTTGCTGAAAATATATCATACCAATACAAATATATCAGCCGCGATTATATTCTTCCCAAAATATATCAAAACTAACTTAAAAAACATATTCCGAATATAAATTCCCCTAAAAAAATCTATTTTTAGCAGTTGTCGTGCCACAGATCTAACGGTCCCGATTTTAGCCGATAAAAAAATTCCATAAAACTTATTTGTGTTGATTTTTCTTCTGATATGGAAATTCTCGTATTTTTTCTAAAAAGAGAATTGTTTCGACTTTTACCCTGAAGATCTTCTAAGATTTCTTTTCCATTAATTGCTCATGAAAGAATCTCGTAAAAACTTATTTATGTTTGTTTTCTTTTTACATGGAAATTCTCGGTTTTTTTCCCAAAAAAAAAATCATCCCGGGCTTTCCCCAAAAGATATTTGTAGATTTTGCGGCTAATCCGAAGGTTCAGATTTTATATTTTATTAAAAATTAACGGCCACGAAATGTAAGGGGGCTAACTTTGATTTCGGCCATTCAGGAGCGAGGGTTCCGTTGACCGGCCAATGGGAGGGGAGGTTAGCGCAACTCTCGACGTGGTGTGAGAGATGTGATTGGGTGTTTAGGTTGTTGATAGATATATGCTCATATATATATATATATATATATATATATACAAGTCACTTCTCTTATCTTTCAAAAAAAAAGTCACTTTTACATTCATTTCAATTTTGTGATAGATGTCTAATACTCCTCAACTTGATTTTATGATTATACTACTCATGCATGTCTCATGGACCTCAGGTTATGTCAATTCGAGGGGTCCTAAAAAAAATTAGAAAAATACAAGTCCTCGCCAAATAAAAAATTCATCACAACGGGACGGGGCTAACAACAAATCAAAAATGTACGACGGGACGAGGCGAAGCCACATCACTAAATCAAAAATATGGTTAAAAGAAAAAGATGACCGATAGGTAGCACGGGCATAAATCTGTACCTCTGTATATAACGGGCGAAATTTTATTGTTGAAAGGGTTTTTAAAAGGAGAAAGGCATGAGATATGACTGAAAGTATCATAATGTAGATTTCGTGATACTGCTGGTAGCATTGGGATGGGGCAAGGCGAAGCCGAGCCACACCAAATCAAAAGTCGTAAGCATGCATTGGGACGTGACGAGGCGAAGACGAGCCATACCAAATCAAAAATCATGCATTGGGACGGGGAAAGTACTGTTTGTCCAAACTAAATCAAAAATCCTAAGCATGCATCGGGACGGGGCGAGGCGACACCGAGCCACCCCAAATTAGAAATCCTAAACATGTATCGGGACGAGGCGAGGCAAAGCCGAGCCACACCAAATCAAAAATTCTAAGCGATGGACGGGGTAAAGCCCCGCGACACCAAATAAAAATGCACGACAAGGCGAGGCAAAGCCACATCACACCAAACCAAAAATACGGTTAATAGTAAAAAAATGATGGTGGGTGATTTTCTGGTCTGCCCGATGCGTAGCACGGGCACAAAATCTAGTTTCAAATAAAACCTATTTTTGGAAGATCATGATAAACATGAACAAAATTTTTTAGACAAAAAATGGATTCGCAGCTACCCAGAAATTGTCACAGATTTTTCTGATAAAAACACAAACTAAAAATTGTGCTCTCGTTTTATGTGCTTTTTCATCCCAAAAGTTATGAGAACGAACTAGGATGAGAGTGCACAATCTCCATACAACTAGGTTGTATCGGAGTAAGCCTTTTCTTGCTTACAACGAGTATCAGAAACATAGTTCATGTTTCTATTTGGAAATTTCTGCCCAAAGTATTTTCTCCTAAGAAGATGATCCTTCCTTGATCTGAAGGTATGATCATAAGGAGAAACTGTACTGATGTGAGAATTTTCAGAGATAGATAAATCTCTCTTAATTCGGTCAACGAGATTTTCATAAGATTTTCTCATTCTAAGGATTTCCTTGTTATGCACTTCAGCATGATTATCTGAAATAATTATCGGAAATCTTCCCTGATTGTTTCCTTTGGCAGACATTTTTTCTTTCCCTTTTTTCTGTAATCGTTCTTCATGTAAACAAAGACTGTTTCGACATGAGTGAGGAGGAACCTTTTTCCAGAAGTGATTATCAACCCTTGCTTCTGATTTTTTTGAGTTGATCTTATCAGTTTGGGATATATTATGTCTTTCTACTGAGGAATGATCTTTCAGTTTTTTAAGACAAGAAACTTCTTTTAATACTTTTACCATAGTATTTTGAAGAAGTATAAGTTTCCTGTCAAGTGACTGAAAGTTGTATTCCTTAAGATCCTTTTCACGGAATCGGTTCAAAGTTTCCTTTGGACAAGATTTCGTTTGATCATCAGTAGTTGTAGAAGATGGTTCTTCATTCTCTTCTGACTTGATGTGGTTAGACAACCTTCCATCATCATGATCTGTTTCAAACGTGATCAAACAAGTCTTGTTATCACGTTCTATTAAAGTCGAGCAAGGACTTTTATTTTCCTCATCAGAAGAAATTGCAACAGAATCATTAGTCAGAGTCATAGAATGAATCTCTTGATCTTGAGTAAGAGATTTACCAAGAGCTTGTACTTTGACAGTGAGATCAGTATTCTCTTTGGCTAGAATATTTAGTTGCATGTATTTTTCTCTGATCTCTTGCTTAAAAAGATTAGATTCTATCTTTAATATTAGCATCCTTGTAGACAGAGATCTTATAGGCTTTAGGAGTTTTACCAACTCTTTATCAGCATCTTCTTTTTCATCAGAGATAGAATCAGATGCTTTTGTAACTCCTGAATCATGAGTTACTAAAGTAGGAGCATCTTCAACATTTGAGTATTCATACTCTCGCATAATGTTAACTGAATCAGTCATTAGATTCAATTCTTATAGGTTGGATCGCACCAAACACAGATTGTTAGATCTTTTCGTGTTTACCTTCTCTGATACCAATTGGAAAGACGAGGGTACCCAAATACACCACAATCTTTAAATTATCCACCTATAAGTCCTCTTACCGAAAGTGATTGTCTATGGACAAAGTCAAGACAATATGATAAATCGGTATTCACATTTTGTGTGATTGTCTACGGATACGAGATCGAGACAATACGACTACCAAAGTGTGATTACTTGATAATAGGTAGGACTTAACCAAACTCTATAGGATCACTATCAAGTAAAGCGGAGTTAACGTTTATGTAATTTACTTTAAATTATAACAACAACAATTATAATTGCGGAAAGGAAAAGTAAATGACACAACAAGATTTTGTTAACGAGGAAACCGCAAATGCGGAAAAACCCCGGGACCAAGTCCAGAATTGAATACTCTCATAATTAAGCCGCTATACAAAATCTAAACCAACTTCGTATAGTTGAGACCAAACAACTACCCCTAGTTCACTTAGTTTCCTCAGTATTCCTGCGCTTCCGACTTCGATGAGTGCACGCACTGGAACAATTTCTTTGGATCGTATTCCAAACAGGTAAAGGAACAACAAATATGTTTGGTAACAACTCTCTTGATTCTTTAAGATAAATATATCTCAAGTCATATGCAAAGGCTCTTCCGTTTAAACTAATAAACTCTTTTGCCTGGTTAGATCAATCCAATCTCTATTACCTAAGTAATAAAATTCGGATTTGTAACAATCAAAATAGATCTCAAGAGAACTATTAGGCGTTACCGATCTCACGCAACTAATCAATCGAATAAATCCGATTCTAGTTGGATCCCAGGCGATCAAGGTTTGTGCTACACAAAGATATGAGAAACCAATAAGAAATTTTCTTCGTCTTCAAATCTTCTTTAATCGTCAATTAAACCTGCACAACACCACTTGAATCTCTTGTGATCAATCACGCAAAGAACGAAGTCTGTTAACAATGGATTATCACTAGATGTCTTTAGATTTACAAACAGTTCTAAAGATCATGTAGATACTTCGATCTAGTTTGAGTGAATCTTATATCAGAAGAGAAGATTCCCAAGAATAAACAAACTAGGTGCAATCAAAGTTTCAACAACCGTTAGTCAATCAAATCAATCAAAAACTAATAAACTGCAATAATCTAGTTTCCCACCAACAGTACTCGTAGATCTTCTTGATCCTACATAAGTCTTTAAACGAGCGGTCATAAGAGATTTCGCCTAATTATGGTACCTTTCTTTCCAAATAGACGGCTCCACCAGAAACAACAAAAAGATAAAGTTTGCCTGGCTCTTAGGATAGTTTGCTAGAAATGCAAACTTAGGTATTTATAGATCAAGGATGTTTGGACACCAAGGAATTTCCAAAACCGAAAGTATTCTCAAGTTATGCAATAAATGCCCATTCGGTTTTCATAATTCCAGTAAATACTTTGTCCAATATTTCTGAAATCTCTCAATACAAAATCTCCAATTAGTAAATGCACATTACTAATTTTTATTCTCTAGAGATATGATGTGTTTTGTAGTTGTAGTGGTAAAAAGATTCGTTGCTCGAACTTGTGAACGTTTTTTTTAGACTTAAATTAAACTCAACCATTCAAATAAAGTTGTATCAAAAATATAAAGAAAACACCGAGACTCTGGATTCCACCATTGACCAATTAAGTGATAAACTCTAATCAATATTCATGCAATTTTTTCTTTTAAAGTGATTCTAATATTTTGCCTCTAATAGATTTTTGAAGTAATAATTGTAACCATAAAGAATGAAACATCAGAAGTTTAAAAACCTAGCATGTTCCATCAAAACAATTCATAACTACTCAATAAAAATCAATTTTCCTATATTAGTTCTATGCAAATAATCATATAAAAAATTGCAAAAATAATTAAAATAGAATTATACCACTTTTCATGGAACAATGGCTTCCTCCGTCGTCTCGGCTAAGGGGTTTAGCTCCTCATATTAATCACTTGCTCAAAGTACATATTTATAGCTCAAAAGTTGATTAAAAGAGTAAAAGAGTACACTGTAGTCGCTGAAGGTCTAAAACAGAAGACAGAATCATCGGTAAAGGTCTTCTGTGACTGCAGGAAACTGTTTGTAAACGATACTCAGCTGCTGCTGTTGAACTACGATATTCGTCTACGACGGTTCAGTGTGGGTTGTATGTTCTTCTCCGGCAGCAGCAGTAGCAGAACTCGGTTTCCTGCAAGTTGATTTTTTTCGGCTCTGTGGTGTTCTAAACTTCCCCTAAAGTCTTCCTTCCCCTTCTTAGGACTCTCACCACCCTATATATACACCACAGGCTCTCTAAATCTGTCGGAAAATCTTTTTTTTTCTCTTCTACAGCAAGATACGGGATTTTTTCTTCCCTGTTTAATCTTCACGCGTATTCTTCTTCCTTTTTCAACTCAAAACTTCTCTAATTGATACCTCTTCAAGCTTGGTAACAACATCCTGTGAGAATATCTTCTCCTATCCAAAAATAGAACCAAACTTCACCCGTAATATATTTTTTTTCCTGTTTTGAAGAAATAAAAATGGAAACTTGCTTTTCTTACGTTAAGAACTCATCTACCGGCTCTGTTTTAATCCCACAACTTCATGCAGATCCAAATGCTAGGAAATCACCGAGAAAATCTCACCCAAAGTCTCGCCAGAAAGTTGCGCAGGTGAAGTTTTATCTTCTCGCCAAAACTCGCGTTCAAACGAAGGGGATGACCTCCCCTTATCCGGACCAGGGGTGCGAATAACAAGTGGATACTCCTTAGTAATCTGGGTGCCCCTTAGTAATTTTCTCCCATGAGCGCAAAAACCACTTTTCGAGCCAATTTCGCCGCAAAAGCCTATTTCTCCAAAAACACCTACAAAGGGATAAAATACCAAAATTAGTACAAAAATGGGTACTAACACTATACACAAAAGAGATGAAAATAGGCACATAAATGTGTCTATCAAGATATGCATTTAATTGCTGGTAATTAAAGCATATAAAACTAACAACCTTAATTAAAAGATTCTCAATTTATTTCGGAACGGGATCTCCTTGAGTAATTAAGGAATATCTTTGAACTGTTCGTGTTCAAAGTATGTTGACTTCTTTTCTTTGTAAATCATCTTTCATATTTACAATCTTGGAATCGATTATACCACACTTCCAAACAAGTTTATAATTGGTTCATCTGAATTCCAAGACAACTATGTGATTGATCAAATATCAAAACACATTCATGGGTTCAATCGGTTCTACCAATCACTAGGATCGGTTATACCTTAATATGGAACACTTGTGATCAGTCACACAAGTTACCAGGACCGGTTAAATCAATTACCAGGACCGGTTACCATATACACATGGTATTGCTTGTGATCGGTCACACCAGTCACTAGGATCGGTTACACCAATTACTAGGACCGGTTACACCAATTACAAGGATCGATTACACAACTCCATTGTGATCGGTCACACCAATTACAAATATCGATCATACCATCTCAGGTGATTACTTAGGATCGGTTACACTAATTAATCAAAACTAGTCATACCAAATCATAAGTCAGGCATTGTGATTAGTTATACCAATATACATAACAAGTTACGATCGGTTCTACCATCTCACACATATTGGTAATCCAAAGATTTGCAATGAATAGCCATACCAATAAGCTTAGCGATTTCCCTTTCGATTCATAAAACAAGTTCATGAATGTACTTCCTTTAAACAAATGTAAACATTGTTTCCTAGGATGAAATCTTCACCTTTACCCATTCTCATAATCATCACAACATTCATAAGATTATGTCGATGTCATATCCACGAAGTTCAAAAGATAAACGTTATACTTCGTATTCTAATTCCTTAACACTATGATCATATGATCATGTCTCACTAATAGAGTAAAATATTCATACACAGCTTCGCAGTTATGTTTTCAATATAGCACGAATTGAAAGATACGTTAGGGATGAAATAGTTCAAGTCAATATTACTAACCTCAATAGGAAGGATGATGTCATCGTTGTAGCTCGTTACTTCTTCACGTTCTTCAGGTCTTCGAGTAATACTTGTATGTCTCATATTCCTAGACTTTCTAGTCTAACCTATATAAAGTTGTCTCTAGTACATAGTCAAGCGACTCTTAGATGAGTTTTGATTCACTAAAATATGAGAACCAAACTTGACATACCAACGCTTGGTGGGTTCAACCGAGCTATGCTCTAACAGTGGCCCCGGGGTTGTGTTGGCCGGGTAAAATCAATCACGGCCTATGGCCGCGATTGTGGATTAGAAAATTTAGAGTAAAATATAGTCCCCACATTAAATTTAGCCGTGATAAATTTAAAACCTAGGCGGTTGAGCCTGTAAATTAGTCGGGGCCTACGGTCTTGCTGTTTTGTTGGTAAGGTTAAGTTAGGGCATTGATTATACAATCTAAGGTTAAACGTAGTTCTCAAATTAAAGTTAGTCATCATTAAGTCTAAGGTGTTGAGCCAATCCCCGGTGGTGTGTTCGTCGGATCAAATTATCCAGGGCCTACAGCCCCGGCCGTGATCGTTTAAATTTCTTTGGAGTAATGAATAAAAATTGCCAATACTAATGCTTATTCTTTTCGTACATTTCATTACTGGGAAGAATTAATTCTTCCGTGCTCCATTAGGCGGTCAGTTAATTTGAATGAATTTCAACTAATTTCAATGGAAGTTTCATTTATATTGTTGTTTCAAAAATAATATTTACCTACTCTTCTCATAACATCATGCCTTATGCCAATTAGGAAACAAAAAGGATTAGAAAATAAACGATTAAATGTAGTACCCACGTTAGAGTTAGCTGCGATTTGGTTAAAATTTAAAGGGATGAGCCTAAAATTTAGTTCTAAGTTAGTCGAGGTCTGTGGCTCTGGTGATGTGTTGATCAGGTCAAATTAGTCGGGGCCTATATTCTCGGTGTTTTATTGGTCGAGTGAAATTAGCCGGGGCCTATTTCCCGGCCGTGGATTAGAAATTTTAGGTTCAAATTTTGAAATCTAAGGAGTTGAGCCAATAAATTAGACACCTGCGGCCCAAATGTTTTGTTGATCAGATCAAATTAGGGGATAAAAAAAAAAGGCCAAATTAGCCAGGGCTTACAACCCCTGCCGTAGCCCCTTAGTTTTTTTGAAATTAATATTTGGCATTAAAATTAACCGATTTTAATTAAGAAATCAAGTTAGATTAGGAAAATTAATTACAACAGGAAAATTAATTATTGGATTAGTTGATAATAATATAAGAAATGATTAAATTGGAATTTTCTACATGAAATCATCCTATCTGTTTGAAACGGAGGGAGTATATTGGTTTACCACCTTCGATGCCCAGGGTACTTTGGGGAAGTAAGTGTACATTATATTAGTAGTCATTGGTACAGTCAATCACACACCTTACGCCTCACAGATATTAAGGAATCTCATCTAGCCGGTATGAGAGGTAGGACTTTATTAATTTGTATGACATCTCAATGGGATTAGTTAGTGATAGGTGTTGTAAACACCTTGATATTTATCTATTGTTTATGCTTTCCTTGCGAATTTTATTGTAAATTATGTATCTTATGTTTATTTTGAGTATTTAGGTACTTTGGAGTCATTTGGAGCAAAAGAAGAAGAAATCGACCATTTGAAGCGAAATGGACAGAGGATCAATTCATAGGCGAGTCATATTTGGAGCCGGCTGAGATTGCAAGGAGGATGTGAAGAATTAGACTGTCGTTTACCTGGAACTGACAGGCCTAATAATCTGTTGGTGGCTCGTATATAACAGTGGGTGCCTTAAAGTACTTGTCATCATTACCAAGCCCTAAATTTAAGAGAGATGTTTCTCTTTATTTCCGAGTTTCACCTGAAGTCGATGGCGGCACCATCATGAGACTGAGAAAATCAGAGATGAAATTGGTGGTAGTGACACAAGCTGTTGCTGAGAGATTGAGAGAAGAAATCAAACATAGAGAGCTAAGGCTGTGATGATTCTGATGCTGCTTAGAACAAGACAAGAAGAAATTGATGACTAAATTGAAGTTAGGGTTTTGATGCTGCCATGAATCTCAGATCGAGATATGAGAAGAGGGGTTCTGCAATTGAGTTGGAGGAAGAAAGGAAGCTACGGGAATTGATGTATCTGCTGCTGTTCAATTCACAGTGCTGGAGTTGGATAGAAATGTGCAGAATCGAGAAGTTCTGGTTGTTTTTCATATCGAGAGGCAAGCGTTGATGGTAATTCTCGAAATCAGAAGAGAGATAGATGGGTTTCTGCAGTAATGGGGTCCAAGATGAATTCAGGGTTTGCTCGAGAATCAGAATTGCAGCAGCAGAAGTGGAGGTGGAGATTCAAATGAAGAAGGTTTTGTTGGTGAAATTGAAGAAGACCTTGTGCTGGTGAATGAGAAGCCGAGAAGAAATTGGAATCTGGGGTTGTCTCTGCAGTTTGAATAAAGAAGCAACTGGTCCTGGTGGTGATTGAACTATGAACTGGTGCTGGTAATCAACTTTGAGCAGAGATGTAGATATGGCTTGAATTCTGGTTAGAGTCAGAGATTGAATGGGTCTTGTGGATGGATGAATTCAGGTGAAGCTAATGGTGTTCTTGCTGTTGTTAATGAGATGGAGATGGATCTGGCAGAAAGGAGCAGGGAGGAAGCTGAGATGGTGGTTGAACTGATTGCAGTCAAGCTATGGTGTTAGCTGGTGCAGCTGATGGTGGTCATTACAGCTGAACTGGAGCAAAGAATGGTAAAGGTTCAGGGTTAGGACATGGTGGTTGTTGGCAATCTTGTGTATAAACTGCAATTAAACAAACAGAGAAAAAGAGAAATGCAAACCCAATTAGACGAAACCAAAGTCGAGGCAAGGATTATATCCTCTAGCCTTAAGACAGATTCACCCCCCACTGGTGCTTATGGACTATCGATGTCTGTCTCCCAGGATACAACGACTATCTTCTCGATGTAGTAGCACTCCAAACTTATAGAAACGGTGAACCAAACTTAAAGTGATGAACTCTCTCTTTTAACACAAACTAAATTGATGATTTTAGAATGCAGTGGGATGATAATTAGGTTTATAATTGATTTTTTTTTGTTTAATTGCAGTTTATACACAAGATTGCCAACAATCTTAAGACAGATTTTATAATTGTGTATACTGCAACTTTTGTTTCGTTACTAACCTATATCTGTGAAGTTTAATAGAGCAGGCAGGTCGTGGAAACGTTGATTTGTGCAATACGTTGTCAAATTAAACAAACCTAAAGTGGCTGTACTGCTCAATTGGTTTGGCGATTTTAGTGGTTTGGAAGACTCGATTTAAATCTTGGCTTGAAGTCTCTTATTGGTTTACGTGAAGTCTTTGTTTGATTACAGTACTTTAAGTTTATTGTTTTAAAAACAATCCTTCACGATCAGGACCAAAAATTGTGCTTATCATTGGATGTTAATCTTTTGAGTTGTAACCATACAGGAAAACAAAAGCATTTTCTTTTGAGTGCTTTAATTTTCATTAGTTTAACTCATTGATTTGATTAGCACAGAACCAAGTGGCAGTAACTTATAAGTTTTGGCTAACTTTGAAATTTGCTCCTTTGACATTGCAATTGTGGTTTACCGACGTGATTCACTAACGCTAAAATTGTGTATATGTCGCAGACAATGGATATGTCTGGAAGTAACATCATGGAACCGAAACCTTGCCTAAATATGGTCGCAGTCATATCTGTAATCAATTTGGTTGGAGATTCTCTTGAATGGTTGTCAAATTATAGATTGATTGAACTCGTGGAATACACCGTTCACGAATTAACATGTAGCGGTGGAGATCAGGATTCGGGTAATGGATGGGCTATGCGATGTTGTTTCCGGAGAGTGGTGCATAGATACCAAATGCTTATTGATACGGAAACTGCCATCCAAACAGATAAGTTATCTAATCTAGTTTCCTCTTGTAAAGATTTAAGATCCTGTATAGGTACTCTTTTATCGAATACATTTCAGTGGTTTTCATGACTGTTAGAGATAATAGCCATGAAGTGTTGGGGAGTGGAGCAGATGGCCTGATGTCATCTTAAAGAATTTCCAAGTGGAGAAATTAGATTGGAGTATTTAGAACAATTCTGCAAATGGTACAATGATAATGACAATCTCAGTTTACTGAATTAGACCAGAAAAGGGGGAGGTTATTATTGTAAACCCTTGGTAGGCATCTTGTTCACCGCATGTCTGATGGTATATAGAAATGATTGTACTGTCACTTACGGAATAAGTAGACAATCCAGTACATCTGTTAGTTTGTGTTAAAAGAGAGAGTTCATCACTTTAAGTTTGGTTCGCCGTTTCTCGAAGTTTGGAGTGCTACTACATCGAGAAGATAGTCGTTGTATCCTGGGAGACAGACATCAATAGTCCGTAAGCACCAGTGCGAGGTGAATCTGTCTTAAGGCTAGAGGATATAATCCTTGCCTCGACTTTGGTTTCGTCTAATTGGGTTTGCATTTCTCTTTTTCTCTGTTTGTTTAATTGCAGTTTATACACAAGATTGCCAACAGTGGTTGTAGTGGTGACTGGAATGAGGTTAAGCTGCAGGAAGTTATGTTGCAGCTGTAAAGACGAGCTGCTGGTGAAATGGTTGCAGCTACAGATGGTAATGTACAGCTCAACTTCAATGGATTATGCTGGGTCTGATGAAGGTGTTGGTGAACAGGTGAAGCTTGACAGTTTAGAATGGGATGTATGGCTGTGACAGGGGATTGCAGGTGCATCGGTTGTGTTCAAGCTGAACTGCGGCGCAAGACTCAGGAAATGGCTGTGGTGATACTGAATTGTGGAACTGAAGTTTAAATGGATGAATGAGCTGATATTACATGGGACAAATGGTTTGTTGCAGTTTTAGCTAACTGATGTTGCTTGAATGGTGGTAGTTCTGTTGCTGCAGCTGTAGAAATTGCGAAGAAATGGGTTTGCTGTTGATTGCTTGTGTTGCAGTCGAGTTGAAGCGAAGAATGTATGAGGTTGTAGCTGAAATTATGGGGAATTGCAGGTCTGGATTGCAATGCAGAGTTGATGCTGCTATTGACACTAAAGCTTGAGTTATGTGTCTTGACTCTTGAGCTGAGATTGCAGGTTATGGTGTTGAGCTGTCAGAAAAGTGGTGGTTGTGAAGCTTAAATGAATGTACAGCTAGACTGGGTGAGTTACAGTTGAAGCTGTGGGTTTAAGGAAGTGGAACTGAAGCTGGTGATGATCAAGAGTTATGAAGAATACAGCAAGAACAATTGGGTACTGAAGGTGTTGGTGGTACCGAGAATTATGGGTCTGTGTTGCAGGTGTTGGTGGTGAAGAAACTGTTGTTGGGAGATACAACTGGTGTTGTTATTGCAGTGATATAACAATGGGATGAATGGAGAATAGCTCAGGCACGCACTGGTTGAAGAATAGAGATTGGGTTTGTTAAGGCAAGAAGATACGAAGAAGTGGTGAATGGGTTGGAATGAGCAGGATTGGATGCATGTCTGCAGTGAGCAAAGAAGATGTGCCATTATGGTGCAACAGAGGCTACAGCCTGTGCAAATGGCCTAAGCCAAAGCAATTCTCTCAGTCAGACTAGTTAGACTCTGACTTGTGTCTGACTTGTGACATCACTGAGTTGAGTTATCTGACTCGGTATGTTTGACCGAGTCGACTCAGTTGACTCGAGGACCTGACCGGTTGACCGATGATCGGTTTGACTTTTCTGGTCGCCTGAGATAGTTTCCGGTGTATGTTACGGCCAATTTCCGGCACCTTTACCAGTTTTCCGGCGACCACTTTTGTGGCAGATTCTCATATGGGTTCTTCTCACATATGGGCTTCGAGGATTTCTATCTATTGGACTTTTGAAGACCCGGCTTGGAGGATTTCTATCTATTGGACTTTTGAAGACTTGACCCAAGGAGGATATAAAAAGAAGATTCCTACAACTTTCACATATAACTGACATTACTACATGGAGCTTTGGAGGAGAGCGGTGATTCTACTGGGGTTTGCTTTCATTATTTTCTATCTTATTATTTTATTTCATAGTGATGAACTCAAAAGCTATGAATAGCTAAATATCATTATTGGTTATGGGATAAAGTTGATTTCATCAAATATGGTACTTGATTCAATGCATTAGTTTTGTCTCAACTTTGTTGTTTACGATTCATTGCTTATAATGTTATATGATTTGAATGCTAGTTTGGTTGAGTCCGGAATCAATTAGATTAGTATCCATCTCTATTGCTAGATTAGGATTTAGATAAAAATCACAAAATAGAGAATAGAATCCTCATAATAGAAATTAAAACTGAAGTTTTCTAACAACATAAAAATCCACAATGAAATCAATAATGGTTTACATCCTACTCCATCATATTGCTGCTTCCTGCATCTTCAAGCTGCAACTCTAGCTACTCCAAGTAGCTATCTCCCTGGAGTTTTTGTGACTTTTTGCTTACAAAAGTCATACTTAAGATTACCATCCTACAAATTTCATGGAAACTGAATACATAAGCTTGATAATTTCAAATATAGATTGAATTCAAAACTAAATCATTTTATATCGAATAAACAGTTTCAAATATAGTTTGTGTATACTCTTGCAAATGAAAGTAAGTTACCCTTGATTAAGTTTACAATGTAAGAAATCTCATTAAACAGTGCTTATCCAAAGCTATTAATATCCATTATATCTCTTGAATTAAATTTGACATTACCTCCATCCTCTAAGACCATCCTCTAGGATATTGTATATATAACTAATATTTCCATCTCCCGTATGTAAGGTTTCACTCAAATAATGGTGTCATCTGTGGGAGTCGAACCCACAACGACATGGTTGACAACCATATGCTCTGACATTTGAGCTAAGATAAGTAAATTTGGACTGGGGTAAGACCACTAATCACAAAACAAAAAAAACTAGAGACATAAAAATGGGGTAACACACCTGCTAATACTTTATACGGTTAGTTGTTTCCTTGTAGGTATGAAGATAGATTTAAAAGTCCAGAATCTTGGCAATCATGACGGTTTCTTCGTCGATCCGTTACCTCCTCTGTCTGGGTATTGCTATTTTCAGATTTAAATCAATTTCAAAAGGTAACCATGATGCTGAACTATCTTCAACCTTTATGCCTTTTTTATTGATGGTCCTGAAATCATGTTCCATCAATATTCTTTATGTTTCCGATTGCTGTATGTTACTTGAAGTTTTTCTATTACCGTTTTCTTGATTTAAGACCTTCACAATTTAACCCCTTTCAGATCAAGCCCTTTTCCCCTGTGATGCGTATCTTTAATGTCCTTTGGTGTTATTTCCTCATAAACCTTTGATTAGGATACCCTATCTGTTTAATACTTCTTAACCCTATAATCCCAATCTCATAATCATACACACTTCAATTGCTTAGTTACCTCCGGGGGGTTTACTGCATCCTTGAAGTCTCTGTTTGTAGACTGTAATCCTGTTATTGCTTCTTACATCATTTGCTCCTTTGGATGGTGTTGTAGTTCTTTTTGTATGATTATGAATACTGGAAGGCATTTAATTTGGGTGAAACTACCTTGTTGTTAGAAAGTTTGGTTTTATAATCTTCTCAATCAAGTTTAAGATTGTGTTATTTAGCCCGTGTTCTTTGCCGCGAATCTTGATCGATGTTTGGAGATACTTTCTTGATGGAGTTATATCATGAAGAAAAAGAAAAAAAAAAGTTAATCACCATTTGGTGCTCCTTCCAAGCGTCTTATGGGTTGCTATTTATGAGAGTTGGTATTATGAAGGTTTTGTTCGACATTTACACCTTTGACACGCATACAGACAATTGCAATGAGTAATTCATTAGATTCAGTTGGGGTTGCAAGAGCTTCCCTATCTTTTCTTTCATCCTGTTCGAATAGGACAGGCATTCGAATAGGCAAGGGGGAATTATGAGAATTATGGGGACTTCTGCAAGACAATAAGAGCAAGTCTTATGGTGGAAGAGTTCCATCTTTCATCTTCCACGCCACCTCAGCATTTGGAATTGTGGATGGAAGTGCAAGTGTAGTGGTGGAATAACAAAAATGCTAATCAAAATAGCGCTTTACGCTATTAAGATTAGCATTTTTTCTCTCATCCATTATATTTTCAAGGGCTCGTTTTAAATCTACGGATAAAAAAAAACGTTATTATGAATAGCGTTTTACGCTATTCAGATTAGCGTTGGGCGCTATTTTTTATTGGCGTTTTTCGTCTTCTAGCGCGCTAATCTGATTAGCGCTTCCATGGATTCCACAGACCATCCCACAAAATCATGGAACGTGGCTTGGAAAAACTGTGGAAGACCCCAACTTAGAAGCCATTAGACTTGACGTTCCACAGTTTTTCCACACTTGGAATAGCTTGGATTCCACCATAACAGGGGGTTAGTCAAATGAGACTTTTGTAGACTTTCATAGATTTTTTTATTTAAGTGACATCCGGAGATTCTCTAAAAATCTAGAGATTTCTAGTGAGTCTCTAAGAGTATTTTAGAGAGTCTTTGTGATTTGTAGAGACAAAAAATGAGATTTGTAAAGAGTCTAGGTGGCTTGTAGAGACAAAAAAAAATGTATAATATCTAAGTAAAAGTTCAAAAATCTACCGATTTTTTTGATAATGCACGTTATAATATTAATAAAAGTGCCATGGATACCTAGTAAAATATGTGTGCATTGTTAAAATAAATCTGACATCTAGTAAAATATGCGTTCATTGTCAAAAATAAATCTCACTGTTATCTTATGTTTAAGTTTTCATTCTTTTTATTCCACTCATCCCACATTTTATTTGGTATGCTATCTCACCACTGGTAAAAAGAAAAGAGAGGAGATGTCCAATATATTCAGATGATGTCAGCTGGATTACTACGCAAATGACTCGTTGCCTGGTCATCAACTCAAACAAAAAAGAGAAAAAAAAATGGTCATACTCTTAAATAACAAATATTCTCCAAATTTCCAAGTCTCCCAAAATATCACCTATTGGGGAGAGATTTCTACCATGCCAATTTTCCAAAAAAAAGTCTCTCCAAATCTCTAAAAACAACAAATCAATGACTTTTAATTCTCCTTCGAATAACAGGGTTGTTGGAGTGACTCTTACGAAATCCTAATCCAATAACATGAAGTTTCAGAAAATTTGTATGACTTCAAAAAAGTCTCTAACCAATAACAAGAGACATTAGGAGACTCTCCAAAAATCTCTATGGACTAATAGTAGATTTGGAAACTCTCTGAAAGTCATTTGAAATCTCATTTGACTAACCCCTTGTAAGACTTGCTCTAATAGTGACTCTTCAAGAATGCTTCAATCTCAGCAACAGTTTTTCATTTTCTTGGCCTTCGCCTGGCTTTTACTGCGTTCAATATGACACAAACTGTTCGTCAGCAAAAACAACAACACCTACAGCAGAACTGTTAACAACTCACTCAGCAGCAACAATGTATTTGGATCCCATGGATTAGATCTCTTTAGCAATATATAACAGAGGATGCTTAATCGACGTGCTTTGGGCCGCCAGACGAGTCTCCATTTCTATTTAACTTTAGCCTCTCTTCTCAACCAGTTTTATTCTACTTTAAGTTAGGGGTAGTTTCCTTTCATTTTATTAGTGTAATCTAGTTTGAGTTTGTAATTCCTGTTACATCTATTTTTCTGTCTTTAGTATGTATTTAATAGCATTATTAGCAGTAGTAACCTCTATCTTCTTTAGTACACATCACCTGATAGATCAAGACGGAGAAAAAGGAGATAGACAGTTAACGTTCGGGCAATACACCTCAGCACATGGTCACAATTGCAAGACTAGGACCTTCAATCAAGCGTATCGAATACCTCTACCATCAACTAATCTCTTATGGACTCTTTCGTGTCCATCAAAAGTACCGTTTTTCTTGTGGAAAGCATTGAACGAAGGCCTTCCGACCTTCGACACTACTAACATCTCTTCCCAATGCAGCTCTGATCCGAAGATTGCCGCTCACGCTTTGCTTCTCTGCTTTGCTACTTTAGATTCATGGCATATCATTTCATTTGTAATTAATGAATCTTTGGGTATCATCTACCCTCATGTAACAGCCCTTTGAGTTATAATAAAATCCATGCTTCAAAAAAAAAAAAGTCGTTTCCTTGTCCAAATTCAGATGCATATTTATGTCCTCAAGAAGCTCTTATGTATCTTCCATATCTTGTCCTCTGCGTCTCACAATCTCTTCTCTAAGTCTTGCATTCTCTGTCATAAGTCTTGCATTGTCTAGATTAAGCCGATGTGACCTCTAGAAAAATGCTCCATTCTTGCACTTGTTCAAGGAATATAGTTCATTGCAAAAGGCCTTTTTAGTCCTTTTGCTCCAATTTTTTGTTGCAGTTTACCCAAATCTGCAAAATTAAAATATTAAAGTCCAATAAAGTCAAAAACATCAAAATATTTTTCATAGATTAAACTTACTGATTTCAATGTTAAGAAAAGCTCACTATGCAGCTCATTCCCATTAACATTAGTGGTATGCAGATCACTGCAAAGCATGTTCAGTATGTGAATTACATTATTATTGTTGAATCTGATCAGTCTCGTTGTTTTCTTCTAAATGTGGCTATGATAAATTACAGAGAGAACTGAAACAACAAAATATTGAAGCTCCCATAATTTAAAACTCCACCTTCATTGACTTTATCCACTTTAGAGGTATCAACATCACCACTCATGTACTGCAACAACGAAAAACAAAAAATCATAAGCGAACAGAAGAAATTCCTGGACATTCTACAGCAATATTATCGGGTAAAAGTGCCACTAAGAATATTATCAGGTACAAATTTATGTTTTTACTCGTGCAGATTGAAGTGGAAAATTCAGTTATAGCCACTTTTACCAAATCCGAGAACCTCCATTCTTGTTGCCATTCCACTTGTCGTTCTCTTTGCAGTGGTAGCGACAACCATGACTCTGATATTTATCTAGGTTGTCTGGATCAGACTTTTGGTTCCAGAAGGAGGCCTCTAAGACATCTTCTTCTTCTTCTTTCTGTAAGCTTCTGAAACCGTGTTACATTAAAATTTGCTTTGTGTGCTTCAACAGCCTTCTCTTTCCCATTTGTCTTGACGGGATCAATATTGCTGCTTTCTGAGACAAACTTAACTCCAGGTTCCTCTCACCAATTGAACTATTAAAAATAAGTAAATTGTTGATACTCTGAACATTGTTTTTGATATATGCTGAACTCACTGGGCATCCAACATCACAGGTGTATTCCTTTAACCTGTACCAAAAATCCTTCAGTAGCGTTCAACAACTACGGATTGCTCAAAACGATTGCTCAATCTGAATACATATGCAAGAATAGAACCGTTTGATAAGATACTCAAAACGAAAAACCAATCTAACAAAACATTAGTTAATCACACACCTCTCTTCTTTTTAAGGACATAACAATATATGGTTGTAGAAAGCCTTTCTAAAGTTATTTTATCTATCTCGATTTTAGCTCAAGATTTGGACAATTCAAGGAAAATTGCAAACTTTTATTCGAATGAGTAACATTCCATCAAGTTATTTCAGCGTCAACAGGTGTAATTAGGGTTTTTAAAAATCATAGGCCAATTTTCAAAAAGAATGTTAAGCAATAAATTACCTTTAAGCAAGTACACATCTGGAAATCATCTTCTTCTTAATTTTCGCTGGTGATAAAAAACAAATTAAACAAAGCCTAAATCAGTAACCTACTGGATTGCTGGGTCTGAATTCTCCTCAGGAAATAATGACCTCTACAGTGAACAATTGAAGTAGTGTTGGTTTGATCAATCAAACTTCCGAAAGAGCAGTAAGTCATCTGAGGCACTCAAACTTGCAAAAACCTTCACAGGTACTCAAACTTTGAAAAAAAAACCTTCCGAGCAACGTTCTGGCAAAAAAGAAGAAATTGTTCTTGTTAACACCATGAATGCAGTATCCAAGGTTTTAATTCCATTTTTGACTGGTAGGGTACACTCGTCCCAGACACAGCCAACATAGCATCTACATCAATTGGAGACTTCACTTACCCTGTAACACAGTTGTAGTCCAGATCTCAAGGCACTTCATGAGCTTCCTTTATAGACTCTTTGCTATGGGAACCTAGAATTTATGCGTTTCTTGATAATAATTATGAAACCATACTAAATATTTGTCCAGCATACTAAATATTATACAGGTTTTAAAGAAAGACGGACCTTGGACTTGCAAAACTCAATCGTGTCCAAATAGTCAGCTCAAATAAACAGACCATCTACTAAATCCCGTCGCAGCGATCGATCTAGCTATATCATTCACGTCAAACAAGCCCTGATCCAATTAATTGAAATAAATTTGAATGGTTTTTATAATCCGAACTCCAAAATACTGGACATCTGCTACACAGACGCGGATGCCCAAATTAGTATTTGATTTTTTTTTTCAAATAATCAAAATCAAACTCTATACAAAATGAATCAATTCATAATGCTAATAAAAGAAACTAATAAATTTTAATACCGAATTGCTCCGCTGCATCAATCCTAACGCTGCACACCTTTCTGATTCTACTTTTGATAGGAAACCTGAAATATTCAACGAACCGAAATCAGTACAATCAAACTCAGGGAACTACAACAGAGAATCAAGTAGGAATAAAAAACAAAAGCACAGACATGGAGAAGAAGAAAATGGTCAATTAAAAAGCCAAGCTTTGCTTCTGTTGTAAACATGGCGAAGGCTTCTTATATAGGGCGTGAACAAAGATACCATAAACACAGGTTCGGAAATCTAGTTATCGGTATTTGTTCTATCGATGGTCGGATTTAACAGGCTAGACGGACACCACTTCTTTTTATAATTTAGATAGATGGTTCGAGACCCAGAAATAGGAATAGAGAGTTTGGGGGCCGATTGGGAGGTTTGCAGTGAAGAACAGGAGGAGTTGCAGAGTCGAGTTCTTCACTAGCAGGGAAGAAGAATAAGAACAGTGCAAACTGCACAGGAAGATAGTCACAGGAACAGTGGCTTTAGGTGCTACTTGCAGAAGACCTTTAGCCACTGCTTTTATCCTTTTCAACCAAACCTCTGTAACAGTCATCTTGCAACGTTTATGAGCGTTGTAGTTGAGCTGTTTTATTTTTTTTGATTCTTTTCTTCATTGTAAACACTTTAAGAGCCATGAATAATTATTTTGAGTGTGTTCTCACCATGAAGAGCTAAACCTCAACACTGGGACGATGGAGGAAGCCTTATTTCACAAACTTTTGGTAACTATAATCGATTCTTTATGACTTTTGCATTGTTTTTAACCGATTTATGATTCTTATTAATTAGTTGTGACTTCTTTTGATGATGTATGCTTAGACTTAGAGATTTTGATGCGTCATGCTTATGATCTACAATTAATGTTTTAAAAAATCTACTTTTGGAAAAGAAACAGAGTCAACAAAAGAGTTATAATTGTTATGAATCATTATATGAACCAATTGAATGTGATTAATGGTGGAATTTTGAGTCTCAGTACCTCTCAATATTGTTACAACTTTTATTTGTTTTCTAGTTTAATTTAGAATTAAGTCTAAAATCAATCTTCACAAGTTCGAGAGAACGATACTCTTTATTACCACTTTCTACATCAACATAAAATCACATCAGCATGTGGTAATGGAATATTACTGGTGGGTGAATATGAAGGTGCAGAAGTTATGCATTGGATATATGAAATGCCGGATGCAGTTGCGATGATGGAGATGACTAGTGATATGCAGGTGTGTTTTGGAGAGAAGCAAAGCTCCTCCCTGTTGGAGATGCAGTGGTGAGGGGGTATGTATATGATGGATGTCAATTTTCCTGACAGTCGAGGGTTCTTTTATAGCTCATTGTTTCTTGTTTTGCAATCGAATTCCCCTGACCCAAGTTTCCTAATACAACCAGGATTCTGTATCCTTTTAGAATCCATCCATTCGAACCATAAAAACTTATTATCACAACCATTCATTAACTTGAAAATCAGCGACACGAATGCCTTCTTTACTAAATTTTCGGCAAGAAACTTCTTCCTAATCTTCAAGTATTCGAACCCAACCATCTGGCACTCTCTTGACATGGAAACACTGTCCTAACCCATTGCAAAGACTCATCAGACTTATGGCTAGCCGGAATTAAGACTTGGTGGAGAAACTGGTCAGTCAGGCGATTTGACAAACAACTTGTGTGCGTCTAGCAAACTGGTGAGGTTGTATACCGGCTGTATATTGGAGATGTAGAAATTAACGTTTAGTCCCAGAATTCCTGGGATTTAGACACTCTAGTCCTCCCCTCTCAAGCCCGATACTCTCTAGTCCAAATTTACTTAATCTGAAACGAGTTAATCTTTTTACTAACGATTCGGTCCAAAATGAATTTTCTTGTGACAAAATTGATCCCCACATAAAAATCCTGGAGTAGTTTCTTTGTTATCCATTTATTCGCTATCATCTGATGACGAAGCTCCATAACAAAAATTATTTAAATTACAGTTATTCATCTCATTCCAGTTGGATTATCCGAAGCATTTCAACAATTTTAGTATATCATATCTAAGTTATATCCAATCTCTCTACATATACATATATACCAGATATAAGGTGATTCTATATTATATTTTCAATTAATCTGAGAATTTTAGGAATTCGTTTGATTATGTAAGCCTTTGTTTGATGCTTCTTAATTTTCGGACAATTACTTCATATTTTTGTAAGGTGATTATATAGTTGTGGTAATTGAATATATATCTCTTGTTTTGATAAGCTTCACAAATATCCTTATCACACAATAAATATATCCCTCTCCATCTATAAACCCATCTGGGTCCATTAACATATCTTTTTCTTTCCACATTTAACCTTTCCTTCTTTAATTCTCTTTTATGTCGAAGACTTTATTTCATTTTCCCTTCCAAATCTGAAAACTTTATTACTTTCTTCTCTCTCCTTCTATTTCAACTCACCACCAGCACTTCTACAACTACCACCACCGCCTCCGCCGCCATAGCCACCACCACGTCTTCCAATATTAACAACAGATCTATCACTTTGTTCGTGTTAAACCATTTCTAAAAATTGAAATAAGATTATCAAAACGAATCGCGTAATCGTGATGAAATATGAAAATTGTATTCCGAAATCAAATTTCGAAATCGATTTACAACCTAAAGATGAAGTATTGACACTCTTTGCAATAGATTACTAGAGAAATCGTGATAAGGTGTTGTTATTGGAAATATCAGTGGTGGTGGAGGAGGATTTATACTGGAAAATCCATCGCCATCATCATCACGATTTGGGAAATGTTTCATTTGGTATTAAATAATTTGTTTATTTAATTTTGTTAATTATTTATATAAATAAGAAGTTCGATCTAAGATGTTTAATTAGGGTTAATTTATATTTCATAACTACATGAAGCTAATTTGCTGGTTTTTATATTGGTTGTAGCAATGTGCTTGGGAATCCAACCATGGACTAGTGTGTTGTATGTAGTGTTCCGTAGGAAAGCCAAGGATGTTGGTTTGATCAAGGTAAAATAATTAACAAACAATTGAGTGTGTTTGTTTAAAAAAAAACTTGAATACATGATGAGTTTCATTTTAACATGCTTGTAATTGGCCTCTTGTTCAAGTGTTTACCGTAATGATTTAGTTGATTTGTTTTCAGTGGTATTGTATCGGTGGTAGTGGATGTTCTTGCTTATATATTCACATGGTATTGATGGTAACAAGTAAAAAAGATATTTGGACTTCAGTTTTTAGGGGATCAACTCATGTTGTTGATCCCATTTTTCATGGATCAGCTCCTGTTGTTGATCCCATTTTTCATGGGTCAACTACTGTTATTGATCCCAAGTAAAAAAGATATCTGGACTTCAGTTTTTTTAGTTGATTCCATTTTTTATGGATCAAATACTGTTGTTGATCCAAATTTTTATGGATCAACTACTGTTGTTGATCCCAGGTAAAAAAGATCTCTGGACTTTAGTTTTTATGGGATCAACTCCTGTTGTTGATCCCTTTTTATATAAATCAACCACTGTTGTTGATCCCATTTTTTATGGATCAACTACTGTTGTTGACTTCACTCACTAGATTAACTTCCATTGTTGACACAAAAAAAACTAGAATATGTACTAGTAAAGTTATTTTTGAACTTTTAATTTTTGATCAACTTTTGTTGTTGACACAAAATTTTGGTGGCGGCGGAGGTGGTGGTCGCGACGGCGGGTGGTGGAGGCAGCGGTGGATTGATGGCGATGTCGGTGGTGGTGGCGGTGGATTAGTGGTGGCGGTGACAGTGGTGGACTGGCGATGGTGGCGTCGGTGGTGGTGGCAGACTGGTGGTGGTGGAGTGGTAGTGGCGGTTGGTAGGTAGTGGTCGTTGAACGGTGGTGGTGGAGTGGTAGTTGAATGTTGGTGGTGGTGGTGGACGTGTGGTGGTGCTATTGGTGGTGGAATGGTGGTGGTGGTGCGGGTGAAGTGGTAGAGGAAGAAATTTCTTCCATTTAGAAATAAAGGAAAATATTATATAGATGGGGGAATTAAGGTAATCTAATTTTAAATGGATAAGGTTATTTAAAAGTATGGATATATTTATTGTTGTATAAGGATATATTTTTAGGGTGTTAAAACTAGGGATATATAATTAATATACCCTATATAGTTTGTATGAATAATTATAGTTGATTACGATTGAATTGAGTTGAGGTTACGGTTTTAAGGATGTACTAGTATGTAACCCGTGCTACGCACCGGGGCTGGTGGGATCAGCTAATTTAGTGTGGCGGGGCTTCGCCCCGCTCCCGTGGTCAAATGTGTTAGATATTTTTCGAACAATTTTTGATTAGTTTGATTTTTAAAGGGGTGGGGAACTATGATACCTTTTAGGTATCTTATGAGTTGATGATTCAAATGTGGTATTATAAACCTAAATTCATATACTCCCTCCGTCCTAAATTATTAGTCCGCTTTGACTAAGTCAAGATATTAAGGAGACTGGAGGAGTGTACAAAACTACCCCTATTAAATGCTATGTTATTACCAAAATTAAAAGAGTATATGGATTATTGAGTATGTAAGAAGAACACATATTCAATAATTTTATTACTTATAGAAATATTTAAATAGAAGATAAAAATAAAAATATTTATGAATTGATTTAGTAGATTTGCTTCCTATTCAGGAAGATATCATTAAAGCTTATAGATTGGTTATATTTAAAAATAATTTTATAATGATAAAAAATTGAAGGGTATATTTGAAAGTTTGACTAAAAAATATGACTATAAACAGAAGCTGACCAATATTTTAGGACAGACGAAAATATAATAAAAGACAAAAAAAATAGGACAGAGGGAATATTATTTTTATCGATAGATATTAAAATAAAAAATAAAAAAAGTTAACTCCATAAATTTTTGATTTAATATGCCTTTAATTATTTGCAATTGCACATAATTACACCTTTTTTTTTCCCCAACCTATTGTTTATTAACAAATTGTCCAATCCAACTACTTTATCTGCAAAATCCAACTACTTTATCTGTAAAAGTTTTGGAAGATATATATATATATCACATGCAAACCTGTGAAATGCAATTTTCAAGAGAAGATAAAAGGAAATGTAAAATGCAATAAGTGTGCGTGCAGTGTTATTTATGTCGAGATTTAAAGTCGATCAATGTAACAATGCTATGTTGAATCCAATTTTGCGTAGCATCTTGTAAGCATTACATATTTGTTGGTGGTGTTTGGACTACTACTTAAGTGTATTATGCAACCTGGTCCAATTGAAATCTTTTATATGGTGAGGTGGGGCTTCACCCCGTCACGTGCAATTCACAACTTAGTTTTTTGTTATATAACATTTGACACTAATCTTTTGGAGAATAATGATATGTTTCCTCTGCGTGCAGGATGAAGAATCAGTGAATCACTTGCTAATCCATTGTAAAACGTCTTGGGAAATATGGTGCTATTTCGCCAAAAAAATCTCTGTGGTATGGGCGACGCCTCCGGATTTAATTAGTTTGGTGAGTTCTTGGTCTAGGATTAAAAGTTCTTCTCGGAAAGCTCTGGTTCTTAAAGTTTTATCGGCTGCAATTGTTTGGTCTATTTGGAAGGAGCGTAATTTAAGAACCTTTTTAAGATAAGAGTAAGGAGGTGAAAGGGATTATTGAGCAAGTGAAGTTTACAATGGCTAAATGGTTATATAGGCGCGGTGTCTTTAATGGAATCACCATCCCGCAATTCACAATTAGCTGGAAAGAAGTGATTTTTCAACCTCCATGTTTTGATTTTGTTATTGGAAGGAGGCTTTGCAGTGTCAGGTTTGGGTTGGTTATGTATTTTGTGGTGTTTTTCTTGTGACCATTTGTTTTGGTACATGCTCGGGGTTACATCCTATTTCTCCCTTTTCTTTTTGGTTGGTTCCTTTTGGTTTAGAGAACATATTTTACGTACTTTAATCCTTCATCTATCAAATCTTTAAGTTACCGATCAAAAAAAAAAATGAAAAAAAAATAATAATATATTTCAAATGTAATGAATTCAAAGATAAAAGCTCTTCCTTTAATTATAATCTATATCCATAAGTGTATATGTGTATGCACTTTATTATCAATCTCGACAAATAGTGGCATTTCAAGATCTCTTTTTATACTCTCTTTCACTTCATTATTATGTTCATTCAACACAATCAACGATGGCATATCACTATCGCTCTCTATATTCCATATACCCTACACGTATAATTTTCTCTTTGTGGTGTTAAAAACCATGATAAGTCATCTAGAATCGTCTCTCTAGATCCAAAAAAATAGTTTAAGAATAAAAAATGTGAGAATCTGAAATGTCATTCTCCTCTCCAACATATAGATTCATCTTTCAGAGTAGACCTTGAACTTGAACGAAAGATTAATCTTTTAACTATGATCAGACGAAAACAAATTGTGGAAACTATATTCTACATTGGAACAAAATCGAATGACATTTAATGAATGGTTCAAAACCTAAGGAAAATTATGTAAACATGGCCACCTTCATGGAAGAACCCCATCAGAAAGAGGCCAAATATATATAAAGAGATCATACTTTAAGCAGAAGACGTTGAACTTTCATAGAAAAACAAAACTTATTAAACATGGAAACGACAATGTGCATGCGTACATCTACACTTGATAGTGGCTCCAATTCCAATAATTTTCTGCTTCATTTTAACTTTAAGTCCTTGAAGCGCTTATGAGGACAGAGTGATGGAGTTTGATCTTTCACTAATACATGGAAAAATGCTATGTAAAGAACAAATAATATAAATACATCATTATTTAAAACTGTTAAGTAGACATGGATATATTACAGTAAAATCACTTGATATATAACTCGTTCGGCCTATAAAAGAAAGGAAAAAAAAAGGTGAACATCATGAATTGAATTAATGGTCCACCACAAATGAGCACAACAAATTTACCAAAATCTAAAAGTTTCAAATCCAATTTTAAAGCATTCGTTGTGCCACTGAAATCATTGACCAACAATCCTAAAATGGAGAATTTACGGATGTACACTGTTTTTCAAATATCTCTATGCCTGCAAGCATTTCATATTTCCTTACTTGGTGATCATTTATTAAAAGGAAGAGAATGAATTATAGTATTATACCCTAAAAGCACTATTTATACTACCATACCTAAAAAAATCCAATGCAAATTTTGATTCTTCTATCATACAATTAAGTATCCGGAGCTAATTAAAGACATCTGATTTCAGAACATTGTCTAGGCATTGCATAGTACATAACCATGTATTCACTGCAAATCCAACAATTAAGTAACCGAAGCTAATTAATTTTTTTATGATTTGTTTAAAAGTTTTCCTTGAGTTCAGGCTAGCAGAGAAGCTAATTAATTACAGAATGATTCGTTAACTATTCTTTTTGTAGTTGCTTCAGTTCAGGCCAGCAGAAAAGGCCTAGTCTTTATTTGGGAACCTCAAGAAGATAAACAATACCTCTTGCATTCCATACCCCTGAAAATTTAAACAATATCAACATATATGTTCCCCTAAAATCCTCTAAGCCAAAACCCAGATCAATCAAATCACCTTTTTTGTCCAAGAAATAGTTGAATATTTCTTCTCTTTCGAAGACATTTACCAATTTTATTGCCAAAGCATATGCGTAACAGCGTAAATCAACAAAATCAATAAAAGTAATGGCGATATCTTTTTTTTGTCCCTGGAACTGCATGGTTAGGTTTCTATAGGTGTGTTTGATATATATTTTTTCGAATAATGGATTTTTTTTTGTTGGAAATTTTCTTCTTGATTTATATCTATCTAATTACTTAAATATCATTCATCTTTGAATAATGTCCAGAAATATTTCAAACATATTCGACTCAACTCAGTTTTTCTTTATCCAATTTATGTGTTTTAGCTGCCGATTTCATTCGATTCGGCATTGCGATGTTACAGAAGATTCTGAATTTTCTTTGATATGTATTAAAAAGCTGAAAATGAATATACCCTTACTTGAAAATCTGCATGGAACAAATAGCTAGTGGAAAAGGTGCTTACCAAAGCTTGTTAAAATGCAGACCTGCAAGCATAGTGTGTCACAAAGGGCAGATAACCCGGAATTACCATCATCTCATTTCTTAACCAATTGGAAGAACATTGGTAAAATGCATGTCCCAAATTTTTCTATTGATATTTATAGAGTCGGCAATATGGTACAATACCTTAATAAGTGAAAGAAACCCAAGACCAAGTTAGAACAAATTCTGCTCAATGCTAAACTTAGATCACTTAACCAATTTTGAGGTCTAGCTTAAACGGAGGTGAGTTTGGTGGATCCGAAGTATTGAGCGAAATTTAATAGTATAAGCTCAATCCCTTCCACGCTCATCCCGAACCATATTGCTAGCCCCAAGATATGTGTGAGTCTCCTGTACAAAGTCTTTAATGCGCTCGTAATAATCTTATGATTGTCTTCTTTGGAGATAAAATGATCCCCTTCATATGGATTCGGGACCAACCTAATGAACAATGCACAAATCATTATATGAGTATTTAGTTTACACCAGTTAAATTCATAAAAGCTTAGTTTTAAAGAAATCTCTATTTGAATTCAGAGAATTGTGAAAATTGAAATTCCTAATAGAAAAATAGCAAGTAATGGATACAGTTATTGCACATAACCAAAATAATAATAATAATGTTATCGAGTTGGAAGCTACCTAGGGTTTAGGCCTTTAGAGAGTCGATTCAATATATATAAATAATCACTCGTAGAAGATGATACGGAATCCGATCAGAAACAATCCTTGGCTCATACGGGACTTAATCAAAAGATGATGAGAAAGAGATTCTTATAACTTAGAAAACAAAAAAGAAATTTAAAATTTTGAAACCCATGAGATCATCTACCGTCAACCATCTAATCTCAGCATGCTTCTCGCTCTCAAGGCTCTTCAAGTTTTCATCTTCATATGTTTCTGAAAATACTAAATATGTTTTTATAGTCTTAAAACCTAACTTTTGGAATGAAAAAGAATAACATATACAATATCTCAAGCTAAACTCATAGAAATTGAACAACTTGAAAACAATCCACATAATTATTATTTTTTATTATTTTTTTTGCCCAGTACATTCCTACACATATACTGTTTTCAAAAATACCAAAAATTCATGCTAATTGGTCATGAAGCAGGCATGTGGCATAAACTACCCCACCTCTATCACATGATTGAAGTGTAAGTTTACTAAAAAAGAAGTATACCTCGTGTAAGCAAATAAATGATTCAAACATTGGATAATATCTGACGTCAATTCAAGTATAGCAGGCAGAGTCTGAATCATGTATGACTTCGTCGGTTAAGTCTACTGATAGTAATGTTTGATTAACTAAAATGCCAAAGTCTATCAGGTTCCACTCAGTTGCATTGTAATTTTTAAAATAGAAATAAAAATAAATACTTATCTTCCCTTTGCTGAATTCATGCTCGATTCGTATGTTATTATGAGATGACATTTGTAGTACTGTCGCTTAAACATAATTACAAAAATTTTGAATCATTTTGTGGATGAGCATTCATTCTAGCAATATCAAACCATTGTGTATGGATCTCTTCGAAGCCATATACCAATAAAGAAGTCAAAATTGAAATTAGGACACAACTGTGCCAATTTAGTATCGTCTGATTCAATCACGGTGATTTATTAAGCAATCATATGGAAAGATTTATTAGGATGCCAACTCCGAATCTCAAAAAAAAAATTAAAAAAATTAACTGTATCTGCTTACATAATTTTGTGACGGGTCACAAAACCTAAGGACTGTGTTGTCGAGGATCGCTTGCCAAAATAAGTAAAGGAAACCTTGTGGCAACTGATTTCCATTTAATTTATAGGCAAAGACTTTACTAAGCAAAAATAATACAGGCAAAACTTAGCCTTGGTAAAGAGACATTTTAAAATTGTACAAAATTATTTCTTACAGTACAAAATTTATGAAAATCCAATAATGTTTGTGCAACAGCTACACTCCTAGGCCTGCTTATGTTGTTTGAGAAGTTTGTCTCATGGCAAACTTACTACTGATGACATGTTGTATTCAAAATTATACAAACAGTTACCCAAACAGAATTATACTTACCATAGTTCATCTCATAATTAGACATTGACGGGATAATATAGTAACCCTTGCTCTAATAGCTGCAACACCCAAATGCGATTTAGCCAAATAAAAATATATAAGGATGCTGAAGATGCTTATTTTCTGCATATGTGGAGGTAATGCGAACTCGGCATCTTGCAATAATGGTATAAGTTAAATAAAAATGTAAGATCATCATGCTTTATGAAACCCATGGGAGACTAAGCAAAAAAGGGGGAACCAACAATGTAATCTTCTCGGATGCATCAACACCTAGGTAGTGATACACTATAGTAAGATTTATAGATCATAACACGGCCCGATCTTCATCCATATACATATACAGTATTTGGCTGAATCCTCCATAATCCACTCTTGTGCATCTATCATATTTATTAATCACTAAATGTGCTTCCATAAATAACCCAAGTGCCCGGGAAGTAATGAACCAAATCATACAATCAAAACTGGGGAATAGGTGGAATTTGTGGTTGTTTTAACCAATATTGGGTTAGTATTTATACATCTAATAGATTCCAAAAGCAGCGCAGATTAGATGTCCAAACACTAACCCGATTCAGTTAACAGATGTGCCAAATTCCTCTTCATATATACTGTCTAGAGCATCACCCGTATTGTGAGATCGTATTTCATCGTATAATATAAGTCAGTCCAACAAAAGAGAGACAATGATCTCCAAGCTGTATTCTTCAGTGGTAATGAGACATTTCATTTTGCTAGACAGGGATCGTTTGGAAAGAAAATATAGTCGTGTTGCCATGACCTACATAACCAGTTAGAGTGTGCTGGCTAATAAAACAACCGTATGGGGAAAACAAGAAAGAATAAATGAGAGAACGATTGTAAAAACCACAACTAACTATTGTAAGTAAAATAAAAAAAAGTAACAACCAAGCTCTTAATCAGTACCTTCAATATCTTCTTGCTTTTCTTGGCAACATTTTGGATGCTATACAGTCAATGTTCATAAACCATAATACCATATAATATTACTCGTTACTAACCCTTTCCCAACATTATCCACCATGCTATCTCTACCATTAAGATAACATATCGACAATCAGTAATTTTTTAACCTACTATCGTCTATTAGAACGAAAACAGTTTTAAACTAATAAATGGGCCTTACAACCATACCCATTTCTAAGCAATTTTCAATTCAAAATTTGCAGAGAATTATACACATTTCTGTCTAGCAAAATCCAGTAGTGATGTATTTCCTTTTTTATACCAAAAGCATAAGTGCATTAAAAATGTGTCTTCCAATCAAATATAATGCCTACATCAATTTTTGGGAACTAACTCTACGTAAAAACGTGATTACATAGATGATTAATGGAGATAAACGCGATGAGAAAATTACCTCCATCTTTCACTGCTGAGATTTTGATCGAATTTGGTTATTCCCTGTGAAGGATTAGTCCCACATTGCTTAGACCCTTAGCCTAGATCCTGCATATAGTTGTATGAGCTACTCCACTCATTGCCAATTGGTTTTGAGTTGGAAGCCCATACACTTATTTGACATGGTATCAGAGCTAGGTAGGCGCGTCCAATGACGTGACCCGTATTAGTCAAACGACGTACGAAGGTCCACGTGTAGAGCCAAGTCTAACGACTTGGTGCCCTACATACACGTGAGGGGGCGTGTGAAGGATTAGTCCCACATTGCTTAGACACTTAGCCTAGATCCTGCATATAGTTGTATGAGCCACTCCACTCATTTCCAATTGGTTTTGAGTTGGAAGCCCGTACACTTATTTGACATTCCCAAGACCTATATGGGCGTTTTAGAACCAAAAAGAGGAGTAAACCATTGGGTACAAAGAGATAGAGAACTGTATAGAGATGAATGGAAAACAAAATAAATGCTCAGATTAAATTTTTGAAATTTTTTTTGGAGAAAAGAGAAATATTCTTTTTGGTAAAAAATTTCTCACCTTCTTCTAATCAGGATTATTCTTATGTGCTATTTTTTCTCTTATGTACAGCTTGATGTGATAGGATCTTGGGTGGTTTTGGTACTGGAATTTTTTTTATTTTTCCAGGACAATTATCACAATGCGCAGGATAACCCAAAAAATCCCCAATAGCAGGCACGTCAGTATGTGGAGACACAAGATTAAGATAGTTAAGATAAAAAAACGGACTACAAAAAGCTTACCAGGAATGAATCTGTTTTTTGGGCTCTCAAAATTCAATGTCATCTGAAAGACAAAAAAGATGTGGCAACTCTTTGACAAATGTCATTTGCCTCACCTATCTGGTTTTTCTCTTGGATTCTCCTTGTTCTCTTTCTTCAATGATGATTGCATTACTGAAAAAATCTCATTGTCTAGTAGCAATTCAATGCCTTTGCTGGCTTGCAGCTCTTAATAGAGATTTCAAGAGGACTGAAATACATGAAAAAATTACCATTTGTCCTCGAGGAAAAAAAATGCAGGTAAACCAATTCCAGCAACACCACAATTATGGAAAAAAAAACATATATCCGACAGTGAACGATCTTAAAACAATTCTTAATCTGACAGTGAACCTTATGGGTAATTTGGCTAGGGCCATTGTTTTCAGATTTCCCTCCCCAACCATCGAAAAAAGTGCGAGTTTGATAGCTTGGTATCCTTCTTGTATGCTGCACCATTCCACTGATATTTCCCCACGCCCATTACCACATGCTGGGCTTATACTTTTACTATATATAAAATAAATATGATTAGGACATCGATTGCATGGAAATGGTTCAACTTCCCATTTTGATACAAAAAGGAAATGAATTAGTTCAACTTTCAGTAGCATTTTGGTACAAAATTAAAATGATGTGCACTTAACAACTTAAACAACAACCATAAGGTTCTGTTTTTATAACTTGCAGCATAAAATCCAAGGAGTTATTTCCAACGAATCAATGAAACAATAAAATACAATAATCAATCCCAACTGACCTGATACTTGTGATGGTATCTCTGAACAGCAGCACCATGCATTAAGATCATTACAGTATCCCTGCTGTGTTTAGAATTTTGCGATTTTCAACGTAAAGCAATTCGAATCCTATTTTATAACTGGTTTCAAAACATACATACAGTGTTGATTAAATAGTAAAAATCAAATTCTTTTCCATCCCGGTGGAGATGTACCTGACAAACATAGATAAATATAAACGAACAATCGACACTTTGGCTTCTACTCCGGCGGATACGCTACAAAGAAGTGATACAACCATCCTTATATTTCCTTATTTTGTAATTGCTGAAACAAAAACATAATGAAAGAAAAAGGAAGAGAATGTTCAAAACAGAAACAACACAAAATAATGTATATAAAAATAGGAGAGGGTTTCGAAACACCCAAGGTTGAGGGTTTCGAAATCTCACCGGCTGAATAGTTCTGAATATTTCTTTTGAACCCGGTAGATTAACTCCAGTGAACCACGTAATTTCCTATGTACGACCCTGAACAAAGGGAAACCAATTAGTTTTAACGCACCAAAAAAAAGAAAGTAAATATGTCAGAAAGAGCGGTGCAAGGTTCCATCCATGAACTCTGGAGTGGGAAGGTCTAAAAGACTAAAATTGCCTTGATCTTCTCAGAGTAGTAAAGAACAATACATGAAAATACTGGCAATATCTACTTATACATGTACATACCAAAGTTCAGAGAAAAGGCTCACTTCCAAGTGCATCGATATTTATCTCTCGTATACATTTCAATCACACATACAAAAAAAAAGAAAAAAAAGAACTTGTTGCTGCCAAAAAAAAACCCATATTTGCAACTTTTATTTTCGTTGCTAATAATTTAAGCAACGCTTATGTACGTTGCCCACATTGCGTCACAAATTTTTGGCAACTTCTACATACGTTGCTTAAATTAATTAAAGCCACGATTTTGACGTTGCTTTATCCGTTGCTTTATTTCTTTATTTATGCAACGTTTCGAACGTGTGACACGTGTCGTTGGATCCCACTGAAAATATAAGATGACATCATTTTCTTTATCAGCAACATATATATCCGTTGCAAATTTTAATAAAATTAGGATTATGTTGATTTGCTTTTCAGATTTCTGAACCTTGGCATTCTAGATAGGCATTTGCACTTATATGAGGAATAACATATGAAAGACCTAATTATCACCACCAAGACAAGAAAGTTGTGCATATTTATCACCAAAAGAACAAAAAGTTATACATGAACAAATAATAGATTCCTCTCATGCTTCAAAAAAATAAATAGATTCCTAGATACATCTTACTGAATGGTTTCACATAATAAAAGGAAATCAGGAAAGAAACCTGATTTACAGAGCAAGAACTGGGTCAATGTGGGTACATTTGGAAGAACTGACATCTGAGTACAGAATCAGAAAAGAAACCCCATCTTCTACAGTAGAAGAAAAACAGCATCGCATAACTCATCCTGAAACCAAATAACTAAATCACCTTCGTATCAACATAAAATGTAAAATAAAATAAAAAATGTAACAAAATTTACAAGTATATAAGTACCTTTGTTGTGGAATGCAGTGGAGTAGCGTCTCTCTCACCCTGCACCAGAGTATTCAAGAGATTAATTATTTCACAGGAGATTCAAGTATGCGGTTCCAGTTTTAGAAACACAACTAAATAGAAAGCGCATTAGAAGTGATACATTTTTTAACAAAATGAATGACATTCAGAGGATTTTTATAATATAATAGCACATACCTGTCTCTTTCGTTCATCTAGGTCTACTGAGATAGTAATCAATCAAGTCCAACATTTTAGTCCGCTGAGAAAATATCAGGACCTGAAAAATAATAGCATTTTAAACGGGTGAATTGGCAGGGACAAACAGATCGGCGAACACACAGATAGTGACTTTCAAATTCTTTATAAATCTACTTTTTGCTTCCAAGCAAGCAGTTTCTCTATTAGCCTATCTAGTAACCAGAATTTACCGCAATGTTCCACTAACTCTTAGATAGGCGGACAAAGGTATGGAGAAAACAAGCAAAAGAGTTTAGACTGGGAAAATCATTCATGAGAGAATGAAATTTTGAGATAGTAAACACAAGATGCATACTTGTTATGTTTTTCTAGGTCCTATTCCGAGAAAAAGTATAGTTTTCTCGGTTCAGTTAGTGAAACTTGCGTCGCAAGGGTAGAACAAACTTTCTTCTGCAGGTTCATAACATTCACAAAAATAGTAAATCTTATGCAAGCATAGTTGAAAAATCTCACCTAGAAAAGTTTGAAAATCTCACCCCTTTTTTCAAATCCTAAAAATAGTAAAGCTTATCCAATGCTCCATAAGTGAGCCTCCTATAGAGAAATGACAAATCGACACTAGTACGTTAACGGTGTGCATTGGCGATCCGTCCATTATGTATTTATATGTACAAGGGCTACTGAGTTTTACCTGATCATGTCTCTGTTGTTAATACTTATGCAATTTGCGAACGTTCTGCATTTGACGACGGTTTGCAGAGATATGCAGCCTCAAGTATAGCTCCTCTTCTGCAGTACACATAAAGAGAGAAGATTCAAGTATACTGTGTTTACAAGGATACATTTATAATTATCTTACCATGCACTGGTATGTACGTACAAATCCATTATTTAACAAAACCTTGCTCTTCATCTGGTCCGAACTCTAAACAGAGATCTCGGTCAACACACCTAAATGCGAACGATCCGCATTTGACGAAGTTTTGCAGAGATATGCAGCCTCAAGTATATCTCCTCTTCTGCAGTACACACAAAGAGAGATGTGATTAATTAAGATTCAAGTATACTGTGTTTACAAGGATACATTTATAATAATTATCTTACCATGTACTGGTATGTACGTAGATTGTACGAGGTATTTAACGAAACCTTGCTCTTCATCTGGTCCGAACTTTAAACAGAGCTCTTGGTTAACACACCTAAACTGTAGCATCATTGCACTAGGTTAGATTCCAATCAATAAGACAACTGCATAAATGTTGACATAAAGAAAAGACATGTTAATTGGAATACATTAATTCAAGGTGTTATATAGCATGACTCTAATCACTACAGAGCTTTGTCCGATATATTACTTCTAAAAAACACTTGTGAATTCAGTCAGGACCCAGTCTTTTATAACAGACAGATGCTGTCAATTTTAGCTAACTTATTGCTTGCTCAGTTTTAGTGGTGATAATAATATTATTGAGAACTAATTAATTAGAGCACTAAAAAAGGATACGGAATTGTATTGAGAATAGTCCTACATGTTCTGTGAAAACTAGTCCAACTCAAACTAGACGGCTTCAATAATCCTCTAGCTTCCATTAGCTTTTTCACACTTACTGAATCATCAAATTACCCAGCCCTGGCATACATGTTGGAGAGGGTCACATAATCCCCAGGGTTTGTTGGTTCCTAACTAAATAGATGCTCTGCGGCTATCTTTCCCATGTCGATATTTTGGTGGGCAGGCATCTAATCAACATGTATGCTGGAGATGGAAGCTAAAATCAATTAAAAGAAAAAAGCATACTTGTCAAGACAATTATGGGGAACCTCCATAGTAAGAAAGATTAATAATATCATGATAAGTTGATGATGTAGATGGTCACAAGTATCAACAGAAGCATGAGAACATAAGCTACAACTAATCAAAGTTAAAGATCATGTCAAATAAATTAAAACTGAAATTTTCACATCAATTTCAACTCTTAGAGTAAGGAAGTACCTCAACTGCCAGCTCATTGATAATCGGTTGAACAGTCAAATCTTGATGTATTGATTTCAACTGATCACATTTGTAAAGGTAGTTATTTTTTTTAGAATTCGCAAGAGCTTTTTCTAGCACAGTCTCTGGTCTCACCTGCGAGCATATAAATCTTAATTAGGAACATCAACAAGCATTTACCGATTGTTTTTAATAAAGAATCCCTGAAAGTTGGTCTATTAGACTATTATACAATCTGGACAGAATTTGACATGAGGAACGGTATTTGTAGTGGTTGGATCAGGCACAGAAGTAAGGCGCAGACAACGATAAAAAAATATATATCCATGGACAGTAAGAATCTGTGTAAACAATTGACATTAGTTAAAACGATAAAAATAGATTGATACAACAATCAAAGTCCTACACATCTTGCATTGATGCAGTAGCAGATGCTTCACTATTCCCATTCCCTCAACTCACCCATTACCATCACGAATTAAATCATGTCCTGCCTGCAGATTTAGTAAAAGCTAATACATAAATAGCAACAAAAACACACCTTGACAAACAAGATCCATACATAGATAAAACTGTACCCATAGTTGCAGATCTTAAACAAAGAACAATACCCAAATAAAAACATAAAATCAAGAAGTAAATACAGATTGTTCTAATTCAAGGAAACATGGAGATGTAAAATATATCTAAAACGACATCTCCATAACCACAAATTACATCAATCTTACCACAATATAACATCAGTAGCTCTCATCAAACCATCAGAAAGTGAGCGACTGCATCAGTGGAGATGTTCGTCATAATTCCTATTACTTTTCCAAACCTAAGAAAACACCAGGAGAACAAACCCAAGTCAACCACTTTAGCAACAACAGTGATGCTAAAAAAAATCCAGAACTAACAACAACAAGAAGACGAACTACAAATTTCAGTCAAATCTACACCAATTTTTACCTGCATCACCACCACTAGCATCCTTTCTCATAGAAAATCCAAGGGTTTCATCACATGCACTGAACAAATGATGCTCCAGCACCAACCAAACCCAAAAATATGTAGCACTAACCACACCACCATCACTACATACAAACAGTTAAAACATCACAAAACTGAAATCAAAAGAAACCCATGCTTTAAGACTTCATCAAATGCATCAAACAAAAAGGGAAAATGCAAAATCTTTATAGAATCAAGCAATAAGGGCAAAAATAAAATCAAGCAACGATAACAAAAACAATTAAAACGATTAGGGTTTATACCTGGTGAAGTCTTCTTCTTGTACTCTCAGCTATGTCAAATATGAGATGAGGGTTTGCTTTGATTTCTGGGAAAAAAAATAACTGGATCATTAACCATCAACGCGTGCAGCCAATCTATACCAGCCAATCTTTAAATCCCACCATCGTTGATTCACCATGCATCTACAGATACAAAAAACCCAACTATAATCAAAAATTACACCAAGTTAGGTCAAAATTAAACATGATTAAGCAACAAATTAAGTTACGATTTATAGTTGTAAACAAAGTTGGGATTGCAAATCAGCTATCAACGAAGTAAGGTTTTTGTTTTCAGAAACAATTTTTCTTTCTAGGTTTAAGAAAATTTTGAAATTCTGTTTACAGATCTACCAATCTGGAAGAGGGGTTGTGTTTGGGTTATTAGGATTTAGATGTATAAGGTTTTGATTCTTGGTTTTGGTGAAATCAGAGCAGAGCTCATCACTGCTTCTCGAGTTGGAAGAAAGAGGTTTCTTCGGAAAGAGTTGGGTTTTGGAAAGAGATAAAAGAGAGAGAGTTGTCGATATTTCTGGAAGTCTTCTGAAATATAAAAAAAAAATCATTTCTTTTTCATTAAATATCAAGAATAACGGGAGAGTGATTGGTTTTGGGAGGGAAATGAATTGGGGATTCAACTTTGGGTGGGAAATCAATTACTAGAGTTATGTAAGTGATAGATTTTAGGGGGGAGAAAATTTAGGATTCAATTTTTGGGAGGGAATTGAATTTCTAAAAAAATTAATGAGTTAAAATTAAATCAAAAAATAAAAGTGATTACCAATAATAAAAAAATTATATTTACACCAATGCAACGTTTACTTATGTTGCACATACGTTGCTTAATTATTGCTAAATTAAATTCTAATTAAAGCAACGTTTTAATTGATCCGCAACGTATATAGGCGTTACTTAGGGTGCAACATATATATCCGTTGCAAACCGAAAATTAACGAGGCAAATTCCCTGATATGGTGTAGTGTTTGGCTTCTACTCCGGCGGATACGCTACAAAGAAGTGATTCAACCATCCTTATATTTCCTTATTTTGTAATTGCTGAAACAAAAACATAATGAAAGAAAAAGGAAGAGAATGCTCAAAACAGAAACATCACAAAATAATGTATATAAAAATAGGAGAGGGTTTCGAAACACCCAAGGTTGAGGGTTTCGAAATCTCACCGGCTGAATAGTTCTGAATATTTCTTTTGAACCCGGCAGATTAACTCCAGTGAACCATGTACTTTCCTATGTACGACCCTGAACAAAGGGAAGCCAATTAGTTTTAACGCACCAAAAAAAGAAAGTAAATATGTCAGAAAGAGCGGTGCAAGGTTCCATCCATGAACTCTGGAGTGGGAAGGTCTAAAAGACTAAAATTTCCTTGATCTTCTCAGAGTAGTAAAGAACAATACATGAAAATACTGGCAATATCTACTTATACATGTACATACCAAAGTTCAGAGAAAAGGCTCACTTCCAAGTGCATCGATTTTTATCTCTTGTATACATTTCAATCACACCTACAAAAAAAAGAAGAAAAAAAGAACTTGATTGCTGCAAAAGATAGAATTACTCTCTTCTCACCTACAAAACCAAAACGAAGATAAATCACTAATCATTAATAAATGAACTTCTCAAGATCAAGTTTGTTGTTATCAATACCATAGGTAATGTTTCCTTTTTAGTAATAACATTATTGTCGGTTTGCCAAACAGTGAAACAGTAACAAAAAACGAAATTGAGCACAAAAAATTCCAAAGGAAAAATAAAATGGTAAAGTCCAAACCAAACAAATAAGAAAAGAAAAAGAATAACGATAATTGGTTACCTTGTCAGGGACTGGAGTTATAATTGATTACCTTGACACCTAAATTATAAGAACCAAGCATTCCTGTACCGTTTATATATATATATAGCTCCGTAACTTGGTTTCTAAGAAAAATGCGATCGACCTCTTTTTCTGGCAGTTCCTAGAATTTCTTTGAATATATATCTGCCACGTTTGCAACGAATCCCTGCCGAGACAAAAGGATACTACATAATCAACACCTAATACGAATACGAATGAAAATCAAAATATTACAATCCATAATGACTGTATTTTAGGCACCGGATAGAGGATAATAAGAAAAGGATTGGCTGGTAACATGTATCACTCTATCTTGTATATTTTCCAAACCAATAACTGTTTTTTCTTCTAATTCCCCAAGTTCGAATAGAGATTGCTCGTAGAAAGCTTATTCAGTAGATGGATATCCTAGATGTTCATGTAATCATCAGAGTACCAATTATTATATTTAGAAAGCTCATCAACTACCAGGTCAAACTGATGAAATGCGCATAAAATTTTATGAAAAGCTCCAATGAAGACGCATAAAAAGCTTACCTGGACAAAACCCTAGGAATTCACTAATAGCTTCTACTTCAAATTCTATGATTTTCAACCGCGAATAATGGTTCCAAAAACAATCACGAATAGCTACATTATATAATTATGATATCCATCCCGTTGTCAACAATAGTACCTTCATCAAACAATAAATATTATCAGAACGCATAATCAAGAAAAACCCCCAAAAACACTAAATAGTTTTACTTGTAACCGATATTATCACGATTGTTACCAAGAAGAAGGATGCTGCCAACAATTCGAAGAACATATATAGTTTGTTATACAGAAACAATGTTAACTAAAGTAATCTCAAAAAAGAGAAATCCATACGCACCTTATACGGGTATGCTAACAAATCAATACGGGACTATAATCAAACAATCAAAGAAATCTAACACAGTGAAATCCTTTAAACCTTAGGATACACAAACCTTCTTCTTATATTCGTCTTCATGATCATCCACAAATCCTTTAAATCCATGTGACTTTGCATTACCTCCTAAAGCACAAAGTGAAAACCCTGGAAAAAAATCCACAATAATGCATTAGTAACTTGACTTCCTTGTTTGTTCAACCAAAGAACTAAGAAGAAAATACAAAATAAAAATTAAAAACTCAAACTTTAAAAAAACAGAAAGCATTATTACATAAAACTCAAGAAGAAAGAGAAGAAGAGAGAAAGAAAAGCTTAGGGTTAGATTTTTTATTTTATTTTTTGCATAAGATCTTAAACTGAAAATCATCGATACTTAGAATGGTAAGTATCTACATTAGCTTAGAAATCTTAGATTAGTTTCTCAAATTAGATTTAGCATGAATGGTAACTAAGCACCTCCGAATTTGTTTCTCAAAAATAAGTATCTACATTAACTTACGTATACACGTAAAATTTGGCATAAATTGAACTGCAAACATTCCATATACGTACTGTATAGGAAATATTTAGCTTGCATGACAAATTCATGACTTAACTTGTTGTTCACGTAATTATATCAAACCATTAATAGCGATAATATAAATACAGAAGATTCAACCTATTTTGGTATATAAGAACCAAAATATGGAAACTAATAAGACCCAAGTATTTTCACCATTTTTTTGGTATTTATTCCCGTTTTTTATATATTAAGATTTGGCATAAAAAATCAAAATGCGGAAATTATCAGATTTCCCAAAGATTTTCCGATTATTTATTTATTTATTTATTTATTTATTCAACATCGATTTGGAGCATCGGATCGAATCAATCCTATCTAAAATTAACGGCCACGAAATGTAAGAGGGCTAACTTTGATTTCAGCCAATCAGGAGCGAAGATTCCGTTCACCGACCAATGGGAAAGGAGGTTAGCGCAACTCTCGACGTGGTGTGAGAGATGTGGTTGGGTGTTCAGGTTGTTGATATAATTTTCGTATAGTAAAAATCAAAAGGGAAAAAAAATAATACTACGGAGGGAGTATGTAACCTCTATTTCTACTTTAGAACAATTTGGATTTTGACAATTAACATTATTGAGATATGATTCGTGGGATTTTCTGTAATTTGGTTTAAGTTAGGGGTAATTTAAGTGTTGTGTACCTTTTACTGGAAGCATCAATAATAGTGAGACTTGTCTTGTAAAATGGGGATTGAGCACACATTAATGCACTAGCAGTAATGCATGTCAAATTGTTAGGTGCACAGGTATATGATGTTTAGTTTCTCTTTTTGCTGATAATAACTTGGGTATGCCAAATTAGCATCGAGTAGTTGGTCGTAATGATTTTGTTAGACTGGGTCTTATGGAGAAGCCCAAACTCTTCCCAGCGCAAAAAACCGTCGCCTAAACCCCTCTTCCCGCTATTCTTTCCTGGTTTTTGGGAATCCCAGCGGGAAGACTCCGAAGACGGGCAATGATTAGTCGTTCTCAAAAAGTGAAAAACGGAGAGCCATTAACCGTTGTAGATTAAAAACCGGGTAATGATTGTCCGTTCTTATGGAACGGACAACGGTTGGCCGTTTTGTTAAATGAAAAACGGGCACTCATTAGCCGTTTCTTGACTTTTTACAATTTGTTATTATTGAGAGGAAGAGGCAACAGATGACGAAGCTAACCATAAGGTCCGTAACTAATTTTCAGCTGAACATTTTCAAACCAAAATCGAGCCAAAACTGTTTTTATCTTGGCTGTAATATGAATTCAAACAAAACCCATCTCCCAATTCGTCTCAAATACTCGACATCTCTTCACTACCATTACCAACACCAAGTAGCAGTGAACCCTTTTCACATCAAATATACTGATTTGTCTCTGTTCAACAGAACTCAAAATAAATAAAGACAAAGTAAGAGCTACCTTGTGCAACCGAACTAAACCATTAGCAGATGAAAGTTAGTTTACTTACAAGATTTGGGTAGAGTACTTTGAATCCTAAATCCAGTGGAAGAAGTAAATATTTACCGTTGGTTTTGTTGACGGTGGGAGGAGATGGATGAGTGTTCGTGTGTTCTAGTAGGATTAGGAGTTATGGGTTGCCATTATACTTGAATTTTGCAGGGAGTTGGAGAGCTCTAAAAGACAACTTGGTATGCACAGGCTCACCAATGAAATGCTCATGCATTGTTCGGGAAAAGTCCTCAACCAACACCAACTTCTTTTTCCACTGGCAGGGTTAGTCTTCTTTCTTTGTTCTGTTCTAATTAATGGAAGCTATAACAATAAATACTTCCACTCAACCAAGCTATTGTTCTGCACCAATTCTAACTGCTGGGAAGATAACGATCTTGATAAGTTAAGTTGGTTTGTTTACTACAAAGAGTTGATATGAAGCAGACTTGGTTGAAAGCGACAAAATTCAAATCCAAAATATGGCTACTGGGTCTTGTCTGTTGACCAGTCAAGATGAAAAAGAACGGACAATGATTTTCCGTTTCCCTTGAAAAGGGTAATGGTTATCCGTTCTGGAGAGAACGGTTGATGATTTTCCGTTTTTTTTGCTTAGAACGGGCAATGGTTAGCCGTCCTTTGATTTCTCAGGGAATTACCATTAGAGCTAGGCTCTTCCCAGGCTGATGTGTAAAGGCATTTGGGAAGAGGTTGGGCATCTCCATAAGACCCGGTCTTATACATTAACTCGAAACTTATCGAAATGGCTTTTAATCATTTAGTCTTGAGCACTAATGATCGGAAGGAATAAAATATGTTCCTGGCTACAATATCTGATTACATGGGTTTCTGGTTCTAGACTAGATATGTTGTTAATAGGTGAATTTTATGGGTGTGGTGTCTGTATCTATCACAGATGATTGGATGCATACGTACATTTGTTTAGATCCCATCGAGGTATTCAATGCATCTCTTGATACTGCCAAGACCGTTGTATATCATGAAACCATGGGATTGTTTGAGTTTGACAAATTCTCTCATGGGACAACTGTATGTGTCCCACTTGCATCTTTCGGATTATTGTATGTATGCCTATGACTCCCCACTGTTGTCTAACTTCACCCCATCTTCTACTGAAGTTTATTGTAAACTATTTCAGGAAATTAACATGAAATTCTGAGCTAACTGAGAAGGGAGTAACAACAATCATTGGAGGTGGTGACTCAGCCATAGCTATGCTTCTGAATATTAGTAAGTACCTCGAACCGGGTGCAGATCCCATGTCCACTCCTTGCATGTGCCCGCATGTCCCACTAGTTAGATTTTGACATGTGGCTTCCTTTTTTTTCATAATTTAATTATCTTATTTACGGTTAAAGATAAATATAAAAACATAAAAACATATATATTGTTACCATTTTTATCTCCCGAACCAAAAATCCAAGCTTACGGTTCGGTTCCTTATGAATAACAAAGTTTTTGCATCAAAAAGTTTTTTCATTAAAGGGAAACACATATAATAGGTTAATGATCTTCCAATAGTTACGATGCAATTACAACAGGTATTTTAGTGAACTTAGTTATATCATTTTTAAGTCAATTATTGTCCTTATTGCTGAAATCCTATGTTAAGACTTTAATTTATGTGATTAAATTGTAAAACCAAAACTATAAAAAGGAGCTTAAAGTTTATATATTTTTTGGTTTTGTAGGGTTTACCCAACGATGCTCAGCTTGAAGAAGACGATCTCCAAGTGCGGCGCAAATTGGATTTCGGTAAGGGCATCGACTTAAATATTTCTTTAGATGATATCTCTATTGAAGAGTCGAATGAAAATGTCGCACGTGTTGAATCAATTCACTCTAGAATAAGAAAAGAACAAATTCCAGTACTAGGAATGGAGTTTGAAACAGAAGAAAAAGCCTACACTTTTTACAATACATATGCATTTTATTTTGGATTTAGTGTGAGAAAAAGTAAATCCCATTTCTTTAGCAATGGGAAATTGAGAAATAGACTATTTGTTTGTCATGCTGAAGGTAAACGTGACGTAGATACTCGTGATGCCGCTAATGTCAAGTCTCACCGTGCAGAGACAAGGTTCGAGTGTCTAGCTAGGATGAAAATCAGTTGTGTTTCAAACGGTGATATGTATTGTGTTATTGAATTTATTCCTAATCATACACATGTTACATCTAGTCCTTCGAAGACACATCTTTTTAGATCTCATAGGAAAATGAGTGCTATAAATATAGCTCAAGCCGAAATGGCGGGTCTGGAATAAATCCTAAAGAAACAGTAGAATTTCTGAGTAGACAAGCAGGTGGTATGTATTAATTAAGATTCTCTAAATGACAGAATACTGCTTGGTATGGAACAAGGTATATGCCCATGCCATCACAGTTCTTTGTTCAGGTACAATTTTTTCTTTCGTCACTTATATGATTCAGCAATGTTAACATGTCTTGCAATGAGGATTGGTGATTAATTATTTAGCTTTGTAATATTTGACTGTATATATTTTTCCAAATAGCAATGTAATACGGGAGCCTACTATCAACCGTACTCGGACGGTGTACTTAACACCTTCCAGGTAATTTTTGTGTGCTTAACTTTGTTTTGAATACCTGGAAAAAAGAAAATGACGTTTAGCTTTTATCGCAGGAACAACGAGGATTACAAGGACAGAGATTGCAAACACGACAAATCTATAACTATCGCCAGTAGTTCCACACCAGAAGAGCTGAATTAACATCCAAGTAAGACGAGAAGACATGCTTTGGAGCCGATCAGTGATCAGATGGCCTCACTAGAATGTTTGGAGTTGCGTCTTATTGTTTAATTGCCGCAATCCTTGTAACAGATTTGGATGACATGAAAAGTATAAGATATTAAGTTTACATTTACTTATTTTATTTAAACTTTGTTGGCTACATTTTATTTTATTTGATTGAAAAACTCATAACTATATTATTCGTACTCGTCTTGAAGTTCACCATATTACAGGAATTCAACTAGAAATCATTCCAGAAACACGTTGGACGATGATGTTTGAGAAAGAGTTTGTTAAAGATTGTGATGAGTATTCTCCTAATAATCTCAAAGTGCAGTGAAAAGAAAAAAGAAGAAAAAGGAAATATGTAGATTTTGGTTCGGGAGATAAAAAAAGGTAACAATATATATGCTTTTATGTTTTTATATTTATCTTTAACCATAAATAAGATAATTAAATTATGAAAAAAAAAGGAAGCCACGTGTCAAAATCTAACCAGTGGGACACGAGGGCACATACAAGGAGTGGACATGGGATATGCACCCAGTAAAATTCTTTGAAATTCCATATTTGAATTATCTATATTATCAGTAAGTACCTTTATAAAGTTCTGGAATGTTAAATTATTTATATTATCATTTCACACGGTATCATTGTTGTTCAAATGGTTGTGATTTGGTCTGAGTAAATATACGATTTCTAAATTGGATCTTAACAAATGATTTTTTACCAAATATTTTTTTTCAATGAGTGAGGTACCCGACAAAATCGTTGACAAAACTGGAGCTGAAATTGGAGAATGTTTCTGAATTGGACTGCTTGTAGGATATTATGCTTGAATTTCTTGCCGGTAAGATGACCGTGCGATTGTTGATTACCTCTTCGTGGTGTACTATTTAGGAAAGATGAACTCTAGAAAAACAAGCTTGATAGAACTTGCATATGGCTGGGCAATGCTTATTTCTATTGTGATCAATAATACTGCGGTTAGCGTAAACGTCATGTGCGAAAACTTTGTGTAGTTATAATAAGCATAGATGTCAAATGCAACAGGTCATTTTTAGGTGCAAAACATTTTTATGTACCTGCCATTTTTGAGCACAAATTGCTACAATAAGCTCATATTGAGATACTAATTTCTTGTTTTACAACGCTAGTGTGGCAGCCCGGAAATTTTTTTCCTTCCAATCGGCCGTGGAGTTCGGTCAACTGACAAGTTCCAAATTCTCTGAGCTGCCATTTGGGATGCACGGGTTGAAAATAGTTTGTAAACAAGAGTAAAGTTATGATTTAATAAAAAGTACATGAAAATTTTATTCACATTATCAAAACAGTTAGCCGAAAAGTGTGGAATACAAATTATCGACAAAAAACTATTTAAACATGTCGACCCACACTTATTAATTATAATACTCTTTTTACAAACAACAACATCAAGAAAAGAGAATAACACTTTTTTTTACAAACCAATCTAGAAGGAAACTACAACAATAAGAAAAGATAGTATCAATTTTTCGCAAACTAAAACAATAGCAAAATACATTATCCTTTTTCACAAACCAACCCAGATACACATGAATATACATGAACACAAAGTGATGTACTCACTTTGACCCCGAAAGCTCAATGCACCAAGCTTAAGAAAGCTTACTACCTCAAGCCGCCCTTAAACTCTGTGGAAAACAAAACAAAACAAAACAAAACAAAACAAAACAAAACAAAGGGTGAGCCACAGCCCAGTAGAGAGTTAACGATACGAAACACGAGTATAAAAAATGCCCAAATACAGATAACGATAAGATATCAAATCGAATAAAGCATAAACAACGCGTTAAGTTGTTGAGCACATCCAAACTGAAGTATCAAAGGCCTTACCAAGCCAATACACAATCAAAATCATCTTAAACAAGTGAGTTTGTAATAATCTACTGTGAGGGTCCGAATAACCATCTGTCGAGGTTTATCAGAAAACCACCCTATCGTTCCGGACGATCTTCCGCAGGTCATCATTAATATGAATTGCCCCTTGTGGGCCCGACAAACTCATCAGTAGGGTTTGTAACCAAAAGGATGCTCAACGCAATTCATAAATAGTTCGCAAACATCGTTAAATACGAGAATCGATCAACCATCAACCAAATATTGATTCACAAACCTGAAAGAAACTTACCTTAGCTTTTCTCGCATAAAACAAGATCATAAATACATGTAAGTATCAAATCATAGAGCTGGGCAAACCTCAAAATCATTAAGTGCACTTAAATCAAAGATTTTGCACGAAAGATTCATTTTTAAACCACTATTGTTCAAAGCTTACCATGTAAAAGACAAGATCATAAAATCCAAGGATGTATCAAAACATAAAGTTGGGCAAAAATCAAAATCGATAAATGCATCAAATTAATGAAATTTGTGCGACAAAATCCGTTCTCAACCAAATGCGTTTTAAACCATTTAAACTCATAAATATCCATGGGGTTTGATGCAAGACGAACTCAACCAATCTTATAATTTTAGAAAATATAGAAGGCCTGTATTCATGTAAAACTACAAAAAACGAATACATACAATAGCTCAAAGAACTAAAGACGTAAGTACAAAACAACAATACAATTTTTCAGAAATTTCAGATTACAGAGCCTGTTTTCAAAGAATTGTATAGACTTCGTTATACAATGAAAATGAGTGTTTCTTGGCTCATTTTGAAGAATATAAGATAAGCTTTCACATAAAACTAATAGGAAAAATTAATGAGTTCTATAGCTGTGTAAAAGTACTTAAATAAAACTGGACAGAACATACGTTTTCAGAAATCGCAGTTTCAGCAGTCTATATTCAAAAATTCGTGCAAAATTCTTTACCCAACGGAATTAAGCAAATTTGGTTTCGTTAGAAAGATTATAAAGCCCAATTTGACATAAAAATGATAAGCAAAGATAATCATGTACATAGGTGTATTCAAAGATCTCAACAAAACAGGACAGAATTCAAGTTCTCCAGAAATTTCAGTTTCAACAATCTATATTCAAAAATTCGTACAAAATTAATTACAAAATGAAATTCAGTGAATTTGGTATCGTTAGAAAGCTAAGAAACCCCACTTTGATATAAAAATGATAAAAAAAGTTAATTAGCTGCATATATATGTTTAAACATCTCAACAAAACAGAACAGATGTGCAGTTCTTCAGAAAATTCAGTTTTGGTAGTCTGCAATCAAAAATTCGTAGAAAAATCATAGTTCAATGGAATTTAGCAAACTTGGTATCGTTAGAAAGCTGAGAGAGTCTTCTTTAACATAAAAATAATAGGAGAAGCTTTTGAAGTACGTATCTATATGGAAAAGTCATGACAAAACAGTACAGCTGCAGGGGTTTCAGAATTTCAGTTTACAAACAAGTTTATGAGATTGTTTAAAAGTGAAATTGATGTTTCAAGACAACAAGATGAATACCAAATACCCAATTTAACAACCTAATTGAATTCAAAGCAAACACAATTGAGATTAAACATCAACATGACCAAATTATTGAGAATTGAAAACAATCCTTCATGAAAAGAAACTTAAACGAAAAAGAATTCCCATGTATCGACTTCCAAAAAGAAGAAGTGATTTCTATGAAATTGAAAGAACCCATGGATAGTTTTAAACGTAAAATAATTTAAAGATCAAGTTAGATGAAATCCCTAACTTAATTCATGAACCCTAAATTGAAATCAATGAGAACAAACATTCAATGACTTAAAATATAACAAATCCATCTTACAACGTTTCTTAGGAACATGAATTAGATTAAATATGAAATCAGAGAATACAATTTCATCAAAGTGAATTCAAAACAGTTTTAAGTAAGAATTTTCCCCCTACCTTTTGTGCAATAGAAACTCCATAGCAACCAATCCGAATTAAACCACCAAACGCGTTGTTAAATCAAGTTTTGGTGATAGAATTTCTCTTTTGTTTGCTGTAGGAAGGAAGAGAAATCAAGAGTAAAAGGAAAGAGATGGTTCTGTAATGAAAATCAAGAGAAAATGTTTATTAAGGAAGACAAAAAGTCTAAAATGCCCTTCTTTTAACTTAAAATCGACACATGCCCATAGCAGGTGTCATTTAATCGCAAATTCGAGTTTAAAAACTCTATTAACGTCCGTGCACACTATGGGCAGGCTCACACAAAAAGAAATATTATTTCTCAGGCAAATTTCAAGTGTTCCGCAATCAAAACACAACTAGGTTTCACACTCCACATTGTGCTGCTCCTAGTCTTCCAATCCAAATGGAATGGGCTTGCACCCTAAAATTTTATGGAAAAAAAACGCGGGTATGACAACTAGGGTGAGACAAAGTGTTCATATTATATGAAGATGAAACTATGCAAGTTTGGTTTAGCATGTAAATTTTATCGTGCAAATTCATCTGGTGCATCTATGCCTGCACCAACAGTTGTACCTGCACCTACATTTTATCCCATTGTGCAGTCTCCGTGTACCTTCTCTGACATATTGATGGGCGCATACTAGATGGCAAGTTCTAAGACCTCATTCTTTGCTGGTTCATATGTACAAAAAGCTTTTGCGCCTATGTTGCTTCCCCCATGAACGGTTCCCAGGTTGAAGTCCTTATCTGGTACATGCATGATAGCCTCTTCTCATTTGATATTTTTTGAAATGATTTACTTTATATGTAAAATTGATTATTAGTCTTCTTTTATAAAATTCAAGAAAATGATGGTCAATTATATGTGCTTGCCTGTATATTTAGATTAGGTTAGCAAATGTGATTTCAAGAAAATAACTAGGGTGTACAAATTGGTGCATATGCGAAAAAACGACTCCATAAGCTTACGACTGCGTTAAAAACTAGAGTGTACAAATTGGTGTAATGTGAAAAAAATGATTCTATAAAACTTATGCTTACATAAATAACTAGGGTGTACAAACTGGTGCACATGTAAAAAAAAATGACTCCATAAGCTTATGCTTACATAAATAACCAGGGTTTACAAACTGGTGCACGTGTGATACTTTAAACATTTTTCATCACATGCAAAAATAGGTCTGCATGTGGATATGAATGATCGCCTTTATGCATGTTTTGGGGTGTACATATTGGTGCACCTATGTAATTCCCATGAAAAAGTAGGTTTGTCTCCGATTATTAATAATCGATTTTATGCATGTTTTTTAGGGGTGTACATATTGGTGCACTTGATGAAAAAATAGGTTTGTGTGTGGTTATGAATGACTGATTTTATGCATATTTTGCAGAGGTGTACATATTGGTGCACCTATGTAATTCCCACAAAAAGTGGGTTTGTGTGCAGTTATGAATAATCCATTTTATGCATGTTTTATAGGGCGTACTTATTGGTCCACCTGTGTAATACCCATGAAAAAATACGTTTTATGTAGTTATAGAAAAGAAGAGGGTACCCAAATACACCACAATCTTTTATTTATCAACCTATAAGTCATCTACCGAATGTGATCGTCTATGGACAAAGTCGAGACAGTACGACAACTCGGTTCACACTTCGTGTGATCGTCTATGGATACAAGATCGAGACAATACAACAACAAGATAACTTGTGTGATTGACTATGGATACAAGATCGAGACAATACAACAACAAAGTGTGTACTTGATAGTAGGTTCAGTAATAACCGGAGCTCTATAGGATCAATATCAAGTATTACGGAGTTAACGTACTTGTGTATTTTACTTAATTATAATAACAATTTAATGATGAAAATAAAGTAAAAGACACAACAATATTTTGTTAACGAGGAAACCGCAAATGCAGAAAAACCCCGGGACCTAGTACGGTTTTGAATACTCTCACAATTAAGCCGCTATACAAAATATAATACAAACTTCGTATAGTTGAGACCAAGCAGACTACTCCTAGCTACTTAGTTCCCTCAGTATCCCTGCACCTTCGACTTCTAGAGTCTCGCACATGAATAGCCAGTCCTTTAGATCGTATTCCAAACAACAAAGGGAGAATCTGTTTGATAACCACTTTAATCAATCTTACTAGAAGATAAGATGAGTCGTTGAGAAAGGCTCTTATGTTTAATCTAATAAACTTCTTTGTCTGATTAGATCAATCTATCCAATAACTACCGAAAATGTCAAGTCTAGATTCGCACTCAATCAATATAGATCTCAAAGATAAATATAAAGAATGCCGATCTCAAGCAACTAATCAATCAGATCTATAAAAGATAAATCCGATTCTAGTTGGATCCCAGCTGATCAAGGTTTGTGCACTAAATCCACAAGATACGAAAACTAATAAGTATTCTTTTTCGTCTTCAAATCTTCTATTGCCTTCAAATACCTTCACAACACCACTTGAATCTCTTGTGATCAATCTCGCACAGAACAGAGTCTGTTAACAATGGAATATCACAAGATGTCTTTAGATCTAACAACAGTTCTAAAGATCCCGTCGATACTTTGATCTGGTCTGAGTGAATCTTATATCAAAAGAGAAGATTCTCAAGAATAAACAAACAAGGTATAATCAAAGTTTCAACAACCATTAATCAATCAAATCAAATCGAAAACTAATAACAATGCAATTATTTAGTTTCCCACCAACGGTACTCGTAGAGCTTCTTGATCCCACAGAAGTTTTTAAACGAGCGGTTGTAAGAGATTTCACCTAATTATGATACTTTCCTCTCCGAATAGACGGCTCCACCAGAAACAATAAGAAATGAAGTTTGCCTGGCTCTTAGGATAGTTTGCTAAAAACGCAAACTTAGATATTTATAGACCAAGGATGTTTGGACACCAAGGAATTTCAAAAACAGAAAATATTCTCAAGATATGCAATGAATGTTCAAATTCAGTTTTCCTAATTCCAATAAATGTTGGTCCAATATTTCTGAAATCTCTCATAGAAAATCTTCAATTAGTAAATGTACATTACTAATTTTTATTCTCTAGAGCTATGCATTAATTGCTGGTAATTAAAGAATATAAAACCAAAAACCTTAATTTATTTCTGCACAAGATCACCTTGAGTACCAAGGAATATCTTTGAACAATAAATGAGGAAACCGCAAATGCATAAAAACCGCAAAGTCTTCGACTTTGGGTCGTAGCAAATCTTAGTTGTGGGTGAGATCAGCTAAGGGAATCAAATGCGCAGAGTCTTGCGAGATTCAAGAGGCGTAAGGAATTCGATTGTACCTTAATCGGTGTGAGACTTGGTTAAGGATTAATTACATTCGAGTCAGAAGTTAACTTGTAATAGGCTAAAGTCTGTAGCGGCTTAATATAGTGTGGTGTTCAAGTCTAGACTAGGTCCCGTGGTTTTTCTGTGCTTGCAGTTTCCTCGTTAAACAAATCTGTCTCCCACAGATAAGTCTATTCTGGTTGTTGTTTCCGTCTGAAGATAAAGATCAAGGTGAACAGGAAACTCAACTAATAATCCGGTCTTATACTCCCGAAGAGCAGCCTAGAAATATTAGTCACCTCATAATAACCTAACTGATTAACATAAGAAGTTAATGCGGAATCACAAGAGTCTGAGATGAAGAAACTGTTGTGATTACTTATTATATCTTACCTATCGGAGATAAATTTCGAGAAAATCTTAGAGAAGATTAAACTCAATACGATAGAAAAAGTAAGATCAGGATATGCAACTACAGAGAAAATAGTTGGACCTGGCTTCACGAATCCAAACGAAGTCTTCAAGTCGTTAACCCTAATAATGGTTTTCAAAAGAACTGTAAACCTAGGTTAATAGAGAACCGACTCTAGTTTGCAACTAGGACACACGAGAGTGTCGGGATTAGGTTTCCCAGATGCTAGATTTCTCCGTTATATAGTCTTTCAAATCAGGGTTGCTTACAATCAAAGCTAAGATAGCTTAGTAACAAAGCAATTAATATTCATCGTTAGATGAACTCCTGATTTAAGATTCAAGCTAAGTCTGCTTAGAAAATAAGCAATCAATCTCCACCGTTAGATGGTGTTAGCTTGGTACACACAAATGAAATATACCTATATTTAGATATGGGTTAACCGTACCTAAACGTGTATAACAAGTTGGCTCAATAACAGTTAACCGAAGTTAGCCATATGAACACTTTAAGCTTAGCCATATTCATCTAACACTTATATATCAAATATGATAATAAATCAATCATGATAGATAATAAAATGAATCTAAATGTGCTTTAAGAGAGTTGTTCAAATGTTCACTATCTCATAGAAATATCCATGAACAATTTGAAACATATTCGGTTTGGTTTACAATTGTACAAAGTACTTATACAAGAACCAATTCATGAACATAATGCCACGGTTTGTAAAGAAAGTTCGCATACCTTAATTCATTAAAGTTCCAGGGACTTTAGTTCGCAAACTGAGTTCGCAAGCAAACCCGAGTTCATGAGTATGAGTTGTCATACTTACCGATTTTAGAACCTAACCACTGTGTTCGCAAACTGAATATGCGAACCACAGTTCCGGACCTAGCCTAGTCTTGTCGTTCGCAAACATTGTTCACAAACAACAGTTCTGGACCTATCACAGGTAATCTCGTTCGCAAACAAGAGTTCCGGACTTGAACTAGTACTTCACAGTTCGCATACTAGGTAAGCATACTGTGTTGTATCCAGACATTGGTAGTAGTTCTAAAACTCTCATTCAATCATTAAAACATCCTTGGAAGACAACAATGGTAATCTTACACATACCACTAGCTTCAAGTAATTTTCAAATGATTAATCGATCAATACGAAACTTCCCAAGTTAACATCAAATGATTGTCTCACACAAATCATGTAAGATGTTCAAGGTAATTTTCACATGATTATCTTGACTTAATATTTAGTTTCCAACAAATGAATTGTTTACAACTAAACTTGTCAAGTAGATAATGAAGCATTCTAAGCTTTAAACTTGTATTTCGAAAAAATATATAAATGAGATAAACTTGGCTCAAAATTTTAAATGTGTATAACACAAAGTCTATATAGATATATGACTTAGTCTTATTAGAAAATAGAATTGAATAGACTTATGAGTGATAGATAAGTTTTAGTCTCCACTTACCTTTTGTCGACGAAGTTCCTCCAAGCTCTTCAGTAGATCTTCTTCTTCAAATGGTGAACGTCGTGAAGTCTAATGCTCAACTACACACTTCTATCATAATCCGAGACATAGCTATAAGTAGACTAGAAATCAAGTATATAGTTTTGATCAACTAAACTTGACAAACAAGCTTGAGATAGAAACGTTTGCGAGTTCAACCGAGCAGTGCTCTAACAATCTCCCACTTTGTCAATTTTAGTAACAAAACTATCAATATATATGAATTACAAAATAAATAAACTTTGTAGCTTCTGATCCATCATGAATGGTACCAAATTTTCTTTTACGCCTCTAACTGATGCATTGCTTGAATCTTCTGAAATAGTTAGGAAAAATAAATATGAAGTGCTAAGTTCAGAATTGGGTTTTAGAGATGATGTTGAGGGTGCTGTTTTGGAGGAAGTTCAGCAAAGTATTGTTGAAGATTTAGATGAGGAAGAGTTGCGGCTAGTATGGCAGCTGAAGTTAAAAGCTCAAAAGAATGGGGTACGGTTATTAATGAAATTAAAAACAAGAATAACAATGTTTCAATGATTGATAAGGCTACAGGTTCAGTTGAGAACTCAATTGAAACTATTGATGCAGAAAAGAAGAATGCTTTTCTTGACAGATTAGAAGTTATAAGGCAACAAAGGACAGAAAATATTCTCAATGAGGAGGAGCTTAAAGAGGTAGGCAACATTAAGAATGATGAAGTTATGACTAACATTATTAGAAATCCAGCCTATAGGAAAGAGTATTTTAAGGAAATAAGGGAGCTGTTGGAGAGAGTAACAAAGAAAAAACCTCAAACTCCTATTAAGCTTGTTCCTGGTGGTAATTATGCTTCGGATGAAGATGAATATGATGATATGTATGAAGATGAGTATAATGAGTATTTTGGAGACCCTGATGTTTTGGCGGAAATCCTTGCTGGTCTCCAAACTAAGATGAGGAATTTTAAGGTGGGAAAGGGGCGGAAACGTTTTTAAGGTCCTTTTGTTCTTCTTTTTGTTAGTTATTTGTGTTTAGGAGTTTTTTTTTGAGCTTCTAGTGTTATTTGCTGTTATTTTTTCACCCTTTTGGTTTATGGGGGTGAGGGGACTTGAGCCCTCATTGTAATTCTTGTAATTACGTTTTTTTGCTTTAATAAACCATTGGACTTAGCAAATAAAAATCTGATCCATCATGCTTTATTTCCTTGGCTCTTCAACTTCCTTGAATTCTTCGTTACTTCAAGTTTTTCATCGATTCTAAACGTGTTCAACTCAGCATCATTGTTGTTGAAGATTTGTAGCAATAACAATACGAAAACGAGTATTCTCAGTCATTGTTATTTAGTGTCATAGTATTATTATAAAGAATCAAAGTCCAACTGCATCACAATTTTGAAATAATACTACGGTGATATCAAGGTAGTTAATATCGCGTATCGGTCAGGTCCTATACACCTATACAAAAGATTATATCTGTTTTTATCGATGACACATCATTAAAACTAGAATTTCAAATGTTTTTTAAACCATAGTAAAAAAATAATAAAAAGCATACACATATCTCGAATTTCCAAAATACAAGGTGGTTCATTAGCCAACGTTATGATTGTTGTCCCATTATTCCGGTAAATATTTCTTATTATCCTTCACTTTTATCTTTTATATTTCCCTGCCTTGCAATCGAATATGATTTTCATCTTATATCCTACCATATAGTCATTTATTTTATATCATAAATATATTAGGGATTTTTACCTTCTCCAATTGACGTTTTACTTGTTTGTAATGACTAGATGCGTGTTGATGGAAGATGTATTCACTAAAACCGATATTATCGGTGTATAGGTAAAACCGATATATCGGTCTGTACCGGTCTATACAACCGATAATATCGTTCCGTCCTTGTATCGCTGATATTTTCGATATCGTATAGGTATTTTACGATACCCGATAAAAACCTATAATATCGGCCTGTACAACCGATATTGACTACCTTGGGTGATATGTATCACTCCCCCTTAGCCAATACTTCCATCACTGAATGGAATCCACTCCTCCTTACATAATGATATGTAAACCATATGTATGTTGTGTGAACTACTAAATAATTCTCCCCCCTTTTGTCAATATAATTTGGCAAAGGTACGAAAACTATGGGATCATAATGAATTCACAAAAGATAATTCATGACTAAAATGAAAACTTATCAACTTTCTTTCGATGATTTCACATAGTCGAAATTTAGTGTATTCATCAAGGAGTTTATTAAGATATAAGTTAACCCCTTCAAATCCCACAACCGCTCTCCCCACAAAGATATGGCAATTAAGCACAAGTTCATTTAAGAACTCTCCTCTATTTGATGTCATTCCCAAGAGAACAACATGAGCGACCTTACTTTTACAAGAAAAAAAGGATTTCTTTGGACATTAACAAATCACATGGATTTGTATCCAGTAAACCTCGAGTAAATTAACCACAAGAAGATCTTATTTATTAATTTAGCCGGAAATCACCCAACATAAGAAAACTTACGGAGCAAATACAGTACTTTCACATAATAGTGGATCATGGAAGGATCAATACTGTGGAATTTCTCAAAAAGTTCATTCTATCTTTTATCAATATATGCATAAAGACATAATAGACTTAACTTTTGAGCATTTATGAGATAAAATTAGCACAATTCACGAACGTAAAGGCACATATATCTCATAAGACATTTGCAATATATAAAACCAATAAGATTAAATACTGCAAGTTCATCTTTGAAAAACTTAGAATTTAAATAAATAAATCTAAAAACATTGCAAGATGAAAAATGTTGGAAATAGCTATGTGTAATCACAATATTTGCTATACCAAACTCTACTTATCCTTCTTAAACATAAGAATAAATTCTCAAAAATAAGTTTAACAAAGGATCTATGCATCATCATCATCAGAATCCATCCAAGAGGCTTGAACTTTATCCATTTCTTTCTTGATTTTGAGAAATTTTGTAGCAATCGCAAGTAATTGTTCTTGCATGCATTTTACCTTGGAATTGACCTTACAAACACCCTTGTGAATTTGTTGAAGAAGACTCAAGGTGGTATGATCACAAGAACCGTCAAGAGTATCACATCTTTGGCTTTTGTACACGTTTGATAATACTTGGACGAACCGGTTTGGGAGTTCCAATAGAGTTGCCAATGGGAGCAATGGAATGTACACGACATATTTTCCCAATTAAGCATGGAAAACCTAACTTATTGTTGGATGACGTCATTGAAATCATTTGAAGAATAATAAATCCACAAATATCAATACCTTGAGCACCCATTTCAAGGAAATATACCAAATCCGCAAATTCACGACTCCACCAAGAGTTCTCGACCGTGGAGGGACAAAGATTAGAAATGCCAAGTTTACCAAATATCCTTAAGGATATACTAAGATCTTGGGTAGGAAACTTCCCTTCTATCCAATCAAAATTCTTGGTACAAAGACCATAAGACATGGTTTTGCAAGACGGTTTTCTTTCTTTGGTCTAGGAAAACAAAAATTACCCATGGGAATTTTGGTAATCTTTGAGATCAACTCTCTATCAACTTGAATCTTTTGCCTATTAATCATAGTCGTGAAGACAAATTTCCAAAGATTAACATCATGGATGTTAGCATAAAAGATCCTTGTAAGAGTGTCAAATCCTTCACCAAGACTATCGAAGATGTTACCAAGACTATACTTCTCAAAGCAAGCTAAATCTTCTTTATGACCACTTTCCTTTACCAATTTCTTCTCTAGGATGAAATCCCTAGTAGAATTTTTTTTCCAAATGTCTTACTACTAGAATCATTAACAAACACAATTCTAATAGAATCTTGATCACTTGGTATAATCTTACTCATGAGAGTGGATGCAACAAGACCCTTAGAAATTCTTCTTGGTCTCTTATCATCTCCATTAGAACTACCCATAATAGCTATAAATAGTAAATTGAGAGAAGAAAAACAAGGTAAGAATCTTACTTGATGAACTCCCTTGTAGATGATTGCCTACTTCACTCTTTCTTGATCCAAATTTAAGACTCCATGGTGCTGGTACGAAAACCCTAAAACAAAAACTTTTTTCACGTACACGGACGATGTGGGGAAGAAGAAGGGTATGCATACCGTAACCTTTTATAGATCCTTAACGGGCTTGGAACCATACCGATACCGTGCCCCATGTAAATTAGAATTACATATCTTGAAAATCAAGATAAAATTCATGAACAATGGAAACACATTGTGAAAATTTTATATCAATATGATAATTATTCTTAGCTCAATGAATGATTTTGAAAAAATATTCAGAGCACAAGAAATATTGATATTCACTTCCAGTCACAGTGAAAAATAAGGTAAAAGAGCAGTATTCTCCATACCATTATTTAGACTCAGGTGAGCAGGAATAACCTGACTTTGATAGTATTAAACAACTGAAGTTTCCTCAACACAGAATACTTTAATTGTCAGTAACACTTTGCTAAAAAACTTTTCTCATAAACTGTAAACAGTTTAATTTGAATCACCTGAAAGTAAAAAAATAAAATAAAAATAAATAATACAAATACAGAAAGCTTATCAATCTGTTACTTTCCCCATCTCAGGCTATATACAGATGGGGTGAAGTCAATTCTTGTTACCAAGAATCTATATGGGAATGAGCCTGCTCACGGACCATCTCAGGTCGATATTTTTTGTGATTTGTACCAGAAGTATAATCAAAGTAGTGATAATACTCAGGGTTAATTATTTCCTTTGATTCCTTCTTCTTACGATTAAGGGATGGGTTTTTCCGATCTTTGGAACTTGTAACACACTTAGCAGGTATCTTTTCACTGATTTTACATGAGTTATTAACATGACCAATTTATATATCATGAATACATGACTTGACAGGATCGGAACAAACACAAGGAATAATCTTTTCCTTAATCGAATTAAGTTGTCTCAAGAATTTAAAGACCTCTTTAAAAGACGTAAACAGATATTTGTCTATGGATCCATCATGATAGTATTCCTCAAATAGATTGATTATCAATCTATTGAGATTTCATATCCTTGAGCTTTTATCAGCATGTTTCCTGTATCGACTTTTCTTAGAGGAACCCTTTTCTTTTCCTTTAGATTGTTTTACATCATCTGAGGTATTTAACGTCTTAGTTGACTCGAGATTATCTTGAGAGACCAGAGGTCTTTTTATAAATAAACTCCGAACAACCTTTAAGGATTTATGGTGTGCGTCACAGATGAACAGAAAAAGTTTCCCGAAGTGATTTCCCATCAGGAACAAACTTTAGGATCAAACAAACACAAACTTATTAGGTTTATCGTGTTTTCCTGTTCTGATACTGTTAGAGCACTGCTCGGTCGAACTCGCAAGCGTTGCTATCTCAAGCTTGTTTGTCAAGTTTAGTTGCCAAAACTATAAGTCTTGATTTATAGTCTGCTTATAGCTAAGTCTCGGCCTAGGATAGTAAGTGTAGTTGAGCTCTAGACTCCACGGCGTTCATCATGCAAAGACGAAGAACTACTCAAGGAACTGATGGAACTTCATCGACAAAAAGGTATGTGGAGACTTGAACTTATCTATCACTCAAAAGTCTATATATTATATCTCCTATCTTGAGAAAAAAGTCGTATTGTTATATATACTTCGATTATACACATTTGCTGTAAAGACCCTCAAGCTTGTCAACGCTATTAGACTAGTCAAGAGACGTCTTAGACGCAAATTACTCGATTAGTGTAACTCGAACTTTAATTAATAGAAATTAATCTATCAACGATCAAGATACGAAAGTATTATCACTAGATAGATCTCGAAAAGTTACGTGGAATGGACTACTCGAACGTGTCATTCGGATACCGTACGAAGAAGATATTATCGGATTTGTACCAAGGGCAAAATTGTCATTTTCAGTTAAACAGTCTTGGCTACCCATATCATTTTGGCAGGGTGCCTTTAGCAATTTTGGTCGGCCTTATCTACACCTAATCGAGAAGAGTTACTCATTTTCTTCTTCTTTCTTCTTCCTTCTCCTTCGTTTTTCTTCTCTGCTCTTCTTCTGCCGACGTTTGAGAGATGAGTTTGAGATTCGGTTTGAGAGAATCAATTGATGTAGATATGCAGATCTTGAAGGTGATGGTGCTGCTGTGAGTTAGGAAGAGAACAATTAGGAATCAAATATATAAATCAAGGGAAATTCAGTTAGGGTTTGTAAAAATCGTTAATTGAATTCGTATGGAATTGATAGGGTAATTAGGTTGCTGCTAGAGGAAGATCAGAAGAGCTGTGGTTTAATTGAAGCTTAACAGTTGACTCAGTGAAGAATTGAAGAAGTTAGGGTTTCGAATTGGTGACGATTAAGAAGAGATTAGATCTATGATTCGATGAAGAAACTAAGAGATGGGTTTTGAAGATCTGTCTACATAGAAGAAGAGTGATTGAGGAATCGAGAATTAGGGTTCTGTTCTTGAGGATTTTGGTTAAGGAGAAATTAGAAGATGAAATTGAGGTGTTAAGGGAAAGATTAGGAATGGGTTTGCCATGAATTAGGTTTAAGACTGAAGAATTACTTGAGATGTTAGTTAGGGCTTGGGAATAGGTGAATTGAAGTATTTTTGAAGTTAAGGTTGATGAATTGGAGCTGATGAAGAACTAGAGTTTGATTCTCATATCAAGAAGGTGATGGAGTTATTATTGGTGCTGATTCAGTAGACCTATCATGAGGTAATTGATTTCCAAGTAACTTAGTAAAGTTATTATGTTCTGTTTTGAGTTTATAAGGTTGTTCATGATAGAAGAGTTGAAAAGAGTTTACTGTGTATGAGGTGTTATAAATCGTTGGTAGTGATGCTGTTGAACAAGTGGTGGAATGAGATTTATCATATTGAGAATGAATGGATATGTAGCACTTAGAGTTTGGCAATGGTGATGGAAGTAAGTATACTAGTGGGTTGGTATTGTTGTGGATTACAGGGAGGAGGAATGAGATGTATTAGGTGAAGGTACAAGTCTTGTAGTGTGGATAGAGTAATGGAACTGATGAGACGTTACAGGAGTGATCCATGAATGAGCAATGGTGGTGGTGTTATTGGTGTTTGGGATGTTGTCTGTAATTGGTTGAAGTGATAATGATGCTGTTGTTGGTGGTTTATGTTGAGTGTTGAAGCATTAAACTGAGATGCAAGTCTGAAGCTAGGGTTGTTACAGGATTGAAGGTGGTGGTGAAATTGTATGTTAGAAGTTGGTTTGTAGTTGGAGTAAACTTGCAGTCTTAGTGGTGTTGTGTGTTTGAGAATTACAGGCAGGGAAGGTGTAACTGAGATGATAGTTGTAGGATGAAGAAAAGTTAGATTGTTGAAAAGCTTGCAACTACTGCAATTGCAGGTAGGCATAATTTGTAATTGTCATTGAGATTTGAAGTTTATTTGAATGATTGAATAAATGCATTATTAGATTGAAGTTGAACTTGAGTTAGCTTGTAGAATTAGAGTACAGTTGTGTAAGAAGAACCCTTGGCCTGTCTGACTGAGCTTATTCAGTCTGATTCAGTTTTGTTTAGTTGACTCAGTTAATCTGACTGAGTCGAGTTGACCATGTTAACCTGAGTTGAATCGGTTTGACTCAGTGACCAGACCAGTAGACTGTTGACTCTGACTTTGATCTGGACTTATACGTTGACTGTTAGAGACCCGTTGACTGTTAGATTGTCCGTTAGAGACTGTCAGTTGACCAGATGGACCAGGCCTTGTGTTAATGGGCCTAGTTTAGCGGACTTGGGCTTAGACTTAGTATTCCTATTTTGATTGTTTGGATCCTTAGGGTCCGAATTAGCCTTCGGTTTCTTGTACAGATTTGTAGATCTTATTAAGACTTAACTAATGGACTATAAAACCAATCTAATTGAATTAATAACTCTTTGATATGCTAAAGATAGATATAAAAGATATAGAACCATAAGTGGGCTTAGAATCATTAGATAAACTTGTATGATTCTTGTGTGAGCCATTTTGGCTAGATTCTTAAAGTTCTTGTATGATTAACAGTTAGTCTATTTTAACAACGATCGATTTAAAGGATGAACCAGTGGATCGTGGATCTCGAGGTAGGCGTGGCTTGCATCGAAAGAGGTGGGAATTTACATTTAACTCTTGTGTGATTATTGTTGTTTTCTATTACAGAAGTTTATGTTTAACAAATTAATGCATTGCCTGAGTGTGTATTCCATGCATTGCTTTCTCATTGTTATGGCTACGTATATTAAACTACGATGATGCTGATTTGAATATCTTTGGATCCATTGGAGTACTTGGAAGTGCTGATTTCGAGTAATGTTGAAGAACCAAGGAGATCAAGCATGTGGATGAGAAGCTGTAAAGTTTATTTATTTTGTATTCCATATGTATTGATAGTTTTGTCACTAAAATTGACAAAGGGGGAGATTGTTAGAGCACTGCTCGGTCGAACTCGCAAACATGTGGATGAGAAGCTGCAAAGTTTATTTATTTTGAATTCCATATGTATTGATAGTTTTGTCACTAAAATTGACAAAGGGGGAGATTGTTAGAGCACTGTTCGGTCGAACTCGCAAGCGTTGTTATCTCAAGCTTGTTTGTCAAGTTTAGTTGCCAAAACTATAAGTCTTGATTTCTAGTCTACTTATAGCTAAGTCTCGGACTAGGATAGTAAGTGTAGTATAGCTCTAGACTCCATGGCGTTCATCATGCAAAGACAAAGAACTACTCAAGGAACTGGTGGAACTTCATCGACAAAAAGGTATGTGGAAACTTGAACTTATCTATCACTCAAAAGTCTATTCAATCTCTTATCTTGAGACAAAAGTCTTATTGCTATATAGACTTCGATTATACACATTTGCTATTTCGATCCGAGTTTATCTCGCTTATCTATTTCTCGAAATATGTGTTGGTAAGCTTTTGCTTTGACCAAGTTCATTTTTACTCGTGACGAAAGTCATGTTGGTTATTTCAATATCTTGAAAATCGCTTTGATGAAAAATAGTTTGTGAATAACAACTATATAACATCCTCTAAGAATGTTTCAATGATTGAAATGAGAGTTTAGAACATGTAACCATCTTTGTATATAAGCATAGTGTGTTTTTCACATTTGTGTAAAAGTCCAAAACCGGGAACCCAAAGTATGCGTACCCGTACGCATACTGGCGGAAAGTTCACGTCCTTGAATTTCTGCTGGAGTTTGGAAGTGAAAACAAACTCAATCCGGTTACTTAAGTACGCGTACCCGCTCGCATACTTAGGTAGGTTACTTTCTAAAGTCGGTTTGTTCATGAACTAAAACATTTATATATTAAGGAATGCAATCTTTGCAAACCGTGGCTATAATGTTCATGAATCGATTCGAGTGAATCAAAACCGATTTTGCTTTGATTGTGTCTTGTATACTTCTATGAGATATAAGCAATTGAACAACTCTCTAACTAGTTCATTTAAAATAGTTATGGTGAAGATTAGTAAGGTTGATATGAAAGTGCTCATATGGCTAACCATTGGTTAACTATTGTTGAACCAACTAGGTGTACACGTTTAGGTACGGTTACTTAAACCTAAATGAAGTCACTTTTCAATTGTGTATAACAAGCTAAGTTCGATCTAACGGTTGAAAGATATTAGCTTGAATCTAATCAGGTTTTCATCTAACGGTGAATATTGAATGCTTTGTTACCAAGGTAACTTAGATTGCAAACCCTGATTTGGAGACTATATAAAGAAAAACTCTAGCAACTAGGAAACCTAATCCCCACACCTCATGTGTGATACTAGTTGTATAAGCTAGAGTCGATTCTTCTTTAACCTTAGGTTTCTCTATAGACCCTGTAGGTTAACGACTTAAAGACTTCATTGGGATTGTGAAGCCAGACCCAACTATTTTCTCTGTAGTTGTGTGATCTGATCTTGCTGTTTCTATCGTGATTGAGTGCAATCGTAAGATTGGCTTGAGATTTATATCTCCGATAGGCAAGATAGAAAAGTAGTCACAAACACCTTCGTCTAATCGCTTGTGATTCCACAATATCTTGTTTCGCTAGTCGATTAAGATTATTGTGAGGTGGTTGATAATTCTAGGCTGTTCTCCGGGAATATAAGTCCGGGTTATCGATTGGTTCCTGTTCACCTTGATTTATCAAAAGACGAAACAAAACTCGTAGGTATTTCTGTGGGAGACAGATTTATCTATCCCTATAGACTTTTCTGTGTGAGACAGATTTGTTTATTCAAGTCTTCGACTTTGGATCGTAGCAACTCTTAGTTGTGGGTTAGATCAGCTAAGGGAATTAAGTGCGTAGTATCCTGCTGGGATCAGAGACGTAAGGAGCGCAACTGTACCTTGGATCGGTGTGAGATTTATTGGGGTTCAACTACAGTCCAGACCGAAGTTAGTTTGTAGTAGGCTAGCGTTTGTAGCGGCTTAATACAGTGTGTGTTCAATCTGGACTAGGTCCTGGGATTTTCTGCATTTGCGGTTTCCTCGTCAACAAAACTTCTGGTGTCTGTGTTATTTCTTTTCCGCATTATATTTTGTTATATAATTGAAATATCACAGGTTCTGCGTTGAATCGATCAATTGGTAAATCCAACCTTTGGTTGTTGATTTAAATTGATTGATCCTGGAACATTGGTCTTCGGTACCGTTCAAGTTATTTCTCTTGTATTCAATCAGGCTCGCAGATTTCTATTTGTTTGAGTAAGGATTGAATCGAGAAATTCAGATATAACTCTTTGATATACTTTTTATTAAGATTGAGTCTGACTGTCTAATTGATTTTCTTAAAAGTATATTGGAGTTAGTCCATACAGATTGCTAAGCGAAATATTGGGTGAGGTTGTTAGATCCCCGCTTTTTCAGATACCAATTGAAAATGCGGGGGTACAACAACCACACCCTACTAATTCGTTCGGCAATCTGTATGGACTAAACTCCAATATAATTCTGATAGCACCAAGTTACTGAGCCTTAATTAGGATAAAGATCTTTATCTATTTCTCAACTCAATCAGTAAATCAAATAGATAGAAATCTGTGAACCTAATTGTTATGAGAATAACTCGGATGGTACCAAAGACCAATGGTCGAGTGTCAATCAAGTCCTATCCAACAAACAAGGTCGGATTTATCAACTATGATTGAACTATACACAACCTGTGATATTTCAATTATACAAAGAAAATATAATGCGGACAGACACCAGAAGTTTTGTTAACGAGGAAACCGCAAATGCAGAAAAACCCCGGGACCTAGTCCAGACTTGAACACCACACTGTATTAAGCCGCTACAGACTCTAGCCTTCTACAAAACTTCGGACTAGAATGTAGTTGAGCCATAACCAAGTCTCACACTGATTAAGGTACAGTCATGTTCCTTATGCCTCTTGAATCTCGCAAGACTCTGCGCATTTGATTCCCTTAGCTGATCTCACCCACAACTAAGAGTTGCTAAGACCCAAAGTCGAAGACTTATAAACAAATATTTCTCTCACAGATAAGTCTATTCTGGTTGTTGTTTTCGTCTTAAGATAAAGATCAAGGTGAACAGGAAACTCAACTAATAATCCGGTCTTATACTCCCGAAGAGCATCCTAGAAGTATTAGTCACCTCACAATAACATAACTGATTAACATAAGAAGTTATTACGGAATCCCAAGAGTCTGAGTCGAAGAAACTGTTGTGATTACTTTTTATATCTTATCTATCGGATATAAATCTCAAGAAAATCTTAGAGAAGATTAAACTCAATATGATATAAAAAGTAAGATCAGGATACACAACTATAGAGAAAATAGTTGGACCTGGCTTAACGAATCCGAAACGAAGTCTTCAAGTCGTTAACCCTAATAATAGTTTAAAGAAGAACTGCAAACCTAGGTTAATGAAGAATCTACTCTAGTTTGCAACTAGGACACACGAGAGTGTCGAGATTAGGTTTCCCAAATGCTAGAGTTCTCCCTTATATAGTCTTTCAAATCAGGGTTGCTTACAATAAAAGCTAAGATAGCTTAGTAACAAATCAATTAATATTCACTGTTAGATGAACTCCTGATTTGAGATTCAAGCTAAGTCTGCTTAGAAGAAAAAAAGCAATCAATCTCCATCGTTAGATGGTATTAGCTTGACACACACAAATGAAATATACCTATATTTACATATGGGTGAACCGTACCTAAACGTGTATAACAAGTTGGCTCAATAACAGTTAACCGAAGTTAGCCATATGAACACTTTTAGCTTAGCCATATTCATCTAACACTTCTAGATAAAAATATGATAATCAATCAATCATGATATATAATCAAATGAATCTAAATGTGCTTTAAGAGAGTTGTTCAAATGTTCACTATCTCATAGAAATATCCATGATCAATTTGAAACATATTCGGTTTGGTTTGTAATTGTACAAAGTACTTATACAAGAACCAACTCATGAACATAATGCCACGGTTTGCAAAAAAAAATTCGCATACCTTAATTCATTAAAGTTCCAGGGACTTTAGATCGCAAACTGAGTTCGCAAACAAACCTGAGTTCATGAATTTGAGTTGTCATACTTACCGATTTTAGAACCTAACCACTGTGTTCGCAAATTGAGTATGCGAACCACAGTTCCGGACCTAGCCTAGTCTTGTCGTTCGCAAACAACAGTTCCGGACCTATCACAGGTAAATTGTTCGCAAAAACAGTTCACAAACAAGAGTTCCGGACTTGAACTAGTACTTCAAAGTTCGCATACTAGGTACGCATATTGTGCTGTATCCAGACATTGGTAGTAGTTCTAAAACTCTCATTCAATCATTGAAACATCCTTGGAAGACAACAATGGTAATCTTACACATACCACTAGCTTCAAGTAATTTTCAAATGATTAATTGATCAATACGAAACTTCTCAAGTTAACATCAAATGATTGTCTCACATAAATCATGTAAGATGTTCAAGGTAATTTTCACATGATCATCTTGGCTTAATATTTAGTTTCCAACAAATTAATTGTTTACAACTAAACTTGTTAAGTAGATGATGAAGCATTCTAAGATTGAAACTTGTATTTCGAGAAATATATAAATGAGATAAACTCGGCTCGCAATTTCAAATGTGTATAACACAAAGTCTATATGGCTATACAACTTAGTCTCATTAGAAGATGGAATTGAATAGACTTCTGAGTGATAGATAAGTTTTAGTCTCCACATACCTTTTGTCGACGAAGTTCCTCCAAGCTCTTCAGTATATCTTCTTCTTCATTGGTGAACGCCGTGAAGTCTAATTCTCAACTACACACTTTTATCCTAATCCGAGACATATCTATAAGTAGACTATAAATCAAGTATATAATTTTGATCAACTAAACTTGATAAACAACTTGAGATAGCAACGCTTGCGAGTTCGACCGAGCAATGCTCTAACAGAAAGTGAACCAAACGAACCGAGTTTAAATACTAGTATCAAACCTAAATTCATAAATCTTAATGCGTTCAATTGAATTGCATCTTGTAAGCGAATCTCAAGGTGGTTCTTTAAAATATAATCTAATAACCAAGCGAACTTGTTATTCAGTGAGATAAGGAATTTTAGGGTTAGCGAACCTGCTTTTCCACGGTTGATGATAATTTGTGATAAATAACAAGTAGATGAATACATAAGTTGATCATTCTTTTGTAAAGAAGAGCGATTCCTTGATCTTATTTTTCTTATTAATTTCAACTTTATCTTTTCAATTGGTTTGTTCTTTTTTTAAATTTTTTTTTTTTAACTAAAACAAAACCCCATTTGTCACATTATTGACATTTAAAACCTCTTGCTTCTCGTGGAAACGAACTTGATACCACCATATTAATTGAGTGAAAAAATATTCACTAATTTGTTGTGGTTACCACATGTATCATTTACTAAGTATATTCAAGGCTTATAACATGTTATAACGATACACCAGACCTAACCAAGAACTTCAAAACAAAAACATGCAGAATTTACTCATAAAATGTCATTTACAATTTCTATCTTCGAATTTTGCATATTTATAGGTACAAAGCTTACAATGTCAAATTACCTTCTTGGATGTCCTCCGACAGTTTTGATAGAATTTTTCAACTCAAGAATCAATTGCTCAATAATCTTTACCTGTAGAAGCAAATATGACATTAATAATGACATCATTTTTATTCCCCTAAAATAACCATTTAACTCCAACCCCAAAAAAGGCACGCAAAGTCATCACATAGTTGAAAATATATATCGTTTGGCGAAAAACTCCATAGCATGAGTTTTGATTCAAACAGAAAATTAAGCACCACACTGAAATGAGATTTGGAGAAAATATGGACGAAAATCCACGTGAAGTTTAAGCCATAATAGTTATCACTCAGTTTACAAAGTCATGTAATCACTTTTGACGTTAAAAATTATGGGTACATTAATTATATATCCCCACCACTTAATAAATATACCCCTCACCTTATCCACTTAAAATGGATTACATTAATACCCTTTATTATAGTGTAATTTTTTTTTTATCACACAAACATCTTTCTTCATTATAAAAAGAAAAATGAATCTCTCGTTTCACCACCATCACTCCACCACCAGTCACCACATCCACCATCACCGTCAACCCTACTGTCACCACCGTCACCACCATTCCACCACAACCGCCACTAGTCCATCAAAACCACCATCACCAACCCACCACCAGTCCACCACAAACACCATTGTCGTCTCCACCGCCACCACCACCGGTGGTGTCAACAACCGAAGTTGATCCCAAAACAAAAATCAGAAAAATAATAAAATAATATGAGTATTGGATTCAAATCTTAATAAATTGCAAAACTAGACTATAAGTACTACTATTTAGAAGTGAATGGGAATTTGAAGAAAATATTGTACCTTGTCCAGATGAAAATCAATATCTCCAACTTGAAATAGTAGGTCACTTGGTACACCTGTGATAACATACCATTTGGAAAATATTTTAGCGACTACTCATTTACATTCATAAATGTAATGTAATCACTTATGTAATGTGATCACTTACTAATACAAAAGGTTGTAGAAAAATGTCATAAAACTTGAAAGAACTTACATAAGAGACTGTGTGGTAACCTGCTAACTGTAAATTTTAACATGCAACTAATATCATTCTAGATAGACATAAACTCGACTGCAAATAATAAATATGAATCATACATAATATGCAACTAATATCCTATCGCGGTAAAACCTCGGACTATCGGATATGTATTTACCTGGAAAAAAACTAACATAGTGTCTCACAACCATTCTGGCCCTGATTTAAATGACAAAAAACTAGATTGAAAAATAAATTAAAGATCTTAGAAATTAGGACCAGCGATTATTTTAAGGAGCCCAATAACCAAAGCATTTTTATCTCTTAAGTGTAGTATCAGCAGTTACCATAAAAAACATGAACTGAAATAAATCAACACTAAGTTTCGATGCCAGTACTTGAACTATAACTTAGATAGTTTTTCTATCATGTATGCATTGTTAGGCCATGATAGAGTTACTTCTGATAAGCCTCTTAATTTATTTTTTCCTCATAAAATGCAGGCAATCATATAGATATTGAAAAAAATACTACCAATTTTTTTTATTTTTTTTACAAAGTATTGAAGCTTACAGTAACAGCTTGTAAATTCTTGTACATGTACCACCTTGTGCATATCAAAATGCACTTTGCTTAATTCCAAAAAGGCGTGTTATACCTGAAATGAAATAAGAGAGAATCATCGTCGGCCGAAAACAATGAGGTATGTCTATGCATCTTGAAATGTGAGATTAAGCATGCATAATTGCTTTTACAATCACCATATCTGATATATCTACCTGATAATAATGCTTGTTCACCAAAATCCTGAAGGTAGTAATTTCATAGGTTAACTGAACTTGACGATGTCCAGACTCCAGATTGGCTTTCCACTATCACAAATATCGCATTACGAATCAACAACAAAAATCAATTCGAAACAACAACCAAATCAACACCAGAGATGAATCAAGTCGAATTAACACCAAAAATCAAATCGATATCAACAGCAAAATCAAATTTTACATGGAGTTAATCAAATCGATATCAACAACAAAATCAATAAGTAAGATATGATGAATTTAGGTTATCTACTTACATTTTTGAATTGGGATCGACTTAAATGGATGCTTCATAATCTGTAAACTCCGTTTTCCATCTACCAAAAATAAACCAAACCAATTTAATAGATTTGTTGATAGTAATAGGAGGAGGTGACGGAGTGGTGCTGCTAGTTTTGGTGGAGGCGATCGAGATGGTGGTGGTGATGGGAACGATGATGATGGTGGCAGTGGAGGCGACGAAGGCGATCGAAATATATCTTTTGTGTTATTAGAAGAAGAAGAAGTGGAAGGCTAAATATAGAATTATTGATATTAATTTTTGAATCAAAATTTCAATTATATCTTCGAGGGTATTTTTAAAGTTGGTTAGGGACATTTGTGTAGGCCACTAGAAGGAGGAATATTTATTCAATTTCCACAAAAATTGTTGGGTCCTCTTATCTTGTATACAAGATAAGCATTAATGAGCTGTGCACTTTTTCAATTTGTTTAACATCCTTTTCGTGGGAAATATAAAAGGATAATTAAAAATTAAATAATGTAATATATATGTTGATATTTACATAAATACCCTTTGAGTAAAAAGATTTGGTATTCGCTGGGCCCTACATTGGAATTTGTTTAGAGCTTTTAACGAAGCTTCCAAGGTTATAGTGTTGTTCTTTTGCCACTGCCATTGATTTCATAGGAATCTCAAAAACCCGTATAACAAACACACAAATTAATTTCTCTATTTTCAATTAGTTTGCTCGCAACACGAATTTTCTTTACACAATCTTTGAACATTTGATTAACCACAATTAAAGATTAACAACAATTAATGCAAAATCATCCATTACCCTTATTTTTCCAAGATTAATGACCCAATTTTCTAAAAACAGCTACTGTGAAGATAATTGGGGTGGAGGAGCAAATCAAAAGTAATTGATGGAGATGAAGAAGAATTGCATTTAATAATTTGTTATGATAAAAACATATGTTAGGGTACTTGATGTTCACACACTTTAAATTAGAATACAAATAGATTTTGAGACTTGTAATTCAACTAGTTTGATGATACTCACTTTGTGGATATACATTTACATCATCAGATTTTACTTGACGACAAGAATCAAGTTCAATAATTCACGGTAGTAACTAGTAAATATGGTATGATCACCAAACGTATGACTACTACCGCAAGGGTTCGGTGTTAATGAATGTGCGAGACTTTGATGTTCATATTCTTGCATGAAATGCATCTGGACAAAAGAAAAGTTTTTATTACGAGAACATCCCATGTTTCTAAGAAGTTGATTTGCAAAAGTTTTTTTTTTGTTTAGAATTTGTTAGGTTCGTAGTAACCGTGAACAAGGAGGAAGAAGAAGATAATGTAAGGTCAAACAAAAACATATATTACTGCAAAAAAAATCTAAATTGCATGGGTACTAGTGGCAAAACACAACATTTATTTGAGTAGTTTTTCTGGTAAAAAAATTTACCTTTCCAAGACAAAAGGTTAGAAAATCAATAAAACGGTGGTCAATTCATTAATGCTTATCTTGTATACTAGGATACAAGATAAGAAGACCCAAAATTATTTAGACAACTACAACATTAAGCCACTGTAGCTCACTTGTTTTATGTAAAATGTGAAGAAATATAAAATGTGAGATGGAACTGTGTGCTTGTATGGTGGTGGGTAAAGGTTGGAAGACAACAATGAAGTGCCAGCTCATCAGGTCTCAATTATTGACTGGACAATCAAGTGTCCAGGTAGGATCATATATCTTTGTTGGAAGCTAATTTACCTTAACAGCGGAGGACCGACTGTATTGCTCCCTTAATGAATTTTGACAAACTTTCCTTGTGATTGGTACTAAAAAGAAAGAAATGTCGTAGATGTTGCTCAAACTTGGTCAACTACCTTAAAAATTATCAACGGCATGTTATTTTTTGTATGATTTGATAATAATTACTCGTAGGCATAGGTCGTAGCTTCATTAGACTAACACAAACCCGGGCTACAAAGGTAGTTTCATGTGCAAATAGAATAAGGAAAGAAAATGACAGTCAGATCACTTCGATATCATCATTAATTTACTCATACATTAAGGTAGACCACCGCAACTGCACTACCAACATGCATGACATATAATAGAAGAAAAAAAATAGTGCCTGGTAAAAAAAGGTAAACTGTAACTGCCAGGATTGAAAGACAACATAACCCTATGAATTTTCTCTTCCTCCCCAAGGAGATTAAGCTTTGGCTAGCAAAGATACTTGTTGTTCCTTGACTGCTAACTTATCAAACTGCAACAACAATATAGAAGAACTGGATCACACACCAAACATTCTTAAATTACGTAGTACGCACTTAAGGCTCTAGCAGACATGATCATGAACATACAATTCTTAACACTTTCTTTTGTATCTCTTCTAGAGCTCTCTCAAAAAGCCTAAATTCCTCGAGTCACGAGACTTGCACACCAACAATTAACTTTCAGTTGTTAACAAGCTCCATAATGAGCAGTCTTTCAAACTCCAGCACTACCAATGGTGCTTAATCCACTACAAAAATCAATAAATTCAAAATATAATAATTTAATCAAAAATACAGATACCACAAATCCCGAAATCCATAGACATAAGTAAAATTGTAGAAGTTAACAAGAATGGCTGCATATTTCTACCTTTTAAAGTGGTAAAACTGTTAGAGCACTGCTCGGTCGAACTCGCAAGCGTTGCTATCTCAAGCTTGTTTGTCAAGTTTAGTGATCAAAACTATAATTCTTGATTTCTAGTCTACTTATAGTAATGTCTCGGACTAGGATAAATTGTGTAGTTGAGCTTTTGACTTCACGGCGTTTATCAATTGAAGACGAAGAATTACTAAGGAGATCTTGTGGAACTTCATCGACAAAAAATATGTGGAGACTGAAACTCATCTATCACTCAGAAAGTCTATTTCTACTCTATCTCCTTCTTGAGACAAAAGTCGTATTACTATATAGTATTCGATTATACGCATTTGATATTTCGAGCTGAGTTTAACTCGCTTACATATTTCTCGAAATATGTGTTGGTAAGCTTTTGCTTCAACCAAGTTCATCTTATATTCTTGACGCAAGTCAAAAGATGATCATGTGAAAATCGCCAAGTAACATCTTACATGATTTGTGTGATACAGTCATTTGATGTAGACTCGGAATGTTTCGTATTGATTATTTCAATAACTTGAAAATCGCTTTGATGCTAATAGTTAGTGAAAACAACTATTGTCATCCTATAAGAAATTTTCAATGATTGAAATAGAGTTTAGAACACTTAACCATAATTGGATTATAGACATAGTATGCGTACTTGCATATATGTTGATCCAAGACCGATATAGTATGCATACCCGTATGCGTATTGGGCAGGTCAGGTCAAGTACGAGAGCCTGAGTATGCGTACTTATACGCGTACTGGCAAACTCAGTTGAAGTCCGAGAACTTTTGTATGCATATGCGTACGCGTACTGATTCAACTGTTGTTTTTGATGTGTGATAATATGCGTATCCGTTTGCATACTGTCGGACACAGTCCAAGTCCGGCTACTTAAGTATGCGTACCCGTTTGAATACTTGAGTGGGTTAAGTTCTAGAATCGGTTTGTTCATTAACTAATACATTTATATAATAAGGAATGCAATCTTTTGCAAACCGTGGCTATAATGTTCATGACTTGATTCGAGTGAATCAAAATCGATTTTGCTTCAATTGTATCTTGTATACTTCTATGAGAATATAAACAATTGAACAACTCTATAACTAGTTTAATTTGAGTCATTTGAACTAGTTGTTGACAAGATTAATATGGTTGATAAGAAAGTATTCATATGGCTAACTTTGGTTAACTATTGTTGAGCCAACAAGGTGTACACGTTTAGGTACGGTTACTCATATCTAAATGAAGGTACATTTCATTTGTGTGTAACAAGCTAAGTTCGATCTAACGGTTGAAAGATATTAGCTTGAATCTAATCAGGTTTTCATCTAACGGTGAATATTGAATGCTTTGTTACCAAGTTAATTTAGATTGCATACCCTGATTTGAAGACTATAAAGGAGAACTCTAGCAACTTGGAAACCTAATCCCCACACCTCCTGTGTGATACTAGTTGTGACTAGAGTCGATTCTCCTTCAACCTTAGGTTTTTCACGAAACCCTGTAGGTTAACGACTTGAAGACTTCATTGGGATTGTGAAGCCAGACCTTATTATTTTCTCTGTAGTTGCGGGTTCTGATCTTGCTGTTTTCTATCATGATTGAGTACTATCTTCTCTAAAATTTGCTCGAGATTTAATCTCCGATAAGCAAGATTAAAAGTAGTCACAAACATCTTCGTCTCATCATTTGTGATTCCACAATATCTTGTTTCGCTACCATACAATTAAGATTATTGTGAGGTGATTGATATTTATAGGACGTTCTTTGGGAATATAAGTCCCGTATATCAATTGGTTCATGTTCACCTTGATTTATCAAAAGACGGAACAAAACTCATAGGTTTATCTATGGGAGACAGATTTATCTATACAATAGACTTCTCTGTGTGAGACAGATTAGTTTATCAAGTCTTCTACTTTGGGTCGTAGCAACTCTTAGTTGTGGGTGAGATCAACTAAGGGAATCAAGTGCGCAGAATCTGGTGTGGTTCTAGAGGTCTAAGGAACGCGACTGTACCTTGATTAGTATGAGATTGGTTAGGGCTCAGTTATATTCCAGTCCGAAGTTAACTTGGAGTAGGCTAGTGTCTGTAGCGGTTTAATACAGTGTGGTGTTCAAATCTGGACTAGGTCCCGGGGTTTTTCTGCATTTGCGGTTTCCTCGTTAACAAAATTTCTGGTGTCTGTGTTATTCTTTTTCGATTTTTTTTTTATATAATTGAAATATCACAGGTTGTACATAAGATCAATCAATTAGATAATTCAACCTTTGGTTGTTGATATAAATTGATTGACACTTGAACATTGGTCTTTGGTACCTTTTAAGTTATTTCTTATATTCAATCGGGCTCGCTAATTCCTATTTGTTTGATTGCGGATTGAATTGAGAAATTGAGATATAACTCTTTGATATACTTTTCGTAAGATTGAGTCTTACTGTTTAGTTGATTCTCTCGAAAGTATACTGGAGTTAGTCCATACAGATTGTTAAGCGAAATATTGGGTGTGGTTGTTAGACCCCCGCTTTTTCAACTGTTGTCAGACCAGGCAAACACGTTCAAGACCTTACAAGTCTGTGTTTGTAGCGATCTGACTCTATGGACAAAAGTGCTTTCTCTATAAAAGTACCGCCAGTCTTCGATGGATCGAATTTCTTATGGTGGAAAATTGATATGCGTGTATTTCTTCAAGCGCGTGATTTTCAATCATGGGTCTTCGTTGTTAATGGCTATAATCCTCTGGTTGTTACAATAGGCACTGTAACAGTTCCAGAGGATATTGGTGAATATGATGCTGTCGAGATTCTTACCGCAAAGAAAAATTCTGACGGATTGAATGCAATCATCCATGCCATTACCCTATATCTTCAGCACCATGTGACTACGTGCACTCGGTCTAAAGATTCTTGGGATATCTTAGAAACCGTATTTGAAGAGAATACCTGTGAAAAAGAAGCTAGGCTTCAAAACCTAAATTCTGATTGGGAAAACCTTCGTATGGCATATGAAGATTCATTTGATGAGTTTAATCACAAAGTGTCTGAAATTGTTAATGCATCTTTTGCGTTGGGTAAGACTATTCCTAAAAAGGACATTGTGATGAAAATTATCAGATAATTGTCATCTAGATACGATTCTAAGAAACATGCCATCGTTGAAGGAAATAACCTTGATGTGCTTTCCAGAAATACTCTAGTTGTGAAGTTAAAGATCTTTGATAATGAACATGTATCCAAGTCTGGAAAGGATATTGCTTTCAAAGCACAAAAGAACACTAAATCACTTGATAAAAGTAAAAGTGTTGGTATCTCTGAAGATAATCTTTCTGAGACTGATTCATCAGATGAAGATCTTGACAAGTCAGTCTCTTTGATCACTAAACAGTTTAGAGATCTTCTTTTGAAGAGAAGTAAATGGTTCACTAGAGATAAACCTCATCAGTTAAACATCATAATCGCGTTCCTCTTAAAACAAGGGATATTGACGATACTAATGACGAGGATATGCCACAGTGCTTCAAGTGTAAAGGCTTTGGTTATTTTGAAAATGAGTATCCAAATCATAGAAAATACACTGGAAACAAAGGTCTTGCTGCAACTCTTGATGAAATTTCTGATCATTATGATTCTAATGAAGATGAAAAATCAAGTGTTGCACTCCTCAGTGAAAATATTGATTTTGATAATTGTAGCAATACGTATATCAATCTTGATATTATTCCGGGAGAAACTTCAACCACCTTGGAGGATAAAATGGACTTCGATTTGTCTGCCGGAAATTCTGTTTCTAATCTTTCAGGTTCTACCATTTGTCTAGCAGCTTGCATAGCCATGACGTCTGAACCATCCTTCACATTGACATGTTCTTATTGTACTCTCAGGGGTCATGAACTCTCCAAATGTTTCAAGTACAACCATAAGATAAGATATGTCAACAAACTTCAACGAAGAGCAAATCGATTAGCAAACAAGCTCAAACTTGTTCAGAAATCATCTAAGGTATGTAATCTCATCTCTTCCCCGAAGAAGTTAATTAGACCACTAGAGAAAAGAATTCGGTCTAAACAGTCTGTGAAACAGGGTTCTAAGAATTCCATTCAAGAAGGTTATGGTTGACAGATTGTTGTTCACCCCAGCACAACTTAAATGTGTTGGTTGTGTATCTTGTCTCATGTGCCTGGTTCAAAAAGAGACAAGAGTTTGCACATTTCAGGCTTTAGGAAAAGAGAAAAAGTTTTTCATGTTTTTTTTTTCCTTTTTGGTCTTGTTTTCACCTTTTTGGAATTCTTCCATATTTTCATATCTAATTGATATTTGAAGGATTTTACTTTGTTTGAGCAATAAAAGAGGGTTAAAATCGACAATTCTGCCTACTTTAGGGTTGTGAATTGTGCGTACGTGAATCTTTTAGTGTATAAAGGTTTCGTAACCCTACATTCCTTTTTCCTTCCCTGAAAACTCTTTTTATCACAAGATTGCTTGTTGAGTCTGATTTGTGAATTCCTCTCACAATCTCATACTAGTATGGAGAATCCAAGCATTATGTCTTCTGATGAAAAAGATGTTAATATAATTGTTAAGCCATCAATCATGAAGGAAAAAGATAAATCTCTTGTACCTTCAACTTTGAAAAGAAAAAGGAGGAATGTGAGGAAACCAAGAGTTGTTCCTTTTAATCTACAGAAGTTTTCTGGGGTTCTTGAAGAGTTGAAGGAAACAAGAAAGGAGATTCAACAAATAAAGCTATTGTTTTGAGGACTCTCGAAATTCAGAAGGCCCTGGTTCGACATCAGTCTAGAAGGTTTGTTGGAATTGACTCCTTTCTTCATGAACCTTATGTTCCAATGGCTGTTGACGACAAGGAGTTCGGGGACGATAAAGAATTTTTTAGAGGCCTTAATGACTAGGAAACTTCTTATGAGAATTTATTCTTGTGTTTTAAGAAGGATACCTAGGGTTTGGAATAGCCATTATTGTGAGTACTTTTTTTTTTGATAAGTCAAAAATTTGTATTAATAGATAACAAATTTACAAAGAAGAGTTTACAAGAAAAGAGGTCACAGCAACCCCAAAAACTTGTAAACTACTTGAATCTATAATAAGAAACATTTGGATATTCAACTGAATTTAAAAAATGAGGTCTTCCATCATAATGCAATCCCACTTCATTAGCTAGAAAACATCCACTCATAGCCATTTTATCCGCTGAAAAATTCGCCTCCCTAAAAGTGTGAATGAACCTTATAGACTCATAATGCCTACATATTTCCACCCACCTATTCCTTGAGAACCAAGGAATATTAGAATTTTTGAAAGCTTCTACCACTCCAAAAGAATCTGAACGTACACAAATACGCCCAAAACCCCAATGCATAGACCACTCCAAACCAACAATAATTCCATATAATTCAGCCAAGTAATTTGTAGTAACTCCAAGGCCGATACACATAGCTCAAAGAACTGAACAGTTAGCATCTCTAGCCACCACCCCAGCTCCGGCAATGCCTGGATTACCCATCGCCGCACCGTCACAACAAATCTGGAGTTCATTGTCATCTGGAGGTTGCCAAAAGACTTCAACAGGTTGCTGATGCTTGACACTCCTGTGGACCACTCAAAAGTAATCAAGTATTAACACATCTTCAGCATAGTTAAGGACTGAATAATCTTGAATCAACTTCAGCACACGCTTGTAAAACAGGCTCCAACTAGCTTTCTTGCGTTCAAAAACGCATTTGTTTCGCATAGCCCATAGTTCCGACCTGACGACCAGATTTGCAACCAACCACAGATCACGAACCATTTTTCTTATATTCTTAGCTGTTTTGAATGAAACAACAAGATTATAATTAGCTGATAAACCAAAAATATTTGAAATCCAAAGCCATGCACGAGCTGCAAATGTGCAATGAAAAAGAATATGCACCAGCGATTCTTCCTCAATGCCACACAACACACATTTGTTTGCCAACTGAATTTTGAACCTGCTTTGAATAAGATCATAAGTAGCGCAAGCCCCGCGAATGAATTTCCAGTTTTGTGCATCTAAAGAAGGGTGCACTTCTTTTCTCCACAAAAGAGCCGCAGCCTCAAAGTTGCCATGCTTCTACCGAATAAGTTCTTTAGCAGAACTAACACTAAACTCCCCTGAATAATCAGGCATCCAAATTCTTGTATCGGCCCCGCCAGTAGGAGTTGGAAGCTGATTCACCTCCAGACCAGCAGCTAGTAAACGCTCCAAGATAGCGTCAGGAATTAGCAATCCAAAAATCACTCACCAGCACCAATCTATCCAGAGTGTAATCATTCAAGATATCTGCAAAACACCTCTCCCCATACCAAGCGTCATAGTATAAAAAAGTAGACCTGCCATCACCTAACAGCACCTTAGTATTAGCCTCCACAGTGTTATACACCTTCCTAATGCCCGTAAGAATGGTAGACTCCACCCCATAAGTCTTGATGCAACCATTTCTACCAAAAAACTTGGCCTTAAGGTAACCAGCCCACTTCTTATTTGACGTGCGAATTTTCCACCATAATTTCATGAGCAATGCATTATTCATGGTAGCCATACGAGATAAACCAAGACCTCCCTCCTCAAAAGGACAACAGATTTTATCACACGCCACCACCACAACACGACTAACATTGGAATCCCTCGACCAAATAAAATTCCTAATTGCATGTTCATATTGCAAAATGAATTTACGAGGCCATTTATATATCACCATGTTATGTATAGAATAGCTGGATATAATAGTTTGCACAAGAACTATACGGTCATGAAAAGATAAAAGGAAAACCTTCCAACAATCAAGTTGAACCTTAATCTTTTCAACCACGTTAGAAATGTGGTGATATCTAACAGTACCTGGCATAATTTGAACTCCCAAGTAACGGTCTGGAAAAGTAGCCACACTCATCCCCAAATAATTAGCAAGATATGTTCTTCTACTCAAAGAACCACCACCATAATAAATCTTACTCTTTTGGCGACAAACTGTTTGACCAGAAGCACGTTGATATTTACCCAACAAATCCACCAGATTATGAAGACTTCGTAAATTGCCTTTACAAAAAATCATAATGTCATCAGCAAAAAAGAGATGAGTAGGGGAAATACCACCTCTTGTAACCATATATGACATCTTATTTTCATAAAAAAGCTTCGTGATATTTCTGCTAAGAACATCTTCAATCAAGACAAAAATCAAAGGAGAAAGGGGATCACCTTGAAGTAAACCTCTATTAATCTTGAAATAACCCTCCGGACTGCCATTCAAGAGAATAGAGATTCTAGCAGAATTCAATATATGAAGAATCCAAGTGCACCACTGCTCAGAGAAACCATACCTACGAAAAACTTCCATCACAAAAGACCAACTTACCATGTCAAAAGCTTGGGTGATATCAATCTTAAGGCCAATGTAACCATCTTTGCGTTTGATATGAAGCTCATTAACCATTTCAGAAGCAAGACTAATGTTTTCATGGATGTTACGCCCTTTCATAAAAGCCACCTGTTCCTTAGAAACAAGATTATCCAAAACACTGCCTAGTCTAGTAGCCAAGATCTTAGTAAAAAATTTGAAGAAAAAATTACTAAGACCAATAGGACGAAAATTACGAAGAGTGTTTGCACCTCTTACCTTGGGCAACAAAATGATCAGGCTAGAGTTGATGCCATTTGGAATATGACAAGTATTCCAACAAAAAATATAGCCTTAATCAAATCTTCTTGAATTATGTCCCAACAGTGCCGATAGAAGCATCCAGAAAAACCATCCGGACCTGGAGCACTGTCAGCCCCTAAATCAAAAACTTCTTGCTTAATTTCTTCCGGAGATGGAATTCTGTCCATGGATAGACTTTCCTCCTCCGAGATGCTAATGTGATCATAATCAAATAAACTAGCATCACTGGCCAACTCCGGACCATTAAATTTGTCTTCATAATGGTGCACAACATGATCTCTAAGTTGGTCATAGTATGAAATAGTATTGCCGGCGCCATCAACTAATTCAGAAATGGTATTAGAGCTTCGACGAATGTGAATGCTATTATGGAAGAAATTAGTATTGCTTGAACCCTCCACAAGCCACTAATTTATTGCTTTTTGCTTAAGCATAGTGTTATGCTGCAGACATGTTTCAATAAGCTTAGCCATTGCATCTTTCATAAGATTAAGCTTCATAATATCACTAGGATCCTCATCAGAACAAAGAGCTGTTGTTTCAAATCTCAATTGATCTTGCTTCAAACGAGAATGAATATTACCAAAAACCAGAAGATTCCACTCTTTGATCACCCTTTTGAGCCTCTTTAGTTTATAAGTGAAAATAAAGTCAAGAGACCCTCTAACTGGCATGTTCCAACTCTCACTAACCATACGAAGAAAATCATTGTGCAAGAACCAGATCTTTTGTATACGAAAAGGAGCTCTTTTGGGTCTCGGAACAGCAAAGATAACCCAATAGAGTAGAATGGTCGGAAACTTCCCTAGGAAGAGATTTACACCGCCAATTCTCAAACTTTGCCAGCCATGCCGCATTAATAACAGCACGATCAAGTTTACTAATGATCCTATCAGTACCCGATTGCCTATTTGTCCAAGTGAATTTGGTACCCAATGAGTCAGCTTCAAAAAGATTGTTGTCATCTAACCAATTTGAAAACTCATTTATAGCTGAAGTTCTTGGCTCAAGACCACCCCTTTTTTCATCAAGACGAAGGATACAATTGAAATCACCAATGACTAACCAAGGAGTAGAATCATCATGAATATTAAGTTGCTACCAAAGTCTTCTCCTGGTAACTTGAATATAGCTAGCATGAACAAAATAAACATGAACTCCATCAACCTCAAGAGTAATGGCCTGCTTACTCACATTAACTATAGAAAGCTTTATTGTATTCGAATAACAAACCCAAAGATTAACAATACTAGAAGAAGAAGCATTATGAATAACATGTGGAGAAAAACCTTCCATTTGAAGTCTATTACCAAAGGATACCGAGCAATGCACCTTAGGTTCAGCAAGGAAAAAAAATTCTGGTTTAAACTCCCTTATTAACTCCTTAAGTTTATCCTGAGCTGCATCACGAGCAACTCTATTTATGTTCCAGAATAAGACCCACATTATTAAACTCTGGGGTTTTGAGTTTTATTTAGCTTTACTTGATTAGAAGTATTTGAGGAGGCTTTAAATCTTGGAGAAGAATCACTTCGATCTCTGATTCCCAGTTCCGAGTTGTCTTCCAAATCCGATATGGATTCATTATCTCTCAAAGCGTCAATTTTAGCCTGAAGAGCTATCAGCTGTTGGTGCTTAGCACGTTTAGCCACTTCTTCAATTTTACTAATTTCTTGCACAACTGAGGATTCACCAATATAGTTACTTCCCAGAATATTAAATTTGTTATGAGAGATATACTCAGAACTTCTCTCAAGAGCGTCACACGTAGGTGTAGACAAAGATGAAACAGGAATCCTACCTGGGTTAGGAAGTTTAATTCTTGCCAATTCAACTTCCCACCAGGCTTAGTAATCAAGGCATTAGTACTCAACGACTTAGCCCTGTTAACTAAAACTGAATGCGCATGTGCAGCTTTTTTGGCTTTCTCAAACTCAGCTGAGGCACTACGCAGAGCAGCTTCAGACCTGTTTAAATCATCCTGTATCTGTTATTCCAACTCAACAGAGTCTTCAACGCTCACAATTTCAGCATGTACGTTAGGTACATGAGAACCTTTCTTATTTCTTCTGCCATTCTTCTTATTGGATGCAACTTGCCATGTTGCATTGGTTTCACCCTGATGAATAACTAGAGCACTTGATTGCTGAGACGTACCAGCTGCTTGCTGAACTGTACTAGTTGTAGAAGCATGCTTTTTCCTGCACTCAGAGTCTAAGTGACCAATAATCTTGCACTTGGAGCAGTATTTCGGTCTTTTTAAAATTTCAATAGGCTGCCAAAAGTTACGACCACCAGCTTCCACATGAACAGAATCCGTTTCATGTTTTGCAAAATCAATATCGATCAAAACTGAAGCATAATGACCATATTCATGATTTAGGGTTCGCTTGTCCACCACAATAGGCGTACCAAGAGATTTCCCTAAAGCTAACAGCGTCCTCTCAACCCACATCTCAACAGGGAGACCGGGAAACTTGACCCATACGGTAGAATGTGAGGTGCATTGTTTGTCTGCATCAAACCCTGGATACCACTCTATCAGCCGTAATGGTTTCTCATTCACAATCCATGGATCTTTGTTACCATCTCTATATACCTTCTCCTTGTCCTCTTGAGATAACAACTTAATAATGAAGAAACCACGGTTCATGGGAATAAACTGAACCCTAGCTTCTCCAAGGATCCATTGCTGTTCCAAGTTAACCTTGATATCGTTTAGTTTAACACCTTTGAGATCCAATCTTCCAATGAAACTAAAACGCCATATTTGACAACCTTGCTCATAGTAATCTTAGGGGATCACTATAGCCGGTTTACCATCTTTGATAGTAGCAGTAGAAACGTGATTTTTTTTAATTTTTTCCCATAACAAGTTCAGCAAAAGTGAGTTTTGGGTTACTAGAATCACCCACAGATTGTTCCCCCATCCTTAATCACCAAAAGATGATCAAAAATTTGAGTGCCAGAAAATTTTGAAAAAGAAAAAAACCCAAAATCGCCAGAGATTTTAGGAGAGAGAAAAAAGATGCTAAGCCATTCAAATGCCATTATTTTTAAAAAATTGGTGTTGGTAAATGCTATGGTGGGGTTCGAACATAGGCCACCAGATTATTTTAGGAATTAATGGTATTTTGAGTTGGATGCCCGTATTCATGCTGACATATGGGGACCTTTTGCAACTGCATCTTTCACTGGTGCTAGATATTTTCTTACAATTGTAGATGATTATACCAGATGCACCTTGGTATATCTCATGAAAGTAAAATCTGAAACCTTGAAGTTTCTCAAATATTTTTTTGCTCATCTTCGAGAGTGAACAACCACAATCACTGATCATCGATTAGAGAAAACAAAATCAAAGAAGACAAAGATTAAAGTGGTTCGGCACTAACACCTACATCCACTGACAGAACCCTGTAGGGTGAATTAGATTGATCACCAGACTTAATGTACTGGGATAAAATTACATTTACATGATTGATCCTATTTATAGGTGATAGGATACAAAACCTAGAAGATAAAGTAACAACCGATATCTTTGACTAGGTAAAACTTATCTATCTACATTACATGATTTATTATTTGACTTGATCCTATAATCTAGTAGGTGACTTGGCTGCACTTCACTTATCTTGAATGGAGTCCACGGTCATCTTCACGTTTGATATTCCAACACCCCCCCTCAAGTTGGACACGAAGAGAATTGAAGTGTTCAACTTGAAAAATATCTTGAAATGAATCTTTAACATAAGCTTCGATTAGAATCTTGTGACACAGTCACTTGATTTCATTCAGATCCTCATTTGAACAAAAGTATCAAATGTGCAACGGTAGTAGCAAAATAACCTTCTCAACATTATCATGTAGTCTTCATTTCCTAATGCCTAAAGTTCTCAAAAAAGCTTAGCTGAGTGCTTCGTATGTTGATTAGTAACCAAGGCAAGACATGATAGACAAACCAACAACAATGAATGATGGTCGTCTATGGAACTTTGAAGAATTTTTAGAAGAGTGATATGGACTTGGTTTGTTGACGACAAACAGAGATAACTCAGATAAGACATACAAACAACTTGTAGCCTTGTATAAAAAATCGTCCATATTGAGAAACAGAGATGGACGTGTAAGATAGTTTTCTTGGATGAAAAACTAACGTTTGAAATAAGATAAGGAAAATGACGATCTTTAGAAGAGGAAACTCCTGATATTGAGGGAGATTTCCGCGTGATATTGGCCATACTCTTGAAGAAGAGGAAACATGCCTTTGATAAAAAGAAAGCCCAACAACAACTTAAACGTTGTGTATGATGCCTGTGAATAATAAGATCATGGATACTGTGGACATGATAATTTTTCAACCGTTTGAAATAAAATCATGGATATCCCAGAAAATGGAATACCATTATCTTTGGAATTGATGGAGTTTCCTTAAACTTGTCCACAAAAACAAAAGATAGACAAGAGATAAAAGGGAACACAGATAAAAAAAAAAAAAAAAATAAGAACTTGGTTTTGAATGATTTGAAACCACTAAATTGGATTAGATAAAATGGGTATAGTGTATCAACAATATCCATTTGGGTTTGAACTGATTTCACATTGATCAGTTTGATTGAATTAGAGATGAGACAAACCAATACAAATAGTTTGATTAACACCAGAATCCGACTAATGAATTGAGAGAAACCATTTGGTTTATGATCCATATCCATTGTCATAAAACTATGAGAAGAAACTCATGATGATGAGAGAGACCAACAAATAATTTGAGAAAACAAAGCTTAGAAAACAAATCCAAACATGAACGGACATACAGTGTGGGGATTAGATGATATATTTAAACCCCAAAATCAACGGGATTACGTTGAACATATTGATCCTATTAAGGAAAAAAATATGACCATAACTGGATACGGTAATTTCGACCTCAACTAAGGAGGAAGTAGTACGGGTATTACATTAGAGTATAGGAAAATCTATAGACCAGAAAAATATAAATCCAGTGGATAAAATAAAACAATGTTCAATTGAACATCGATAAGAATAACAACAGTTGACTTAAGATCTAAAATGCAATCTTTTGCTCAGAAAGATATGATCTCGTAGACCGAAGGTTTTGTGGTAACTGTTGACAGAGCAAATAATCGTCCACTGAGAAGAAAAAAAAGACGACTATTGAAGATATTAGTCCGATCTAAATCGGCGAAAGCGATAACAACGAAGATATTTCCAACGATTTTCATCTTGCAATGTTTTTAGATTTATTTATTTAAATTCTAAAGTTTATTTGGAAGATGATTTTGCAGTATTAATCTTTATGGTTTTATATATTGCAACTTGTTATGGGATATGTGTGTTTGTGACCGTGAAATATGATTGTCTCATATTTGTCAAAAGTTAAGTCTTTCATATGTCACTATGCAAATATTGATAAAAGATTGAATGCACTTTTGGGAAAAAAAGTTAAGCCTATTATGTCATTATGCAAATATTGATGGAAGAGAGGCTGAACTTTTGTTTAGAAAGATTAAGTCTATTACATGTCTCTATGCAAATATTGATGAAAAATAGAATGAATCTTTGAATATTCCGCAGTATTAGTCTTTCCCTAATCCACATCTTTGTGTATGTACTGCATGGCTACCGTAAGTTCTCTTATGTTGAGCATTTTCGATTAAATTAATCATGGGTTCTCTTGTGGTTAATTTAATTGAGTATTTTGGATATAAATTCATGTTTCATGATTATTTGTTAATGTCCAAAGAAATCCTTTTGTTCTTGTGAAAGTAAGGTCGCTCTTGTTGTTCTTTCGGGAATGACATTTTATGGGGGAGAGTTCTTTTTGAACTTGTGCTTAATTGCCAAATCTTTGTGGGGAGTGCGGCTGTGGAATATTGTAGGAGTTTTCTTGTATCTTTATAAACTCCTTGATAAATACACTAGTTTCGGCTATGTGAAATCATCGAAACAAGTTGATATGTTCTCTTTTGGTCATGAAGTATCTCTATTAAAATTTCATTAGGATCCCACTAGTTTCCGTATCTTTGCCAATTTATATTGACATAAAGGGGGAGAATTAATGTGTAATTCAAACTACAAATACATATGGTTTACGGATCAGGGGGAGTGGTTTTCATGTGGGATGAAGTATTGACTAAGGGGGAGTGATACATATCACCATAGTATTGTTGTCAAAGTTGTGATACAATTGAACTTTGATGTTGTGTAATAATACTATGACACTGTATAACAATGATTAAGAGCAATTGTTTTCTCATTGTTATAGCTACGGATCTTCAACAACTATGATGCTGAGTTGAACACGTTTAGAATCATGGAGTACTTGGAAGTGACGAAGATTTCGAGTAATGTTGAAGAACCAAGGAGATCAAGCATTTGGATGAGAAGCTACAAAGTTTATTTATTTTGTAATCCATATGTATTGATAGTTTTGTCACAAAAATTGACAAAGGGGGAGATTGTTAGAGCACTGCTCGGTCGAACTCGCAAGCGTTGCTATCTCAAGCTTGTTTGTCAAGTTTAGTGATCAAAACTATAAGTCTTGATTTTTAGTCTACTTATAGTAATGTCTCGGACTAGGATAGATTGTGTAGTTGATCTTTTGACTTCACGGCGTTCATCAATTGAAGACGAAGAACTACTAAGGGGAGCTTGTGGAACTTTATCGACAAAAGGTATATGGAGACTGAAACTCATCTATCACTCATAAAGTCTATTTCTACTCTATCTCCTTCTTGAGACAAAAGACGTATTACTATATAGTATTTGATTATACGCATTTGATATTTCGAGCTGAGTTTAACTCGCTTACATATTTCTCGAAATATATGTTGGTAAGCTTTTGCTTCAACCAAGTTCATCTTATATTCTTGACGCAAGTCAAAAGATGATCATGTGAAAATCGCCAAGTAACATCTTACATGATTTGTGTGATACAGTCATTTGATGTAGACTCGGAATGTTTCGGATTGATTATTTCAATAACTTGAATATTGCTTTGATGCTAATAGTTAGTGAAAACAACTATTGTCATCCTCTAAGAATGTCTTAATGATTGAAATAGAGTTTAGAACACTTAACCATAATTGGATTATAGACATAGTATGCATACTTGCATATATGTGGATCCAAGACCGGTCGTATGCATACTGGGAAGGTCAGGTGAAGTCTGGGAGCCTTGGTATGCGTACCCGTACGCATACTGGCGAACTTAGTTGAAGTCCGGGAAATTTTGTATGCGTACCTGTACGCGTACTAATTCAACTGTTGTTTCGGATGTGTGATAGTATGTGACCCGTTCGCATACTGTCGGACACAGTCCAAGTCCGACTACTTTAGTATGCGTACCCATTTGCATACTTGAGTGGGTTAAGTTCTAGAACCGGTTTGTTCATGAACTAATACATTTATATAATAAGAAATGCAATCTTTTGCAAACCGTGGCTATAATGTTCATGCCTTGATTCGAGTGAATCAAAATCGATTTTGCTTCAATTGTATCTTGTATACTTCTATGAGAATATAAACAATTGAACAACTCTATAACTAGTTTCATTTGAGTCATTTGAACTAGTTGTTTATAAGATGAATATGGTTGATAAGAAAGTATTCATATGGCTAACTTCGGTTAACTATTGTTGAGCCAACAAGGTGTACACGTTTAGGTACGGTTACTCATATCTAAATGAAGGTACATTTCATTTGTGTGTAACAAGCTAAGTTCGATCTAACGGTTGAAAGATATTAGCTTGAATCTAATCAGGTTTTCATCTTACGGTGAATATTGAATGTTTTGTTACCAAGGTAACTTATATTGCAAATCCTGATTTGAAGACCATAAAGGAGAACTCTGGCAACTGGGAAACCTAATCCCCACACCTCCTGTGTGATACTAGTTACGACTAGAGTCGATCCTCTTTTAACCTTAGGGTTTTCACGAAACCCTGTAGGTTAATGACTTGAAGACTTCATTGGGATTGTGAAGCCAGACCCAACTATTTTCTCTGTAGTTGCGTGTTCTGATCTTTCTGTTTTCTATCGTGATTGATTATTATCTTCTCTAAGATTTGCTCGAGATTTAATCTCCGATAGGCAAGATAAAAAGTAGTCACAAACATCGTCATCTCATCGTTTATGATTCCACAATATCTTGTTTCGCTACCATACGATTAAGATTATTGTGAGGTGATTTATATTTCTAGGGGGAATATAAGTCCCGTATATTAATTGGTTCTTGTTCACCTTTATTTATCAAAAGACGGAACAAAACTCATAGGTTTATCTGTGGGAGACAGATTTATTTATACAATAGACTTTTCTGTGTGAGACAGATTGGTTTATCAAGTCTTCGACTTTGGGTCGTAGCAACTCTTAGTTGTGGGTGAGATCAGCTAAGGGAATCAAGTGCGTAGAATCCGGCGTGGTTCTAGAGGCGTAAGGAACGCGATTGTACCTTGATCGGTGTGAGATTGGTTAGGGCTCAACTACATTCTAGTCCGAAGTTAACTTGGAGTAGGCTAGTGTATGTAGCGGATTAATACAGTGTGGTGTTCAAATCTGGACTAGGTCCCGATGTTTTTCTGCATTTGCGGTTTCCTCGTTAACAAAATTTCTGGTGCATGTGTTATTTCTTTTTCGCATTATATTTGTTTATATAATTGAAATATCACAGGTTGTGCGTAAGATCAATCAATTAGATAATCCAACCTTTGGTTGTTGATATAAATTTATTGACACTTGAACATTAGTCCTTGGCACCGTTCAAGTTATTTCTTATATTCAATCGGGCTCGCAAATTCCTATTTGTTTGATTGCAGATTGAATTTAGAAATTGAGATATAACTCTTTGATATACTTTTTGTAAGATTGAGTCTGACTGTCTAGTTGATTCTCTCGAAAGTATATTGGAGTTAGTCCATACAGATTGTTAAGCGAAATATTGGGTGATGTTGTTAGACCCCCGCTTTTTCAAAAACAAATGCCAAGTGTATCATCTATTGAGAATCCCTTATCCTGGCCGTGTATGCTACAGATTAAGCCCATCCTTTCTATCACAGTTGATAGAATATGAGTTATACTAGTTAAAATACCTAAAGCACCCAGCAGACCCCAAATGATCTCCAGATATTCAACAATACTCCTTCAAAAATGGTTAGATCAGTTAAGTTAACTTATTATCTCATGAACAGGTTCAAGCACCAATTAACTTAAGCACATAAACAGAAAGTTGTGCATCATCCTCATATAAGAAGTCAAATACCATTAGCTTTAACTAGAAAAGTATTTTGAACAAAGATTTTACCCTTTTTTGTAGTTGTGTTCTTGTTTCCTCCGCGAAAGAGTTTATCGCAAAGTAAAGTATTATCTACGTAGATCATTATAAGTTTAGAATGACACGTAAACTTGACAATAACCAGGTAAATCACTTTGTAGTATGACATGTAACTTCAAACAGGAAGTTGAGTTAAGCGAAGTACTGGAACAAATAACAAACCTTTTAAGGGAAGGTAGTGTTGTTTCTGCTGGTGCTTGGAACCATAGAAACTACATACAATGTCTTGGATAAGCATCCTAGGATTTGAAATGACCTTCACGAGATGCCGAATGAATGGATTGATCTCGGCTAAACTTTTTGAAGCCAACACATTTATTTGTGGATCAACCTTAGACGAGAGAAAACCCATTTAAGAGATTTAAAAGATATATATCCATGGACGGTAAAAAACTGTGTAAACAATTTAACATAGTTAAAACGATAAAAATAAAATGATACAACAATCAAAGTTCCTACGAATTTTGTATTGATGTAGTAGCAAATGCTTCACTATTCATGTTCCCTCAACTCACTCATTATCATACGAATTCAATCATGTCCTGCCTGCAAATTTAGTAAAAGCCAATACATGAATAGCAACAAAAATACACCTTGACAAACAAAATCCATACATAAATAAAAATTGTACCCATAGTTGCAGATCTTAAACAAAGAACAATACCCAAATAAAAACATAAAATCAAGAAGTAAATACATATTGTTCTGATTCAAGGAAACATAGAGATGTAAAATAGATCTAAAACGACATTTTCGTAACCACAAATAACAGTAACCTTACCGCAATTATAACATCAGTAGCGCTCATAAAACCATCAGAAAGTGAATGACGACATCCATGGAGGTTATCAAAATGTTCATCATAATTCCCATCATTTTTCAAACCTAAGAAAACATGAGAAGAACAAATCCAAACAAACACACTTTAGCAGCAACAATAATGCTAAAAAAAAAATCAACAACTAACAACAAGAAGAAGCAAAAATTACCAACCATAAATTTCAATCAAATCTCCATCAATTTATACCTGCATCACCACCACCGAATCCATTCTCATAACAGATCCAAGGGTTTCATCATAAACACCGAACAAGTGATCCACCGCCACCACCAACTAAACCCAAAAATCTTTAGCACTAACAACCTACATCATCTACTCTAACCATTAGCACTACATACAAACAGTTAAGACATCACAAAACTTAAATCAAAAGAAACGCATGCTTTAAGACTCCATCAAATACATCAAACAAAAAGAAAAAATGTAAAATCTTTACAGAATCAAGCAATAAGAGCAGGAACAAAATCATGCGATGATAATAAAAGCAAGTAAAAAATATTAGGGTTTATACTTGGTGAAGTCTTCTTCTTGTACTCTCAGCTATGTCAAATATGAGATGAGGATTTGCTTTAATTTCAGGAGAAGAAAATAAATAGATTACCAACCACCAATGCTTGAACCAATCTCATCCATAAATCTCACCAACGTTGATTCACTGTGTATTTAAAGATACAATAAACCATCTGCAATAAAAAATTACACAAAGTTAGGTCAAAATCAAACATGATTAAGCAACAAAGTTATGATTTGTAAGAAAAACATGAATTAAACAAATGGATTTGGGTAGGTTACTTACCTGCGGAAAACCCGAAATCCCCATGATCGAATGATTGCTGTTACGAGCCTCTTCTTTGAGAATCCTTCTTCGTTCTTTGATTGATGCGAAGTCTTGAATATAATCTACCAGAGACTATATTACTAGTTCACACCCTAGTCTCCTAGAGAAGTAATGGAAGAGAAATACTTTCTATAAACCCTAAGTTTTGCGGCAGTTTCATTAGTCGATAAGAATAACAAATATTCTTATATATAGGATAGGAGATAGGAAGTAGTCACCCATAGGGTTCTCACTTCTTTGCTCGACTGACTCCACAATTCCCCCACTACATATGCGGGTATATATATGGATTTGGTCATGGGTCAAGATACGTAACTTGAACGACCAAATACTAACATCTCCCACTTGCACGAATATAATATAGTACTCTCATTGACACATTACCAAACTCTTCATACTGGATATAGGGTGTGCGACCTCACGAGCATTACACAAATGACGGGAGTACGATGATTAAGTTTTCACTAAACTAACCAAAGTACATCACATACTAACTTCTCGTTTTCACCTCAGATAATTTGACTACACCTGATGCAATACTCATAATCCCTCCAAGAAGAAGTATTGTACCCACACATATAAATTGTATTCATGATTTTCAACAGACGAAAAACGTTGGCCAGCAATGAATCACAATTCGTGGTGTATCATTTAATTTTCTTCCAAGAAACTCATATCAATCCAATTCAACTTAATAGCTTTCCTAGACATGTATCATATTACGAAAATATGCATCGTATTAGAAAACATGCTAAAGTAGCATCATTAAATATCATATTCATGACATAAACCCAAGTCAAAGGGGTAAAAGAATTGGATATTAATCCAGTGGCTCACACATCAATGAAGCAGGGAATCATTCATTACTCCCACATTCGGTCGACTTAGCACATACAGTATGTGTATGCTATGGTGCTCTCCCACTTAAGTGGGCATGTAACTTTGGGAGTATTCCCGAAAAATAATTTATGGTGGGTTTGGATGTAGAATTTTAAAGGTGGGATTTATGGGTTCATGGGATTTGGTGTAATTACATTTCCTTCGGTATGTTTGGTTGCGCAAATCCTTGTAAACATGTTTCCCACGGGAATCAATTTTCCAGCAAATCCTCCATATGGAGTCCGACCCCTCCTCCCTAAGATTTGGTGGGAAACTTATCAAGGGATTTATGGACCCACTTATTTTAACCTTAAATTTCATATATATACAATTTTAATATTCTGAGGATAATACCAAACAATATATGGTCATTAAGACAAGATAATTCTATGAATCCTATGAATTTTAAATGAGTTACCAAACACGAGGGATTTACATATATCCCAGAATTTGTAATCCCGTGGGAATTATAAATCCTCGAAATCGTGAATTCTCCAAACAAACCCACCATTAGTGTTTTTAACTTTAGGAGTAAATTCCTGGAACGAGGAGGAGGACGGTCTTAACAGCTTCCGTTAATACAACGCTCTGAATCTTATTGTTTTCTCTCTTAATATCTCCTTTCTATTTCTTTGTCAACTTTCTTCTTTCTTTCTCTCTCTCTCTCTTTCTTTCTAGTCTCTTCTTTGTCGAGGAAGTATGACCAGTTCTTCCGCTCCTTCTCGCAAGGTTTATCATCATCATCATGATGCCCTAATTATCTAGTTTTTGTTCCTAGATCTCTTGTTGTTGATTTTTCTTTTTTTTCTTTTCATTCCAAATCTAATCTTCTTTTTTTTTTTTTTTTTTTTTTTTTTTTTTAACTATGTGCGTGAGTAATAGGCTGCTTTGAGTAAGATCGCTTCCAGTAGGCTTCAAAAAGAATTGGCAGAATGGCAACTTAATCCTCCATTTGGATTCACACATAATGTCTCTGATAATCTTCAAAGGTTGAATAACTAACAACAACATAGGGTTCATCTCTAATTTTGATTTTCTAGTTTTCTCTTTTTCATTATTATTATTGTTTTTGTATATAATTTTTAATGTTTTTCTTTTTCATGAAATAGGTGGGTTATTGAAGTGAATGGGGCTGAAGGAACTTTATATACTGATGAAGTATACCAACTTCAAGTTGATTTTCCTGAGCATTACCCCATGGAAGCTCCACAGGTGAACAAAAACAACAGCTTCAATAATTGATTTTGTGTTTATGTTTTCTAGGTTATTGTTTTACTTGATTGATGGTTTTCTTGTTCTTCTTTGGATTGGACAGGTTATTTTCTTAAATCCAGCTCCCCTACATCCACATATTTACAGCAATGGCCACATATGTTTAGGTAAAGTTTTCCTATTTACTTTCCATCTTAATTGTTTTAATTGCAATGGACTTCTCCCGAGCGAAAATTATTCAAGGGAAATGTAAGACAATGGGGTTAGCTTTTGGTTTCTGCATCCGTCTTTAATATTGGACCTTCAATGTTGTAAAAGTAGAAAATTTTGCTATGAATTCACTCACTGAATAAAACTCTTAAGTAACTACAACTGTATTAGAGGTAGAGGTTAGTCCTTATTTGCATCTTCCTGCCCGAATCATGGCGTCATTGAAGTGCTTTTGTTCTAATTACTATTTGATAAAAATTTCGTTGAATTATTTTCTTCTGGTGTCAAAACCCTTGTTTGAAAACTGATTTGAGTTATGGTCATCCAAGCTTCTTCGAGGTGTTGCTGATTTTATATTTATGTGCGAAAGAGACATCATTCCAAATTTTGCTCTACATAACCAAGGATGAAAACAATACAGTAATACACCCTTACCCTCATACAGCAAGGATTAAAAGAAACACTAAATTTATGAGACAGCAAAGTGGAAAGAAAATCAAACAGTTCTTTCCATGGGCATGCAGGAAATTTATTGAAGTAGGGAGGCCTTGTTAACTTTTCCTGAAGGTCTGTAGTATGGCTCAAATAATATACTTAGTGGCATAAAAACTTAGAATATTTTAGTAAGATGGGTAAACGTAGTTTCAGTGTGTACATAAAAGAACTATGTTAGTCTGTGAGATTAGGTCACCTGTGTTGCTCAAATGTTATTCACTATTTCACTTCTTCTCATGAGCATTGGCAGTATATAGATCACCTTATTGTTGAACAGGCAAATATGAGCCAGTACTTTTGAGAACCAGTCAACTGACAAGGAATTCACAAGATTCTTGCAAAGAAGGAGAAAGCAAAGAGATATCTTAATTTCTTGGAAGTAAAGTTCAACTGATATGCTTTTAAACTGACACTTAAAACTCTATTTTCTCTGTGTAGATATCTTGTATGATTCATGGTCCCCAGCCATGACTGTTAGTTCCATCTGTATAAGTATTCTCTCCATGCTCTCAAGCTCACCTGCAAAGGTATAATTCTAATGATAGTATGTTTCTGAAAGCTTATGATCTTACTTTCTTTCTCTTTTTATTCTATGTCTCTTACTGGTTTGCTTGGATTTCGAATTTGTGCAGCAACGCCCTGCAGATAATGACCGCTACGTGAAGAACTGTAAGAATGGTAGATCTCCGAAGGAGACAAGGTGGTGGTTTCATGATGATAAAGTGTAAAACATAGAACAGGTTGAGTCAGTTGAAGAAGGTGGATATACTGCCTGCTTCTTAAAGGCAAGAATGAAAAAAGAAAACAAAAAATATAAAGTAAAGAGGGATTATAGAACACCAACCATCTCAGAGCCGAATTGCACTGTTGGGTTCTAGAGCAGAAGTTCTATAAAAACTGTTACAGATTTGAATTGCATCTGGCATTTGTAAAGAAGAGTTTTTGTTTGTGGGAATTATGTGCTGGGTGTGAACAAATGGCAGGGGTGGTGTTCAGGGTTGTTTAAGAGTTTGTCAAGATATTTGTGCACTTTAATTTGAGTTTATTTCCCAGACATTTTTAGGGGCGACCTCGAAAGAATTAGGGGCGACTAATAAGACAAAATAGGGTCAGCAAAACCTAAAATGGCTAAATTAGCCCTAATAATCCGTAGTCAACATTATAATCGGTCGGAAGAGAATTATATACGGAGGAAAACAATTTTAGTTTTTGAGTTTTATGGTTTTAGAGTAGAAGAAAAAGAAAAAAAAAAGAGAACCATTTTTTCTTAAATCATGAATGGGTATGAAGAAGAAAGTGAGAAATATCATGAAGAATATCATGTTGAAGGTTCAATAACGATTAGAGAGACGATTGAATGCATTCAACGCCATTAACGTCCCAGAATCGGTAGATAATGTAATACTTTATCTACCGATTATACTCTTGTGTTCCAATAGAGAAGCACAATCGGTAGATAATAAAGCACAATCGGTAGATAATGATCTTCATTATCTACCGATTGTGCTTCTCTATTGGAGCAGAAGAGATTGAATTGTTTTATTTTCATAATGGGTAGATAAGTTATGTTCATTATCTACCGATTGTGATTGTTGCCCCAAATTTAAAATTTTCAAAAACCAATGGGATTTTGAATTTCTCTATTTCCGAAACCGGTAGATAAGTTATTTACATTATCAATCGGTTGTGATAGTTGCCCCAAATTCAAAATTTTCAAAAACCAATGGGATTTGAATTTCTCTATTTTCAAAATCGTAGATAAGTGATGGTTATTATCTACCGATTGTACAATCGGTAGATAAGTTATTTACATTATCTGCCGATTGTGATAGTTGCCCCAAATTCGAAATTTTCAAAAACCAATGGGATTTTGAATTTCTCTATTTCCATAATCGGTAGATAAGTGATGTGTACAATCGGTAGATAAGTTATTTACATTATCTACCAATTTCTCTGTAGAAACAACCAAGACACAATGGAACATATTCTATGGTCTTGTAACTTTAGTGAACATATATGGCTTTGATTAGATGGAATTTTTCACTGCACAAGCCCAAATAGCTTTGAGGATGTTATGGATGTTGCCAAAGGAAAAAAGACCTGCAATTAAAGAAGTGTGGTATAACAGTGCATTTAATACTATGGTGAACCTATGGCTTACAAGAAATTCAGTAATCTATGAAGCTGCTACACCTGATGTGGAAAAATTTAAGCAAAGAATAATGAAAGTTAACAAGGAGTGCAGACTAAGAATGAGAGGTGAGATGTGGGGGACAATGTATGAATTGAATATACTCTTATTTTTTGGCATCTCAGGGGTTGAAGCTAAAACTGCAAGAGTGAAGCAATGCTTTTTCAAGCTACCAATACTAAATCAAGTATTAATATGCTGTGATGGAGCTTCAAAAGGAAATCCAGGAGTTGCAGGTTTAGGATTTGTTGCAAGAGCAAGTTCAGGTGAATGTATTGGTGCTGCTTCAGGTGGTTTGGGATTGGCAACCAATTACTTGGCAGAAGTAATGGCTCTAATTGTGGCTGGAGAATGGGCTGTTAGCAAACATTTTCTGGAGGTATGTTTCCAACTAGATTCAAATGCTGTATTAGTTGCTTTTTCAAGTAACAAGGTGCCATGGATTGTTAAAAGTAGATGGGAAAGAATAATGCAACAAATACCTTCAATCAGTTTGAGACATTCATACAGAGAAATAAATTTCTCTGCTGATAAAATGGCAAAGAAAGGTGTTTGTTTAAGCAAGGGTGTTATCCAATACTATGATGCAAAACCTCAGTTTCTTGGAAGACTGGAAGATGAAGATAATGTATATTTCAGATTCATATAAGAGATAGTTTTGTCCTGAAAAATTTGTTTTCAGTTTTCTTATTTTTGTAATGGGCCTTGGAATGTCTTGGCTTATTTTGTAACTAAATGGGCCTTGTATACTTGGCTCATAGTTGTAATTTTGAATAATTTTGAGTAAGAAAATTCATGACTTAGAAAAAAAAAACATTATCTACCGATTGTGATAGTTGACCTAAATTCGAAATTGTAAAAAACCAATGGGATTTTGAATTTCTCTATTTCCATAATCGGTAGATAAGTGATGTTCATTATCTACCGATTGTACAATCGGTAGATAAGTTATTTATATTTTCTACCGATTGTGATAGTTGCCCCAAATTCGAAATTTTCAAAAACTAATGGGATTTTGAATTTCTCTATTTCCATAATCGGTAGATAAGTGATGTTTATTATTTACCGATTGTGATAGTTTCCCCAAATTCGAAATTGTAATAAAAATGAAACTTCAAGTTTCTCTAATTTTACAATCGGTAGTCTAGGGATGTTTATTATCTACCGATTGAGGAAGTAGCTCGAATTTAATTTGAGAGGAACAAAGTAATAATCGGTTGCTATAAACGATATTTAACTACAGATTATGTAAGGGTATTTAGGTACTTTCTGAGCCACTAGGACATCCCATAACACAAGCTCTTGGTTGGGAATAAAAATGTCGCCTCTAATTCTTTCGGGGTCGCCCATAAAAATGCTAGGTTTTTTTCTATTTGATTGTCAGTGAATGTTTCCTTTTCTAATTTGATGTAATTAATCCATCCCATCCTTCTTTTAATTTTTACCGAGTCACCAATGGTAACAAAAGTATTGCGTAATGAGAGAGAGAAAACGAAGACAATGGATGAATTTTGTACAAGCCTCTAGAGTTTGCCCAACAGTGGAGGAATTTTGTACAATCTTATGGGAACAAGGGAGAGCAAAGAAGGCCTTTACCAGATACGATATAACAGTGATTAAAAAAATGTTCCTCCCTACTTGGCAGCAGTCCTGATTTTCTCATAGCTCCTCCGGGAAAAGAGATCATTGATTTTCTTCGGGTACCCCATCATCTTTGCTACTATGGATTACCGAGGAATAGAAATTTATGCGGACAATTTTGACAAGTCCTGCTATTGATCAAGTTAATCGCCCCACTTACTCGTTAGCAGGTTACGGGGACGCGTTTAATAGAATATCAAAAATTTCATAAATTCGATAAAAATTGAGTCTATTGCCCAAGAATACCTAATATATGGTGTTGCCCAAGAATACCTAAAATATGGTTTTAACGGACATGTAAACATTAGGAATGGGTGAAATAGACACCAAAAATCCTAGACACTAATGTCCCTAATCTAAATGTTTTACTTCATATTATCCTTCTCTCTCCAATTTAAAAACAATCACAAAAAAATAATAATCAAAACTTGTAAAATATGAGTCGGATTTTAACAAAACTTATATATATTTAGAAAGGGTTTTAAATAATCTACAAAACAAGATCCATTGTTCATAGCAAATTCTAAAGTTTTTTTTTTCTTCGAAAACTATAAGCTAGAGTGAAACTGGTTACATCCTGACTTAATATTAGATAAAAATTTTTTTCCAAAAATAGCTAGGATGAAACTGGATGCATCATACCTTAAACTAAAGGTATGAAAATTGTTCAAAAATAGTTAGGATGAATCTGGATGCATCATAGCTTAAACTAAAGATATGAAAAGTATTCAAAAAATAGTTAGGATGAAACTGAATGCATCTTAGCTTAACCTAAAGGTTTGAAAATTATTCAAAAAATAGTTAGGATGAAACTGGATGCATCCTTATTTAAACTAAAAAGAAAATAAAAAAATCTTCGAAAATAACTATAATGAAACTAGTTACATCCCGACTTAAACAAAGATAGAAAAAAATATGAAAATAGCTAGAATGAAACTGGATGCATCTTGGCATAAACTAAAAATAAAATAAGTACTTCGAGAAATACCGTGGCGAATTCAGATACATCCTAACTTAAAGCAACATAAATTTTGGTTCATCTTTGTCTAAAAATATTAACTGAGATTCATCCTTCCATAAACCACAACAGCTGCCGCCGCGACTTTCAACACAAACAAAAACCCCAACCACCATCACCACCAAACACTACTAGGTACCACCATCACCACTTTCAACAATAACAACTTTGTAATATGTACCAACCACCACTACTAAAACACTAGTGCCACTGTACGACCACCAACTCCAATGCAGAACTTTACTGCCACTTGTTTGGGCTATAAAAACTCTGTATTAACATATTAAGTTCGCACAAAAATTCTCTCTCATATGCATACAAAGTGTCTTATAAGTTATGTATATAACTCTTAACGTAATATGTTCTATTCACGCTATTCAATATACATGACCATCCCCAAGAAAAGAAAAAGAGCGTAATGTTTATTTTTTTTCTCAAGATTGAATTTTTAACCAGTTTCACTCTCGATCTCTGAAAGATTTAATGGTGGAAAAAAAAATATCAGAGAGAGGGAGAAAGCCTTTTAAAGGCTGTACAGACAGTGTATTGTCTGTTAAGGACAGTCTGGCAGTTACAGTTATTAACTAAAACAGAAAGCACTAAAAGTGTGCGACAGGCACACTTACAGATAGACACTCTCAATACACAGTCACTCAAACAATCATTCAGACACAGCAGCTAGATTCATACATTCTGAATCCTTACAGCCCCCCTCAAGTTGATATTGATGTAAGCAGAGCAGCTTGCCAGCTAAAGAAAGAAACACATAGTGAACCAATCCCTTTGTAAACAGGTCAGCTAGTTGATTCGCAGAAGATACATAGCTAACTTGTAAGAACCCAGAACTGACTAACTCTCTTATGAAGTGATAATCTATCTCAACGTGTTTAGTACTAGCATGGAATACTGGATTTGTTGCTAGATATAACATTGTCAAGCTCAGTTGGAGATGCAGAAGTAATAGTTGAACTTGAATTTTCATCAAAAGGAAAATAGGCTTCATCAAAGTTCACATGAACAGTAATATATGTCTTCTTACTGGTTAAGTCAAAGCATTTATAACCTTTATGAAGAGGACTGTAACCCAAGAAAACACATTTTGTAGATTTGGCACTCAATTTATCTTCTCTATAAGGCTACATATTACGATAACAACAACACCTAAATACTCTAACAAAGGAATAATCTGGAAGGGTGTTGAAAAGCATTTCATATGGAGACTTAAAGTTAAGTACTTTGGTAGGAAGCCTATTAATGATGTATGTGGCAGTTAAGAAAGAATCATACTAGAATGTTTTTGGTAGAGATGCTTGAAAAGATAAAGTATTTCCCATTTCAGTTATATGCCTATGATTCCTTTCAGCCAAGCCATTTTGTTAATGCAGATGAGGACAAGAAACTCTCAAAACTATTCCACACTGATCCATATACTCTTTAAATTGTCCTTTAACTAACTCAAGAGCATTATCACACTGAAAGTACTTGATAGAAGCAGATAAAATATTCTTTGAAGTAGCTTTGAAATGTTGAAAACAAGACAAACTATCAGCTATACTCTTCAGAGGGTAAATCTAGTGATATCTAGAATAATCATCAATGAACAAGATATAATACTTGAATCCAAGAGAAGAGACAATTGGAGTTGTACCCCAGATATCACAACGCACTAAATGTAGTGGTGAAGTTGTTATTCTCTTTGAATCATAGAATGGAAGCTTATGATTCTAACCTTTATGAGAAACTTCACACAAACATGTATTGCCAGAAATAACTGAAATTGATGAAGTATTGGCAATCTTATTAAGAACCAAATCAGAAGTATGACCTAGTCTGTTATGCCACAGAGAAGTATTGGAATGAGTAGTAGAGGATGCCAAAGCAAAAGAAGTAATACCCTCCATTGGATACTGATTATTCTTAATTTTTCCTTCAGCCAAAACTTTTCTAGTCTTCACACATTTGATCTCATATCCCCAATCAAAAAACTCTACTGAAACCTGATTATCTTTTGTAAACTTAGCAATGGACAATAAGTTCTGTTTGATAGTAGGCACATACAAAACATCATCTAGATGAAACTGACTGCAGTTAGTATCAAGGACAATATATTACCTGTTTTCTCAATTGGTAACATAGTGCCATCCCCAACCATAACTTTGTCTGTTCCATCATAAACCTTTACATTGTTCAGTAGATGAATATCCTTAGTTAAATGACTAGTGGCACCTGAATCAGGCAACCAAACTGAACCCATAGTCCAATCAGAGCTAGACAAGGATGCAAATTTCACTTGTATTGAGGAAAAAGCTTGTTGAAGAGAATTTGAAGCACCACCACCACCACCAGGAGTATTATCCTTAGTTGTATTACTATTGGAAGCACCAGATGTGGCTTTATTTGGAATGCATCTGAAATGACACCTATTTGTTGTGTGTCCTATCTTCTTACAAATTTGACATTCCACTTGACTAAAATCATGCATAACATTTTTATTCTTGCTAGTATCAGGTTTAGACTTAGAAGTAGATGCATTATTAGAAGAATTGTGCTTAGCATAATAAGCAGAACTTTGAGAATCAAGAATTGATGAGGACTCATCATCTTCTGCTTTGAGCCATTGCCCATGATGTAAAAGTCTTGAAATAACAGCATGTAATGAAAATTCAGTATCCCTATTATGTGCAGAGATAAAAAATTGTCTATACTCTTTTCCGAATCCCATTAAAGCATACATGACAATATCAGATTCATCTACAATCTCTCCTATTGCAGCAAGTGAATCAGTAATAACCTTCAATTCATCAAAATAAGTAGAAATACTTTTGGTATCTTTCTTGATTGAATGAAGTTGACTGCGGAGAAGAGACTTCTTTGCTGAAAACTTTTGAATGAATTTGCGCTCCAAGTAAACCCAAATATCTTGTGCAGAAGAAAACCCAATTATCCAGCGAGAAATTGTTTCATCAAAAGTGGCATTTAGACATGACATAATGAACCTGTACATCTTGCACCAATGAAGATATAAAGGATTTGGCAAAACATCACCATCAAGAACGATCGTTTCAGAAGGTTGATTTACGCTTCCATCAACAAACTCATACAGATCCGTTGTCATCAAAATAGACTCAAATTGATTTCTCCATATCAGGTAATTTGAACCATCTTCCCGTAACTTGATTGAAACAAAATTAGTGATATTTTGGAAAGATAAAACAGAGGATGTAGAAGACATCATTGTAAAGATGAAAAACTCAACAAATTTTCAAGAATTGCATAATGAGATCCGAATCTTGATAACAAGAAAATAGATCTAGAAATCAGAGTAATGATTGTAAAGATTTTAAGAAATTGTAGAGTTGGATGGTAAAGATTTTAAGAGGTAATAGAGGTTTGCAGCGGAATGATTTTTAAGAAATTTTGGATCAAAAATGAAAGAATCAAGATCTTCCTTAGAAGACTGATACCATGAAAGATTAATGGTGGAAAACAAAAAGTCTTTTTATTAAGTTTTGATAAACTGAATACAGAGAGAGAGAAAGCCTTTTAAAGGCTGTACAGACAGACTGTATTGTCTGTTAAGGATAGTCTGGCAGTTACAGTTATTAACTAAAACGGAAAGCACTAAAAGTGTGTGACAGGCACACTTACAGATAGACACTCTCAATACACAGTCACTCAGACACAGCAACTAGATTCAGACATACTGAATCCTTACAATCTCCTAGCTTAAATCTCTTGCATTTGTGCTTTTCATAGTCTGTAACTTATCTTTGATGTGTTGCTTTAGATGGGTATAAATCATTTGAAGGTTTGGTCTTGATTCTTATAAGGGCTAGTTGAAAATAAAGCTAGAATTGACTTAAATTGTTGGGAATCAGAAGAAATTGTTTAAAGTGGTGTGATTTGATGGATTTGATGGAAATTTCCAATAATAGCTAACGGTCACAGTAATTTGAACCTGATGTCGATACTGCTTTGATGAAGTTGATATTTTTTTTTTTAATTTGATCTAATTTATTGAATTGATGGGGTTAGATACAGAGATATATATATCAGAGAAAAGGAAAAATTAAAGAATCGAGGAAAACAATGGGGTATTTGGTCCGCTGAAGAAGAACCAGAGATAATAATCTGGGTTAATTGCCAAATTTGGTTATTAAAACAGTATCTTTTAGATTTTTGGATTTTAGAATAGTATCTTTTTTTGGTCGTCGGTCACACCCAGAAATAAGATTTTTAGGGTTATTAGACCATTTTGTGTAAATTCAAACACCAATAGTGCATTTATTGAACATAAACCATATGTCTAATAATAAATAATAAGTTTTAAGTAAAATAATAAACACGAGGAGGAAAAAAACCCCTATAAATAGTGGAAAAACCTCATAAATTCCTTAATTGTTATCTTGGTTCACATCTTCATCAACATATACAGTTGGATCACTGAATGTCACACTCTCTAATTCTGGTTCATCAAGCGAAAGATTTGCAATCTCAAGTATTCCACCAATTCCCATAGTATCAAATGTACCACCTGCAATATTCCACATTCTTGTCTCACCTGTCATATAGTATGGATGTCTTCGTGATAAAAGGCGAAGATTAGAATGCACATACATTAGATCTTCTCCTCTTTTTGGTGTTATCTTATTTTTTTTCAAAGAATTAATTAAGCTAAAGGTACTCAAATTTCTTTCACAGCAAGATGAGGATCTAGGTTGGGAAAGAGTTTTGATAGATAACCTCTGCAATATATGAGTAGTTGTACCATAAGTAACCCACCATGTAAATGCTTCCACACACCATTTATCAGCGATGCAATTAGCAGCCGCAAATTCTCTTAATCCAACAGAAAAAAGAGAAAATTCAGTATTCACTTGTCTTAGTTTTTCCCTTTAAAATATCTCTTAAAGCATAAATATCGTTGCTTTGACATATCATCATCTATATGGGAGCAAGACGACCCGGCGACTGACTAAGCCATGCATTCCTAGCTATAATACCTGTAATCCAATGATCAACATATATATATAATTAGTAAGTGCAATTCTAACAGTGAATGATCTCATATAAAGAAAATGTCAAAGAAATGTCAGAATACATTTTCGTTAATATACAACATGTTAATGTTAATGAAATGTCATATAAGACGATAACTCGTTACATTTGTTAGAGACATGTTAATGTTATTGCTTATAACACTATCTAATAAAATAATAAATAACTAATGCATCTTGTCACTTTTGGTTCATTTGATGAAGAGGAACAATCTAAATTGTGGTTGACTAAATTGCAAGTAAAATAAATTTGATTTTATTAAGTTTATCAGGTCAACTGATAAACTACTCAGCTGGTTTATTGTTGTATCTAGTTTCAGTCTTCCTCACTTGTAGATAGTTAGGTTCAAGTCCTCTTATTCTTCTGTTCTCTCTTATTATTTTGCTTTCTTTGTTATTCTATCCTTATCTCTGTAAACATATGTAACTATGTATTTAGTATAAATATGAATCAATGAAACAAAACTCAACATAGTTGTATGAGAAGCAAAACCCTTTCACTATATTTGTTTAGATTGGTGGACAATGATCATACCTAGGATTTTAAGAGTGAGCTAAACAGTGGAGAGATATTCCTATCACCAGTCCTTACTATGTTCATCCTGCAGATAACCTTACTTCTGTTATCTTCACACCTATGCTCACCAGTGACAACTACTGCACTTAGGGAAGAGGCATGACTAAAACCCTAAGTGCAAAAGGTAAGAAAGGCTATATCGATGGCACTGTCAAGAAACCAACAACTGCTTCATATATTCCTCATTGGACACGATGTAATGATTTAGTTGGCAGTTGGATCTCCAATTCTGTAGATATAGAAATTCGACCAAGCATCATGAATTTCCCACCTGCTCGTGATATGTGGTTAGAACTCAAGTCGCGTTTCTCTCATCATAATGCATCTAAGCTGTATGCTTTGAAACAATTGAATTCTACCATAAAAACAGACAACTTAAGTGTTTCGATGTATTACTCTCGTCTGAAATCTCTGTGGGATCAATTGGATACTTTTCTACCAATTGAACCGTGTATCTGTGGAGCAGGCAAGAGCTATGTGGATAACCACAACTAGGACAGATCCATGAAGTTTTTGCAGGGGCTACATAATTGATTCTCTCAACTGCACAGCCAAATCTTGCTCACGGAACCCATGCCATCTCCTGCCAAGATATATAATCATGTTAGATAAGAGGAAGAATAACAAGGTATCAACTCCTCTTCTATCACTTATGTTGAGTCTGCAACTCTGAATGTTTCTTGCAGTGAACCAAGGAATCAAAGGTCATTTACCAACAATGAAAACATTAAGCGTCCAAGACCTTTTTGTGAACATTACAACAAGCATGGACATACTAAACCCACTTCTTGGAAATTTAATGGGTACCCAAAGGACCTGCCTAGACCATGGAATCCAGACTCTCATGCCCTCGTTGTTATCATTACACCTGCTGCACCAGCCATCAGTGCTGCTCAATATGCTCGTCTGTTTTGCCTTCCGATCCAGATAATGAAGGTACAAACACCATTCCATCTTCCAATTTTGCAGATACTGCCTTATCTTGTTCCACTCATGTTTGGATAGTAGATAGTGGTGCAACTCACCACATATGTTCTTCTCTTTTATTTTTTACTTCATATACTTTGGTTACTAAACCAATCAATGTTCAATTACCATATGGATCTCATACTTCTGTGACACATATTGGAAATGTTGATTTATCACCTACGCTTAAGTTACTTGATGTCTTTCACATTTCAAGTTTAACTTAATCTCTGTCAGTCAACTGACTAGTACAAGGACAAAAATCTCGTGTCTTATAGAACCGTCACACGAACAAGGAGATTGGATGGAGTAAGCGCATTGCTGGCCTATACCATTTTACCTTTCATCAATTTGATTTATCTTTAGATGCAAATAAGCATGTTGATGCATGGCATCGCCGTCTCAGCCATCCAAGTGTTGATTGTTTTCGTTTTTTAGCTAGCAAATTTGCTTATATTAGTTATCAGTTCAGTCACTCATGTGATGTATTCCCTAGGGAAAAACAAACTCGCCTGAAGTTTAATAAAAGTATTTATCTGTCTTCAAGACCTGTTCAATTAATTCATGCTGATATATGGGGACCTTTTGCAATTGAATCATTTACTGGTGCTAAATATTTCCTTACAATTGTAGACGATTATACTAGGTTTACTTGGGTATATTTCATGAAAGAGAAACCAAAAACTTTGAGTCATTCATCAATGTGGTCATCCAATAACCAACATCTCCTCTGGTATTAATACATTACTCATTCCTCAGCTACAGACTTTTTGTTCTGATAATAGGTCTGAGTTCAAGACTAATGAACTATAGTCGTGGTTTCATCAAAATGGTATCTTACACCAAACAAGTTGTGTTTATACTCCATAAAAGAATGGTGTTATTGAGGGAAGACATCGACATTTCCTTAATGTAGCACAATCATTAAGATTTCAATCTTTGCCTCTTCGTTTTTGGGGAGAATATTTTCTCACTGCAGTAAACTTAATAAAAGAGATGCCAACTCCAATTCTATATCATAAGACACCAGATAAGATGCTGTTACATAAACCACCAGATTATGCATCCCTACGTGTGTTTGGTTGCTTATGTTTTGGCAGAAATACAAAGGTTTCTCATAAATTCGACCAACGTGCAAAGCCAGGCGTATTTGTGAGCTATCCTCAGGGATAAAAGGGATACAACATTTTTGATCTTGAATCCAAGTCTATTTACATCTCACGAGATGTGGTATTTCATGAACAACATTTTCCTTTTCATGACTTATCTACCACTTCTCATGTACCAGCATATGTATATCAACCGGGTATGCTCATTGCGATTATATTTTTAATTCCCCTTCACCCATTCTTGCGACTTTGTCACCTACCTTTCATCCACAGTCCAACTGTGATGTGATCTGTCCATCCCTGATATTAATTCAGGTCATCCAGCTATATCTGGTACTCCATGTAGTTCACATAGTCCTACATCTAACTCAAAATCTTCAAACACCACCAATAATCCAGGTGTTCCATCAAATGTATCTTCTCCAAAACCATCACCATTATCCAAGAGTATTTATGTCTCTTCATCTGACCTGCAGCAACATCATCTTGCAGTTCCGTTAATAGAATCTGTCATCCATATAAAAGATTCTCGTCATTCTCGTATTAGCAATCCACCAACCTACTTGAAGGACCATCATTGATCAGCTACTGAATGTAAATCAACTTCAGTCTATCCAATGACTCATTATTTGTCATGTTGATAACTTATTACCATCTCATAAAGCTTTCCTTTCTGAAGTTATTCTTTCCAAAGAACCTTAATCCTTTTCACAGGCCACTAAATATCCTAAGTGGCGAGCATCTATGGCTAAAGAGATAATGGCTTTGGAAGCTAACAACCCTTTGATTATAGAAGACTTTCCACCAGGTAAAACTGCCATTGGCTGCAAATAGGTTTTTAAGATCAAGTTTAAATCTGATGATACGGTTGAACAATACAAGGCTCGTCTCGTGGAAAAGGGTTATACCCAACAGGAAGGGATTGACTACTACGAAAATTTTGCACCCGTAGCCAAGCTGGTCACTGCCCGAGTATTACTATCTATTGCTGCGATCAAAGGTTGGTCTCTACACTAACTAGACATCAATAATGCATTTCTCCAAGGAGATATTGATGAATAAATCTATATGAAGACACCTCCTAGTCTAGCATGTAATGCTGAGTCTCAAGTCTTCAAACTTAAGAAATCCTTATATGGACTTAAGCAAGCCTCTCGTCAATGGACTTTGCTAAACTTTCCTCAGTTTTGATAGCTGAAGGATTTCAGAAATCTTTATGTGAGCATTCTCTCTTCACATATTATCGTGGTATAACTTTCATTTTTGTTCTCGTCTATGTTGACGACGCCATTATTACCGGCACAGATGATAACTCCATTACTTCACTAAAGTTACGTCTTGCATCTCATTTTTCGATTAGATCTTGGTCGCTTACAATATTTTTTAGGCATTGAGGTTTCTCGATCTGATAAAGGTAATTTTCTATGTCAAAGAAAATATGTCCTAGACATTCTTAAGGACTCTGTCTCTCATAGGGGCACGTGTTTCATCTTTTCCAATGGATACACATCTCAAATTACTTCCTACGGGTGGTAAGAAATTAACTGATCCAAGCCCTTTTCGCTGTCTTATTGGTCAATTGTTATATCTAATTTTCACTCGTCCAGATATAACATTCCCAATAAATTATCTAAGTCAATTTATGCAACATCCTCGTATGGCTCATTTAGATGTTGCTCACCATGTACTATGGTATCTCAAGGGAACCATTGAGTATGGCATATTTATATCTGCATCCAGTTTCCCAGATCTCTACATGGTTACACGGACTCTGATTGGGCAGGTTGTCCTCTTACTCTTCGTTCTAGTACGGGTAACTTCATTACAATAGGTGATAGCCTTATTTCTTTGAAATCAAAGAAACAACCTATTGTAGCTCGCTCTTCCGCAAAAGCCGAATATCATTCCTTGGCAATCTAACAGCCAAACTTCAATGTTTAGAATATCTTCTCAAAGACATGTGCATATCATGTCCTCTCCCTATCATTTTTTCTTGTGCTAGTCAAGTAGCAATTCACATTGCTCAGAATCTAGTCTTTCACGAGCGTACTAAACATATTGAAATTGATTGCCATTTTGTTCGTGAAATTTAATGAGTGTATTGATATTACCGAAGCATCTTCAGTCCCATGATCATCTTGCAAATGTTTTTACAAATCCTTTAGGAGCTCCACAATTTATCACTCCAACCATCGGAAACAATAGTAACTCCATTATATTTCCACGTACTTTTTATTGTTCAAGCAACCGTCCAGTGTGATTTTTTTCTTCCTGCAAAAGAGTTATTCTTAATTGGTTGTATCCCGGAGGTATGTAGCCCGAAAGTGTTTTGCTGTTTGCAGTAGCTCTCCTTATAACCTCACAAAATATGATTCTTTGCAAAATTAAAAGGTAGTCTCGCATAAAACATTCTTGCAATCAACCTATTCATATCTTCACGAGCGTCATTGTTGAATGCATTTTGAATTGTACCCTTCCTTTTCTTGGAGTGTACATTAGATGAAATTGAACTCAAAAAGTATGTCACTGTATGACTCCCGGAATTTGGCAAAGAAACCTGTTTAGGTTTGTAAGCCTTAGCTATTGTTTCAACATCATTGGATAATTTTTTCATCTCCGCTAAGTCTTCCACAATAACTTTTAGACACTTTCTGATTACTTCATTTGCTATCATTAACAGGTGTTAAATGACACGTTCCATTCTCTTTCAGCCTTATTCAGTTTTGTGACATATTTCCAAAGAGGACGATCTTCATCAATGGCACTCATTCTCTTGTTAAAACATGCAGTAATGTACAATATACTCATAACAAATACACAACATAACTATTTAAAAACAAGTAGTATATTAAATTCTGAACAATTTTACTATCAATTTTGAAATCTAGACGTCACTATGTTGAACTAACAATAAATATAGATTATCAAATGCATTAATTATCAGCTTTTCCAAAGAAATCTGAAAAGACAAGGGGTACCCAAATACACCACAATCTTTTATTTATCAACCTATAAGTCCTTTACCGAACGTGATCGTCTATGGACAGAGTCGAGACAATACAACGATTTGGTTCACACTTCGTGTGATCGTCTATAGATACGAGATCGAGATAATACAACAACAAGATAACTTGTGTGATTGACTATGGATACAAGATCGAGATAATACAACAACAAAGTGTGATACTTGATAATAGGTTCGGTAATAACCAAACTTTATAGGATCACTATCAAGTATTTACGGAGTTAACGTATATGTGTAATTTACTTTTATTATAATAAAACAATTATAATTGCGGAATAGAAAAGTAAATGACACAGCAAGATTTGTTAACGAGGAAAACTGCAAACGCAAAAAAAACCCGGGACCTAGTCCAGTTTTGAATACTCTCAGAATTAAGTCGATATACAAAATCTAATACCAACTTCGTATAATTAAAAAAAATCTCCAATTAGTAAATGCACATTACTAATTTTTATTCTCTAGATCTATGCATTAATTGCTGGTAATTAAAGAATATAAAATCAAAAACCTTAATTAAAAGATTCTTAATTTATTTCGGCATAGGATCACCTTGAGTACCAAGGAATATCTTTGAACAATAAATGATAAGAGTTACTGCTCGTGTTCAAAGTATGTTGACATCTTTTCACTGCAAATCCTTATTTCATATTTACATGGATTTGCATTCTTGGAATCGGTTATACCATACTTCCAAAGAAGTTTAGAATTGGTTTGCATGTATTCCAAGACTACTATGTGATTGATCAGATCAAATCACATACATGGGTTCAATCGGTTATACCAATCACTAGGATTTGTTATATCTAAATATGGAATTACTTGTGATCGGTCACACCAGTCACTAGAATCAGTTACACCAGTTACAAGGATCGGTTCCATTTACACATGGTATCTACTTGTGATCGGTCACACCAGTTATTAGGACCGGTTACACCAATTACAAGGATCGGTCACACAACACTTATGATCGGTCACACCAATTACAAGGATCGATCATACCATCACATGGTGATTACTTAGGATCAGTTACACCAATTATCAAAACCGGTCATACCAAATCATAAGTCTAGGCATTGTGATTAGTTATGCCAAGATAGATAACATGAGTTAAGATTGGTTCTACCATCTCACACATATTGGTCATCCAAAGATATACAATGAATAGCCGGACCAATAAGCCTATTGATTTACCTTTCGATTCACGAAACAAGTTCATGAATGTACTTCCTTTAAACAAATGTAAAACATTGTTTCATAGGATGAAATCTTCGCCATAACCCATTCACATAATCATAACACTATATACAAGATTATGTCAATGTTATGAAGTTCAAAAGATAAGCGTTATACTTCGTAGTCTAATTCCTTAATACTATGATCATACTATTATGAACATGTCACATCACTAGAGTATTATACAATATGTACAGTATATACAGCTTCGAAGTTATGTTTTCAATATATCACGACTTGAAAGATACGTTAGGAATGAAACAGTTCAAGTTAATATTACTAACCTCAAGTAGAAGGATGATGTCGTCCTTGTAGTTCGTTACTTCTTCACATTCTTCAAGTCTTCAGAATAATACTTGTATGTCTCAACATTCCTAGACTTTCTAGTTTAACCTAAACGAAGTTGACTCTAGTATTTAATCAAGCGACTCTATATGAGTTTTGATACTAAAATATGACAACCAAACTTGACATACCAACACTTGGTGAGTTCAACTGAGCTATGCTCTAACAATCTCCCCCTTTGTCAATTTTAGTGACAAAACTCTTATTACATAAGGAGCTAAACGAATTACAAATAACTCATTCTTCATACGCTTGATTCCAAGTTTCAACAACACAATAACCTGCATATATTCAATCAATAAATGCCGTTGTTGACATTTGAATAACAAAAGCTTTTACTCCCCCTAAAGTTAAGCTAGGTAAATATTCAATCCGAACAACCTTGTTATTCCCCTTTTGTAGTAAGAATTACTACTCAGCAATATGATATGTTTCTCTCCCTTAGTCAATGCTTTACTCTTTCGTTAGATATAACGTTTAAGCACAATTGTCCTTTCCTAGTAATTAAAAATTGTAGCTCTCCCAACCTAATCACCTGCTTAGCTAATAGGATTACAATCTAATCGAAGCATCAAACCTAGTTTACCGATTTTAAGAAAATCATAATTATTTAAAGTGCTAATAGAAAAATTCAAACTCTCTGATATTATATAAAAAAAAAAATCATAATCATAATGGCTAGTTGGAGATGGATTTTTTTTCCAGTGTGGCATGATAAATGGATCAGAGCATATGCACTAATTGAGAGGCATGCAGAGGATAGTTATGTTCTGCAAAATATTAATTTAAAGGTGGAAAATTTAATTGAAGCCGGGGTTTGGCAGATTCCAGAATATATGTTTAACTTTTTTGAGAAAAATGAAGTACCAGTAATAGGTGGAGGATCTGATAAACTAGTATGGGAGGCTGATTTAACTGGTAAATTCTTTATTGCTAGTGCATCTCAACTGGTGAGGAAAAAATACCCTGTATGCCTTGGGCAAAACAGATTACGAATCCTTGTGTTCATCCTTACACATCTGCAAACTTATGGAAAATCTTGAGGGGTGCTTGTGCTACTGAGGAAGCAGTTAGGAAAAAGGTTTTTATGACAGTTTCTAAATGTTACTTGTGTGGCAATGCACATGACACAATGGACCACATCTTATGGTACTGTAGCATCAAAATTTGACATTGGCTAGGGGGGATCTTCCATTTTTTGAACCCTACAACATTTGAGGAAGTTCTGAAACTAGCTCAGGGAAAGAGTGGTGCAATTAAAGAAGTGTGGTATAACTGTGCATTTAAGGTGATGGTTGAGCTCTGGGATGCAAGGAATAAAGTAATATATGAGGGTGAAGAACCAAACTTTGAAAAGTTTAAAGAGAGAATCATGAATTTCACAAGGGAGTGTGGTATAAGAGTTAAAGGCACCAGATGGGGGAATATGTTTGATATGCGAATTCTACTTCATTTTGGAATAACAGGAATTAAAACACAAATAGCTGGTGTGAAACAATGCTTCTTCAAATTGCCTGGAAGAGTCCAAATTCTTATATGTTGTGATGGAGCATCTAAGGGTAACCCTGGGAGTGCTGGATTGGGCTTTGTGGCAAGGAATGAAGAGGGTGGGTGTGTGGGAGCAGCATCTGGAGGTTTGAGGATATCAACAAACTATCTGGCTGAGGTGATGGCTTTGGTGGTAGCTGGTGAATGGGCAGTAAAAAAAGGTATGAGAATGTATGCTTCAGTCTTGACTCCAAAGCAGTCTTGTTAGCTTTTAACAATGGCAAAATCCCTTGGATTGTTGTGAATAGATGGAACAATATTAGAAGGAGCATAGCAAGAATCACATTCACTCACTCTTAGACGAAGATAAATTTTTCCGCTGACAAGATGGCTAAACAGGGTGTTCTACTTGCAAGAGGAACATTACTTTACTATGAGGAAAAACCTGGATTCTTGGGTCAGTTGGAATGTGAAGATGGTATCTACTTTAGATTCATTTCCTGAGAGTTAGTTACTCTAGACTTGCAAATTACAAGTGTTAGCAGTTTTATTCCCCTTTTTTGTTGTTTTTGTATTTTAGCAGAATAGGTCAATTGACCTTAATATGTATTTTGGATTAAATTCGAGTAATAAAATTTCATGATTTAGCAAAAAATAAATAAATGAAAGTCTCTCGCGTGATATGAATATAATAATGTGTTGTTTTACAGAGAATTAAAGAATATATATATAAAAGATAAATAAACATCTTCAGTTCACTAAAACTTTAATCTACAAAAACGGATATCTTCACTCGCACCATTTCTTCGTATAACTGAAACAAAAGTGGGAAAGAGTGAGCACATCATCCCAAAGGGGTGCCCAATGGATATATATAACTCTCAAGTAATCACTAACATACTACTAAAAGATAGAATTAGTTAAGGTACATCTCTAATTAATCGAGTCATTAACGGCTTAGCCGTCTCTTGACTGGTCTAATAGCGTTGACGTGCTTGAGGGTCCTTACGTTTTCCCCACCTTATTCATTTTCGTCCTCAAAAATCGAACCATCCTTCTAGTCTTCAAAACTCCCCACCTTATAAAGAAATACTATCTCTCAACCAAATGCAAGTATTGCTCATACTTACAAACGCGCGAGAAAGCAACTCATTTTAAATGAGTTCAACACAACAAGAAATGGAACACAAACCTACAAGGTTTTTCTACAGCCAAAATCTATAATTTGTAGTTCTAGGTTCAACTACAATAATTTGTATTCTAACAGATTTGTATGTCTAAGCTCTCCGCGCTAAAATTTATAGTCAAATATTTAATAATTTATTAATTTGATGTAGTTTATCCATATAACTAATCCAAATTTGATTTCACATAAATCTATAATATTTGATATTTTAATTTTACTGTTATACCATATATAAATTTTCCAAATAATATCTATTTAAAATATGCTATTAGCATAATTACTCAAGTATTATTTATCAGTGTTATGATTCTCATTATTCTTATTATCATCGCTTATTAGTTTGTTGATACTTCAGTTGGTACACTAAGTTTTAATTTTATAAATATGACTCTACATTCATGTAAAGATTTATAATTGATTTTGTTTATTCATATTGGATTCGTATACTATATCTTGTTAGATATCTGCTTGGTAATTTAATATGTTTTAAATTTGAGTCTGCATAAAATTGTAATATATCCTAATAGTCTTTAGATTTTGCTATTAATGTAAAGTATCCTAATAAAATACAAATTTATTTTCTTTTACATCTAAAATTGTACTAAACATCCAAATACTATTATCACAACTTCATGTGTTTTTTTTTTAATGATTTACTGAGTCATTTATTGGACTAAAGATAATTTGGGTACAAGATTATTAACAATTAAGTTTCTTAAGTCTAACTTAATAATTTGTAATCTTTTTATTATATACAATATATATCCTCACTTACATAAGTCTAACCTAGTATGTTTTATATCAACTATCTAATTTAAACGCAAAACATATATTTCTAATTTGTTATTAGTTTAATTTACAAAACTCAACCGTAGATACGTATTATTAATTTTCCATTTCAATAGATTAATGGCCCTGTATAAAACCAAGGTACTCAATGAATTCCTAAATAAATTTGAGATTTATCAGATATACTAACCTCGTTACTTTTCTAGGGTTGGATTGTCTATGTGTTCATAATTTTAGACTAATTATTTTCTAATCTCTTTGCAAAACATAAACTAATTGGTTTACCCTACAATTTTTACTTCACAAAACGTACACATAGCCAAACACACAAATCAATCCAACAAATCTTTTAGTTATTGTTAGCTTTTAGTGATTAAGATTTATCTCAAAGCCCAATCCAGTTCTAAACTAATCTAGTTATCTATCCGGCACTAAGAATTATCTATCGTTTCCCATGTAAGATCTAATAGTGAGCTCTGATACTAACTGTAGCGCCCCCAACCTAATCACTTGCTTAGTTAATAGGATTACAATCTAATCGAAGCATCAAACCTAGTTTACCGATTTTAAGAAAATCATAATTACTTAAAGTGCTAATATAAAAATCCAAACTCTCTGATATTATATAAATGAAAGTCTCTCGAGAGATATGAATATAATAATGTGTTGTTTTACAGAGAATAAAAGAATACATATATAGAAGATAAATAAACATCTTCAGTTCACTAAAACTTTAAGCTACGAAAACGGATATCTTCACGTGCACCATTTCTTCGTATAACTGAAACTGAAGTGGGAACGAGTGAGCACATCATCCCAAAGGGGTTCCCAATGGATATATGTAACTCTCAAGTAATCACTAACATACTACTAAAATATAAAATAATTTAAGGTACATCTCTAATTAATCGAGTCATTAACGGCTTAGCCGTCTCTTGACTGGTCTAATAGCGTTGATGTGCTTGAGGGTCCTTACATTCTCCTCACCTTATTCATTTTCATCCTCGAAAATTGAACCATCCTTCTAGTCTTCAAAACTACTCACCTTCTATAGAAATACTATCTCTCAACCAAATGCAAGTATTGCTCATACTTACAAACGCGCGAGAAAGCAACTCATTTTAAATGAGTTCAAAACGACAAGAAATGGAACACAAACCTACAAGGTTTTTCTACAACCAAAATCTATAATTTGTAGTTCTAGGTTCAACTACAATAATTTGTATTCTAATTAGATTTGTATGTCTAAGTTTTTTGCGCTAAAATTTATAGTCAAATATTCAATAATTTATTAATTTGATGTAGTTTATCCATATAACTAATCCAAATTTGATTTCACATAAATCTATTATATTTGATATTTTAACTTTACTGTTATACCATATATAAAATTTCCAAATAATATCTATTTAAAATCCGCTAGTAACATAATTACTCAAGTATTATTTATCAAGTGTGTTATTATTCTTATTATCATCGCTTATTAGTTTGTTGATACTTCAGTTGGTACACTAAGTTTTAATTTTCTATTTCTAAATATGACTCTACATTCACGTAAAGATTTATAATTGATTTTGTTTATTCATATTGAATTCGTATACTATATCTTGTTAAATATCTGCTTGGTAATTTAATACTCCCTCCGTCCCAAATTAGTTGAGCTAGTTGTAGTTTGCACAATTCTTAAGGCAAGGAGGAAAGGGAAGTATATTTAAGTGTTTTTTACAAGTATACCCTTATGCATAATAACTAGTAAAACTTAGAAATGGTTTATCTCTTAAACTATACCCGGTTTTTCGTAAACTTTATACCGTTGAAAAATATTTTAAAACATCTACGTAACGAATATAAACATGACTATCAAATTATACACATTTCTTATAGTAAAAATAATCAATTAAAAGGGTAGTTTTAGAGATATCCCTTGATTAGTGAAATAACTCAATTATTTATGGGACAAAATTTAAAATCAAATAGCTCAATTAATTTGGGACCCATGGAGTATGTTTAAAATTTGAGTCTGCATAAAATTGTAATATATCCTAATAGCATTAGATTTTGCTATTAATGTAATGTATTCTAATAATATACAAATTTATTTTCTTTTACATCTAAAATTGTACTAAACATCCAAATACTATTATCACAACTTTTTTTTTTTTTTTTTGATGATTTACTGAGTCATTTATTGGACTAAAGATAATTTGGGTACAAGATTATTAAATATTAAGTTTCTTAAGTCTAACCTAATAATGTTTAGTCTTTTTATTATATACAATATATATCCTCACTTACATAAGTCTAACCTAGTAAGTTTTATATCAGCTATCTAATTTAAACGCAAAATATATATTTCTAATTTGTTATTAGTTTAATTTACAAAACTCAACCGTAGATACGCATTAATAATTTTCCATTTCAATAGATTAATGGCCCTATATAAAAGCAAGGTACTCAATGAATTCCTAAATAAATTTGAGATTTATCGGATATACTAACCTCGTTCCTTTTCTAGGGTTGGATTGTCTATGTGTTCTTAATTTTAGACTAATTATTCTCTAATCTCTTTGCAAAACATAAAGTAATTGGTTTACCCTACAATTTTTACTTCACAAAACGTACACATAGACAAACAAACAAATATTTTAGTTATTGTTAGCTTTTAGTGATTAAGATTTATCTCACAGCCCAATCCAGTTCTAAACTAATCTAGTTATCTATCTAACACTAAGAATTATCTATCGTTTCCCATGTAAGATCTAATAGTGATCTTTGATACCAACTGTAGCGCCCCCAACCTAATCACCTTCTTAGCTAATAGGATTACAATCTAATCGAAGCATCAAACCTAGTTTACCGATTTTAAGAAAATCATAATTACTCAAAGTGCTAATAAAAAAACCCAAACTCTCTGATATTATATAAATGAACGTATCTTAAGTGATATGACTATAATAATGCGTTGTTTTACAGAGAATAAAATAATACATATATAAAAGATAAATAAACATCTTCAGTTCACTAAAACTTTAAGCTACGAAAACGGATATCTTCACGTGCACCATTTCTTCGTATAACTGAAACTAAAGTGGGAACGAGTGAGCACATCATCCCAAAGGTGTGCCCAATGGAAATATATAACTCTCAAGTAGTCATTAACATACTACTAAAAGATAAAATAATTTAAGGTACATCTCTAATTAATCGAGTCATTAACGACTTAGCCGTCTCTTAACTGGTCTAATAGCGTTGACGTGCTTGAGGGTCCTTACCAAAATCACTTGTTTACTCCATATATTTCTCCACTTTTTTGACACAAAATGACAAAGGTTCGAGCAAATAAAGGACAAACCGAAAGGATCTTACAAATATAAAAGACTTGTAAACAACCTATAAGAGTTAAGCATGAAGGTTTCACACACCACTTTAAATAACCAATATTAAAATCGAAACTACAAAGTAATTTAGTTTCAATATGTTATCAAGGAAACAATTGCCAAAGAAATTTTCCCTATAATCCAATAATTCTACTAAGATACTCAATCCCCTTGTTGGACCGATTGCATATGCACAATCGCTTATTTCGATAAGACCAAAATAAAGATAAAAATTAACTTTATTTTTCTCATCAGGTTCTAATTATTCAGACAATAACTTAGACCTTTCCATTTAGACAAGACAAACACTAGGTTAGTTAACTAGTTTTTCTTGTCAAGGCATTCGATTAGACTTGAATAACCGATCCTCCAATTATATAAGTCTAACTAAGATCAGAATTAACTTAGTTTCACTTATCCGGAATCAATTGGACTAAATAAATGATCCCGTATTTTTGTTAAGACACAAACAATACATACAAACCAAAATAAATTGACTTGCACAATTATTTTCTTAACCTGAAGCAATTGAAACAAATATACACATTACATCACCGAATTTCGTTAAGCAAAAACACTTGATACCCACCAATAAAGAAGATACCAAACAATAAGTCAAATAAATTGACAAAGTTTTTCTTAACCAGAAACAATTGAATCATATAAACATCTATCCATAACATAATGGAACATATCAATTATACAATATAAATAGGTTTTTCTTAAACAGGAAAACGATTAACTAACAAATTCGTTACCTCAATTTCCGCAACAACTCTCCCTAGAAACATATATCATTAAGCGCAAGTTAAAATAAAAACTCTGAAAAAGAGGGGGTCTAACAACCACACCCAATATTTTGTTCGGCAATCTGAATAGACAAACTCCAATATTCTTTTAAGAGAATCAACTAGACAGTCAGACTCAATCTAGAGAAAAGTATACCAAAGAGTTTTGTATCTCTATCTCTCAATTCAATCTGCAATCAGCAAATAGAAATTTTCGAGCCCGATTGAATATAAGATAAATAACTTGAACGTTACCAAAGACCAATGTTCAAGGATCAATCAATTTCAATCAACAACCAAAGGTTGCATTTCCCAATTGATCGATTCAACGCACAACCTGTTATATTTCTATTATATAACAAAATATAATGCAGAAAAGAAATAACACAGACACCAGAAGTTTTGTTAACGAGGAAACCGCAAATGCAGAAAAACCCCGGGACCTAGTCAAGTTTTGAACACCACACTGTATTAAGCCGCTACAGACACTAGCCTACTACCAATGAACTTCAGACTGGAATGTAGTTGAACCCTAATCAATCTCACACTGATTCAAGGTACAGTCGTGCTCCTTACGCCTCTGATCCCAGTAGGATACTACGCACTTGATTCCCTTAGCTGATCTCACCCATAACTAAGAGTTGCTACAACCCAAAGTCGAATACTTGATAAAAAAATCCGTCTCACACAGAAAAGTATATTGGAATAGATAAATCTGTCTTCCACAGAAATACCTACGATTTTTGTTCCGTCTTTTGATAGATCAAGGTGCACAGGAACTAATTGATAAACTATACTTATATTCCTGAAGAACAACCTAGTATTATCAATCACCTCACAATAATCTTAATTGTATGGTAGAAAAACAAAATATTGTGGAATCACAAAAGATGAGACGAAGATATTTGTGACTACTTTTTATCTTGCCTATCGGAGAATCAATCTCGAGCAAATCTTAGAGAAGATAGTACTCAATACGATAGAACATGCCAAGATCAGAACACGCAACTACAAAGAAAATAGTTGGGTCTGGCTTCACAATCCCAATGAGGTCTTTAAGTCGTTAACCTACAGGGTTTCGTGAAAAACCTAAGGTTAAAGGAGAATCGACTCTAGTCGCAACTAGTATCACACAGGAGGTGTAGGGATTAGGTTTCCCAGTTGCTAGAGTTCTCCTTTATATAGTTATCAAATCAGGGTTTGCAATCTAAGTTACCTTGGTAACAAAGCATTCAATATTCACCGTTAGATGAAAACCTGATTAAACCCAAGCTAATATCTTTCAACCGTTAGATCGAAATTAGCTTGTTATACACAAATGAAATGTACCCTCATTTACATTTATGTAACCGTACCTAAACGTGTACACCATGTTGGCTCAACAGTAGTTAACCGAGGTTAGCTATATGAACACTCTCATATCAACCTTATTCATCTTAACCACAACTAGTTCAAATGACTCAAATGAAACTAGTTAAAGAGTTGTTCAATTGCTATATTCTAATAGAAGTATACAAGAACACAATTGAAGCAAAATCGGTTTGATTCACTCGAATCAATTCATGAAAATTATAGCCACGGTTTTCAAAGAATGCATTCCTTAATATATATATATATGTATTAGTTCATGAGACAACCGATTTTGGAACTTTAACCACTCAAGTATGCATACGGGTACGCATACCTAAGTAGCCGGTCTGAGTTTGGGTTCGCCAGTATGCGAACGGGTACGCATACCTAAGTACACTTCCAAAAACCAGCAGAAATTCTCGGACTTATACCTTACGCAAGTACGCGCACCGGCATGTGTACTTGGTACCCGGAATTCCATAACTACAAGTATGCATACGGGTATGCATACTCTAGTTCCGGTCATGGATCACATACATGCAAGAATGCATACTATGTTCATAACCCATTAGTTCTATTTCAATCATTGAAACTTTCTTAGAGGATGACAATAGCCGTTTTCACACACTATTAGCATCAAAGCAATTTTCAAGTTTTGAAATAATCATAACGAAACATTCCAAGTCTACACCAAATGATTGTATCACACAAACCATGTAAGATGTTACTCGACAATTTTCACATGATCATCTTTTGACTTTTGTCAAGAATATAAGATGAACTTGGTTGAAGCGAAAGCTTACCAACACATATTTCAAGAAATATGTAAGCGAGTTAAACACAGCTCGAAATCTCAAATGTGTATAATCGAAAACTATAGTAATACAACTTTTGTCTCAATATAGGAGATAGAGTAGAAATAGACTTTCCAAGTGATAGATGAGTTTTAGTCTCCACATACCTTTTGTTGATGAAGTTCCACAAGCTCTCCTTAGTAGTTCTTCGTCTTCAAATGATGAACGTCGTGAAGTCTAAAGCTCAACTACACAATCTATCCTAGTCCGAGACATTACTATAAGTAGACTAGAAATCAAGACTTATAGTTTGGATCACTAACATTGAAAAACAAGCTTGAGATAGCAACGCTTGCAAGTTCGACCGAGCAGTGCTCTAACAATCTCCCCCTTTGTTAATTTTAGTGACAAAACTATCAATACATATGGATTACAAAATAAATAAACTTTGTAGCTTCTCATCCAAATGCTTGATTTCCTTGGTTCTTCAACATTACTCGAAATCTTCGTCACTTTCAAGTACTCCAATGATTCTAAATGTGTTCAACTCAGCATCATAGTTGTTGAAGATCCGTAGCTATAACAATGAGAAAACAATTGCTCTCAATGATTGTTATACAGTGTCATTGTATTATTACACAACATCAAACTTCAATTGTATCACAACTTTGACAACAATACTATGGTGATATGTATCACTCCCCCTTAGTCAATACTTCATCTCACAATGAAAACCACTCCCCCTTACATATTGATCCGTAAATCATATGTATTTGTAGTGTGAACTACACATTAATTCTCCCCCTTTTTGTCAATATAAATTGGCAAAGGTACGAAAACTAGTGGGATCCTCATGAAATTTTCATAGAGATACTTCATGACCAAAATAGAACAACATATCAACTTGTTTAGATGCCATCAAATAGTCGAAACCAAATGCATTCATCAAGGAGTTTATAAAGATACAAGATAACCCCTATAATATTCCACAACCACACTCCCCAGAAAAATTTGGCAATTTAGCACAAGTTCCATTAAGAACTTTCCCCTATATAATGTCATTCCCGAACGAACAACAAGAACGACCTTATTTTTACAATGAAAGAAAGATTTTATTGAAAAACACTATGATACTTAACAGAAATTCAACTACTGAAACAGATACAGAATTGAAGTAACACTTAAAATGGATTTTCAAACTCAATTGCCCAACAGATTGAGATAAGTGCAGGGGCAAGAATTTAGGAAAGACTAATGAACCAAAACAACATCAATAGACTGCCGTAAGTGTTGAAATGTAGCAGTATCTAATGGTTTGGTGAGAATATCAGCCAATTGTTATTCGGAAGGCACAAATTCCATATTTATGATACCATTTTCATAGAGATCCCGAATAAAATGATACCTTATATCAATGTGCTTAGTTCTTGAGTGCTCAATGGGATTCTCAGTGATTCGAATCGCACTAGAGTTATTACAAAAGATCTTCATTATTCCAGTATCAATTCCATAATCAGCAAGCATTTGTTTCATCCAGAGAAGTTGAGTACAACATGAGCCTGCTGCAATATATTCTGCTTCACATGTAGACATGGATTGTGAATTTTGTTTCTTGCTATGCCAAGCCACAAGATTCAATCCTTCATAGTAGAAACCTCCTGATGTACTTTTTTTGTCTTCCACACATCCTACCCAATCAGCATCTGAATAGGCATAAATATCAGTGTTAGTATCAAAAGTGTAAGATAGACCATACCCGACAGTGTGATTGACGTATTGTATGATCCTTTTCGCAGCTTCAAGATGAGATTCCTTTGGATTTTCCTGGAACCTAGCACAACAACCAACACTAAAAGCAATATAAGTTCTAGTGGTTTTAAGATATAAAAGGCTTCCAATGATAGATCAATAGAGTTTTTGATCCACATTTACACCTTTCTCATCTTGATGTAGTTTACCCGTGGTAGGCATAGGCGTTAAGTTTGGAGTTGACTTATCAAGAATGAATCTTGTGACAAGATCTATTGCATATTTTTATTGAGATAAGCAAATTCCATCTTTGTGTTGTTGAATTTGTAAACCCAAAAAGAATTTTAATTCACCAACATTGCTCATTTCAAACTCCTTGCCAAGAGAGACTTGAAAATCTTTTGCAAGTTTCTCAGATGTTGATCCATAGATGATATCATCTACATAGACTTGAGCAATAACAACATCTTTCCCACTGCATTTGGTAAACAACGTTTTATCAGCTCCACCTCTCGAAAAAACTTTTCTAAAGAGAGAAGTAGTCAGTTTTTCGAACCAGGCACGAGGTGCTTGTTTTAACCCATATAATGCCTTATTAAGCTTAAGGACATGATCTGGGAAATCAGGGTTTTCGAATCCCTTAGGTTAAGCGACATAGACCTCTTCCTTTAAATTTCCATTTCGGAAAGTGGATTTAATGTCCATTTGAAACAGCTTAACCTTAAGAAAACAAGCATGAGCTAAAATAACCGAATGGACTCAAGGCGTGCCACAGGAGCAAAGGTTTCGTCAAAGTCGGTTCCTTCAATCTGTGAATATCCCTGAGCGACAAGTCTAGCTTTGTTTCTGACAATGGTGTCAAATTCATCAGACTTGTTCTTGAATATCCATTTAGTACCAACAATATTGATATTGGGGGGACAAGGTACGAGTTTCCATACATCTTGTCTTTGAAACTGATTTAACTCTTTATGCATTGCATTCACCCATGCATTGCATTCACCCAAAAGGGATCATTAAGAGCTTCATCAATGTTTTTTGGCTTTACTTGTGATAGATAACAACAAAAATTGCAGATATTTTGAAGTTGTCCTCTCGTCTTAGCTGTAGAATCTCTTCCTCCAATAATACTGTTACTATCATGATTTCTTAGAACCCAGAGATGTCGCGGAAGGGCACGTTATTGTTCAACAGGAACCGCCTGACTAGTGCTTTTCTCCTCATCACTAGAAACATCAAGATCAGTAACTGTTGGAATAACTTCTACTGATTCTGGAATTTCTTTGATTTTCTCAATTGTCTTGGTTGGAGGCAATTCAGCAGGAGAGTCATCATGATGAAAAATACTTAGATCATCAATGATAATATTTGTAGATTCCATCATGACTTGGGTTCTGAGATTAAAAACTCGGAAACCATGACTATCAGATGCATAGCCAAGAAAAATACCTTCATCGCTTTTCGATTTAAACTTCCCTTTCTGTTAATGGTCCTTTAGAATGTATCACTTACTGCCGAACACTCTGAGATAGTGTATGTTGGGTTTCTTACCGTACCACAACTCATAGGGAGTGTTTAAGGTCTTTGACAGTAAGTAAACACGATTGATCAAAGTAGCAAGCTGTAAAGACAGCCTCTCCCCAAAACCTTAACGGTAAGTTTTTGTTATGGAGCATTACCCTTGCCATTTCCTGAATGTTCCTATTCTTCCTTTCTGCAACTCCATTAGCTTGTGGAGTAGTGGGTGGAGAGTATTGTTGAATAATCCCTAGAGAATCATAGTATTCAAACACTTTGGTGTCCTTGAATTCCGTGCCATGATCGATTCTAATTTTCTTTAGTTTGCGACCTTGTTCATTCTGGATTCTATTAACAATAATCTTGAATTCACTGAGGGTTTCATTCTTGTGAGCCAAAAAAAGCTACCCAAGTGAATCTGGTGTAATCATCTACCATAACTAAAGCATACTTCTTTTCAGCCACAGTAGGTTGTTGAATTGGGCCGAAGAGTTCCATATGAATTAAATCAAGTGGAGCTTTAGTGAGAATATCTCGAGATTATTTATGTGAAACTTTCATTTGTTTACCCTTTTGACAGGCACCACATACACCTTCAATCTTAGCATTGGTTTTGGGTGTTAGAGCATAGCTCGGTTGAACCCACCAAGCGTTGGTATGTCAAGTTTGGTTGTCATATTTTAGTGAATCTAAAACTCATTTAAAGAGTCGCTTGATTATATACTTGAGTCAACTTCGTATAGGTTAGCTTGAAAGTATTAGGATATGAGACTTACAAGTATTACATGAAGACTTGTAGAATATGAAGAAGTATGGAGCTACAACGACAACATCATCCTTCCTCTTGAGGTTAGTAATATTTGACTTGAACTATTTCATTCCCTAACGTATCTTTCAAGTCGTGCCTTTTGAAAACATAACTGCGAAGCTGTGTATGATACTCTAGTTAGACATAGTATTAAGGAATACAATACGAGGTTTATTGCTTAACCATTAAACTTTGTATATAAGACATCGACATGATCATATGAATGCTATTGTGATTATATATGGGTATGAGTGAAGATTTCATCCTAGGAAACAATGTTCTACATTCGTTTAAAGGAAGTAAGTTCATAAACTTGTTTTGTAAATCGAAAGGGAAATCGCTAGGCTTATTGGTATTGTTATTCATTGCAAATCTATTTTTAATTACCAATATGTGTGTTTAGTATAACCGCTCATAAACTTGTTTATGTATCTTTGTAAAACTATTCACAAGGACTGACTTATGTGTTGGTATGACTTTTATTAGTGAAACCGATCTTAAGTAATCACTCAAGATGGTATGATCGATGCCTTGTAAATAGCAACTTTTATCTAGCCATTGGGGAACCGATCCTAGTAAGTGGTGCAACAAATTTACAAGAGAGAATCGATCTTTGTAAGAGGTGCAACATGTTTTTAGTAGATGGGGGAACCAATCCTATGAACATGTGCAACAATTTTGTAGTTTTGGGGGAACCGATCCTATGGACATGTGCAACCGAATACAAGTAGTTACCATAAGTTGTGGGGAACCGATCCTAGTACCTAGTCAACCGAATTTTGGTAACTAGTGTGACTAAGCACAGTACTCACATGGAGGTAGAACCGAAACTTGTTTTGGTAGAACCGTTAAACCCATGATTGGTGATTTGATAGGATAATCAATCACATAGTTCTTGGAATTCAGACGAACCAATTCTAAACTTGTTTGGAAGTGTGGCAAATCGTTTCCAAGATTGTAAGTATGAAAAAGAACTTGCAAAGTAAAGATGTCGACATACTTTGAACATGTGCAGTAACCCTTATCATTAATTGTTCAAAGATATTCCTTAATATCTAAAGGAGAATCCCAGGATCGAAATAAATTGAGAATATTTTATTTAAGGTTTCTTAGTTTTTATATGTTATTTAATCTCCAGCAATTAAATGCATATCTTTAGAAAATAATAATTAGTAATGTGCATTTACTGATTATAGATTTTTCTATTGGGATTTCGGTCAATATTTGGACAGTGCATTTCCAGGAGTTATGAAAACCGATTTTGTGTTTATTGCATATCTTTGAGAATATTCGGTTTTGGAAATTCCTTGGTGTCCAAACTTCCTTGTCTATAAATATTGAAGTTTGCATTTTCTAGCAAACTAATCCTCAGAGCCAGCAAAACTACCTCAGTTGTGTTGTTACTGGTGGAGCTGCCTATCGGAGAGGAAAGTACCCTAATTAGGAAAAATCTCTTACGGCCGTTCAGTTTAAAGACTTCTTTGGGATTGAGAAGCTCAATTAGTATCATTGGTGGGAAACTAGATAATTGTAGTTTATTTTAGTTTTCGATTGATTTGATTGACTAACGGTTGTTGAACTTTGATTGCACCTAGTTTGTTTATGCTTGAGAATCTTCTTTTCTGATATAGGATTCACTCAAACTAGATCGAAGTTTCGACGGGGATCTTTAGACTGTTTGTAGATCTAAAGACATATTGTGATAATCCAACGTTAAGAGACTCCGTTCTGTGTGTGATTGATCACAAGAGATTCAAGTTGATTGTGTGCAGGTGCTGATTGAAGATTAAAGAAGATTTGAAGACAATAAGACTTTTTGGGTTCATAATCTTTGGTGTGCACAATAACTTGTTTCGGATGGAAAGGGATCCAACTATAATCGGTTTATATTTGTGATAGATTGGATTGATTAGTTGAGTAGATCGGCATCAATACACTTCTTTGTGATTAATTGTATTGATCTAACAATTACTTCGGTAGTTGTTGAGAGATTGATCTAAGGACCCGACAAAGGAGTTTATTGGTTAAACGGAAGAGCCTTTGTCAAAATCATATCACGTTGGTTGAAAAGAGTTGTTACCGAACAGATTTGTTGTTCCTTTACTGTTTGGAATACGAACCAAAGGAATTATTCCAAGTGCGTGACTTATTTACAAGTTGGAGGCGCAGGGATACTGAGGGACTAGGTGAACTATAGGTTTAGTTGCTTGGTCTCAACTATACGAAGTTGGTTTGATTTTGTATAGCGGCTTAATTCTGAGAGTATTCAATTCTGGACTAGGTCCCGGGGTTTTTCTGCATTTGCGGTTTCCTCGTTAACAAAATCTTGTTGTGTCATTTACTTTTATTTTCCGCAATTGTAATTGTGCTTATTATAATTTAAAGTAAATTACACAAACGTTAATTCCTATTTTACTTGATAGACAATCCCTAGAGTTTGGTTAAGTCCGAACCTATTATCAAGTAAACATACATCGTTGTTGTATTATCTCGATCTTGTATCCATGGACGATCACACGAAGGGTGAACCGATTAGTTGTATTGTCTTGACTCAGTCCATAGACAATCACTTTCGGAAAAGGACTTATAGGTGGAAAAGTTTTAGATTGAGGTATATTTGGGTACCCTCGTATTTTCATTGGGAACACCTCTAACAAGTTCTTTGTTAATGATCTTAGTTAGAAGACGATAATTGATGTGACCGAAACGCTCATGCCAAAGATGTGTAGATTCCACCTTAGTCGAATTGTAAAAATTACTGAACTGGGTATCCAATAGATAACAGTTATTTTTGCCACGTGATCCTTGAAAAATCACTTTTCCAGATTTGTCTACAATGTTGCATCCATTAGCATTGTAGACAACCTTATGGCCTTTGTCACAGATTTGACTAACAGAAAGAAGATTAGCAGTCATACCTTTAACGTATACTACATCATGAATTTCAGGAACGCCAGGTTATTTGATCATCCCCTTCTTGCTTATATAGAAGCAGCTCCCATCACCGAATGTTACTGAACCACCATCAAAGTCGCTTGTGTTGACAAACCACGAGAGATCTCCAGTCATATGCCTGCTACATCCACTATCAAGAAACCATTGAATGGGTGATGTTGATTTCAAAGCAAAAGATCTCATACTAGCACTACTAATCATATTAGGCTTTCTTGTTAGTATTGAATGTCTTTTAAGAGTAGACAAAAGTTTTCAGCATTCTTGTGAAGATTACGTGCAACATTTAATCTTTTTCTAAAAAACAAACATACATGTTGAAAATGATCATGAGAACCACAAAACACGCATGTACCAACATCTTTATTTTTATTCGAAGAATTCTGAGCACCTTCAGTTTTCACAAACCCTAAGCCTCACTTATCACCTGACATATGGCAATTCTTCAATGAAGAATTAGAGGAGTTACTCAAATCCATTGAAGATGGCTTTACGGATTTCAAATCCTTAAGTTTTGCAATTTCTGCAACAAGATCAGAGTTGATCCGTCTTTGTTCATCCAACTTCTTTTGGAGATCAACAACCTCTTCAGAACATTCTCGAAGCTCAGATTTATATATATAAATCTCGCAATGAAGTCCATCAATTTTCCTTATAAATCGATGTTTTTTAGACAAAGATTATTGATGAATTTTTTTAAATTAGGATTCTCAACCATTTCGATGGTTTCTAGGACACGCTCGAAGTTGAGTTTATCAATTTTTGGTGAAGCGTTTATAGAGACAAAATCGTCCATACTCAAATCGCTACAAAACAGACTTATGAGGTCTTTAATGTGTTTGCCTGCTCTGATACCAATTGAAAAGGCGGGGGTCTAACAACCACACCCAATATTCCGTTCGGCAATCTGAATAGACAAACTCCAATATACTTTCAAGAGAATCAACTAGACAGTCAGACTAAATCTAGAGAAAAGTATATCAAAGAGTTTTGCATCTCTATCTCTCAATTCAATCTGTAATCATCAAATAGAAATTTGCGAGCCCAATTGAATATAATATAAATAACTTGAACGGTACCAAAGACCAATGTTCAAGGATCAATCAATTTCAATCAACAACCAAAGGTTGGATTTACCAATTGATGAAAATTATAGCCACGGTTTGCAAATAATGCATTCCTTAATATATATATGTATTAGTTCATGAGCCAATCGATTTTAGAACTTTAACCACTCAAGTATGCAAACGGGTACGCATACCTAAGTAGCCGATCTGAGTTTGGGTTCGCCAGTATGCAAATGGGTACGCATACTTAGTACACTTCCAAATCCCAGTAGAAATTCCCGGACCTACACCTTACGCAAGTATGCATACCGGTATGTGTACTTGGTACACGGAATTTCACAACTACAAGTACGCATATGGTTATGCATACTTTAGTTCCGGTCATGGATCACATACATGCAAGAATGCACACTATGTTTATAATCCAATGATGGTTAAGTATTCTAAACTCTTATTTCAATCATTGAAACTTTCTTAGAGGATGATAATAGCCGTTTTCACACACTATTAGCATCAAAGCAATTTTCAAGTTATTGAAATAATCATAACGAAACATTCCAAGTCTACACCAAATGATTGTATCACACAAACCATGTAAGATGTTACTCGGCGATTTTCACATGATCATCTTTTGACTTCGTCAAGAATATAAGATGAACTTTGTTGAAGCGAAAGCTTACCAACACATATTTCGAGAAATATGTAAGCGAGTTAAACTAAGCTCGAAATCTTAAATATGTATAATCGAAAACTATAGTAATACGACTTTTGTCTCAATATAGGAGATAGAGTAGAAATAGACTTTCCAAGTGATAGATGAGTTTTAGTCTCCACATACCTTTTGTTGATGAAGTTCCACAAGCTCTCCTTGGTAGTTCTTCGTCTTCAAATGATGAACGCCGTGAAGTTTAAAGCTCAACTACACAATCTATCCTAGTTCGAGACATTACTATAAGTAGACTAGAAATCAAGACTTATAGTTTTGATCACTAACATTGACAAACAAGCTTTAGTTAGCAACACTTGCGAGTTCGACCGAGCAGTGCTCCAAAAAACTCTCCCCAGTGTGTTGTCATCCTCTCGCAAGAACAAAAGAACAACAACAAAAACAACCTTTACCAGAGAAAGGTTGAATCAGTTTTAAGTAATACGTGTCAATAGTAAAAGTTGAAAACCCGAAACACATATGTTATGCTAAACACAACTCATGTAAACACAAATTGATTCAACATATTGTGACTTTTCTCATATGAGTTTCAACCAGAACACCTTATGATCCTTTGATAAAGCCTACCGACATGGGGTAGAACTTAATCCTGCTGAATCAAAAGCCACACAAATCATAAGGGTTACATCATATGAGATTGAATATTAAGGTTAATAAAAACTGAAATCAGACATCTCAAAAACCGAAAATACATAGCAAAAATATAAACATTCACTCACAGGCTATGTAATCGGTAACTATCACATTAAAATTATAAAATAATAATTGTATTCATAAATAGTAATGATAGTTTTATTCAAAATAGACCTTATACAATTCTTGAAGTAAATCAAAACATTGATGTATATTTTCTGGATCAATTATTACAGCATATAACTTAATCTCTAGTGGTGCTCTGTTTGTTCACTGAGGTTTCTTCAGTGTTCAAACTCTTAAAGCTTGTCTCGAGAGACTTGTTAGCAACTACTTCTTGTTTTTCAATCTTTTCAACTTGTTCCTTCATGTTTGCAAGATCAACTTTTGTTTCCTCAATCATATCCTTTAGTCAATCTTGATTTCGAGTTGTTATTATGAGATTGGTTCTTAGTTCTTCAAAACCATGGATATAGTTTACCATACTATCAGACGGTGTCCACTTGGTTTCTTTTGGATCTTGAAGGTTGAAAACCAACAGACATGACTCATCTTAGGATCTGGTAGAACTATCAGATTCATAATCAGATATGATTTTTGATATGATCTTCTTCTTCCTTTCCGTACTGATTCCTTGACAATCCTTAACTCTTTGAGCTTCCTCCTTATTTACCTTTGTAATACTTCGAGTTATTGGAGGCATGCTCAAGGATTTAAATAAGAATTAATCAGGATTTCTCAATACAAGCAAGAGAAAGTTTCTCTTAAGAAGAGACATCTTTCGGACCAAAAAATCCAGGAATATCCGAAAATATATTAAGAATATATTTTGTTTCCTGTGTCCGAAATTCTCATGCTGGAAGGTTTATTAAAATTCTAAAATTTCAAATAAAACCTAATTATGGAAGATCATGATAAACATGAACAACAATTTTTTTAGACAAAATGGATTCGCAGTTTATCCAAAAATTGTCACAGATTTTCTGATACAAACATAAAAACATGTGCTCTCGTTTTATATGCTTCCTCATCCCAAAAGTTATGAGAACGAGCTTGGATGAGGGTGCACATACTCCATACAACTAGGTTGTATCGGAGTAAGCTTTATCATGCTTACAACGAGTATCAGAAACATAGTTCATGTTTCTCTTTGGAGGTTTCTGCCCAAAGTATTTTCTCCCAAGAAGGTGATCCTTCCTTGATCTAAAGGCATGATCATGAGGAGAAACTGTACTGATGTGAGAATTTTCAGAGAGATCTCTCTTAATTCTATTAATGAGATTTTCATATGATTTTCTCATTCTAAGGATTTCCTTATTATGCACATCAGCTTGATCATCGGAAACAATTATTGGAAATCTTCCCTGATTGTTTCTTTCGGCAGAAATTATTTCCTTCCCTGTCTTCTTGAATCGTTTAGTAGGTGAACTACCTTCATGTAAACAGATACTGTTTCGACATGAGTGAGGTGGAACTTTTTTCCACAAATGATTATCAACTATTTCATCTGATTCTTTTGATTTGATTTTATCAAGTTGTGGTATATTCTGTCTTTCTACTGAGGAATGATCTTTAAGTTTTTTAAGACAAGATACTTCTCTTAATACTTTTACAATGGTATTTTGAAGATGTATAACTTTCCTGTCAAGTGACTGAAAGTTGTATTCCTTAAGATCTTTCTCACGGAATCGGTTCAAAGTTTCCTTTGGACAAGATTTCCTTTGATCATCAGTAGTTGTAGAAGATGGTTTTTCATTCTCTTCTGACTTGATGTAGTTAAGTAGACTACCATCATCATGATCTGTTTCAGATATGATCAAACAAGTCTTGTTATCACAATTTGTAAAAGTTGAGCAAGGACTTTTGGTTTCCTCATCAGAAGAAATTAAAACAGAATCATTGGTCAGAGTCATAGGATGAATCTCTTGTTCTTGAGTAAGAGATTTACCAAGAGTTTCTACTTTGACAGTGAGATAAATATTCTCTTTAGGAGTTTTACCAACTCTTTCTCAGTACCTTCTTTGACATCAGAATTTGACTCAAATGGACTATTAATCTCCTTAACTCCTGGATCATGAGTTAACGAAGTAGTATCATTTTCAACTATTGACTATTCACAATCTTGCATAATGTTAATTGAATAGGACATAGATTCAATTCTTATAGGTTGGATCGCACCAAACACAGATTGTTAAATCTTTTCGTGTTTGCCTGCTCTTATACCAATTAAAAAAACGAGGGTACTCAAAATACACCACAATCTTTTATTTATCAACCTATAATTCCTCTACCGAACGTGATCGTCTATGGACAGAGTCGAGACAATACAACCATTCAGTTCACACTTCGTGTGATCGTCTATGGATACGATATTGAGACAATATAACAACAAGATAACTTGTGTGATTGACTATGGATACAAGATCGAGATAATACTACAACAATGTGTGATACTTGATAATAGGTTCGGTAATAACCAAACTCTATAGGATCACTATCAAGTATTTACGGAGTTAATGTATATGTGTAATTTACTTTTAATTATAATAAAACAATTATAATTGCGGATAGAAAAGTAATGACAAAGAAAGATTTTGTTAACGAGGAAAACTACAAATGCATAAAAACCCCAGGACCTAGTCCAGTTTTGAATACTCTCAGAATTAAGCCGCTATACAAAATGTAATACCAACTTCGTATAGTTGAGACCAAACAGACTACCCCTAGCTACTTAGTTCCCTCAGTATCCCTGCGCTTTCGACTACCCCTAGCTACTTATTTCCCTCAGTAATGTAGAGTGTGGTAGTTGCTGAGTGGGCCCACATGTGAGAAGTGGTCAGAGGAGAAAACGTGGTTATATCAGCAACTAACATACGTTGTTGGTCATGCATGTAAGACCTACGGGTAAATAAATATTTTGACTAATCACGCGCAAGCTCGGCTGCAAGTGGTCATGAGTGGCAAGTCAAGTTTCATGAGAATAGGACTTGCCATGAGAAGTACTCAAAGAATAACACGTTACATTTTAGGTTAAATAATTAAACTATTTAAATATTCGATATGTGAGAAGTATCGCTTGCATGCAAGCAGATCAAAAGGTATTCGATGCAAGTAAAGCAACGTTTATAAGCAAGTAGCTCAAAGGTTAAACAATACAAATAAAGAATCGTTTACAATGGGCGGCTCAGATCAGTTACAGATTTTTATAGCTTTCAAAGGTGCCCGACCGTCCCTCTTTGGTTGACCATTAGTTGTTGCACATGTAGGCTACGGGTGACGTGATTGGTCCGTTGACAAGATGGATGATAGATAACAATCACGACACCTCATTGGTCGACCAGGATTAAATCTAGACAGGTCAAATTAGCTAGTGTGTTAGAGCATAGATCGGTTGAACTCACCAAGCGTTGGTATGTCAAGTTTGGTTGTCATATTTTAGTGTGTCAAAACTCATCTAAAATCGCTTGATTAAATACTAGAGTCAACTTCGTATAGGTTAGACTAGAAAATTTAGGAATGTTGAGACATACAAGTGTTACTCCGAAGACTAGAAGAATGTGAAGCAGTAGCGAACTACAATGATGACATCATCCTTCAACTTGAGGTTAGTAATATTGACTTGAACTGTTTCATTCCTAACGTATCTTTCAAGTCGTGCTATATTGAAAACATAACTGCGAAGCTGTAGATACTATATATATTGTATAATGCTCTAGTGATGTGACATGGTCATATTTGTATGATCATAGTATTAGGGAATTAGACTACGAAGTATAACGCTTATCTTTTGAACTTCGTAAATATGACATTGACATAATCTTGTATACATTGTTATGATTATGTGAATGGGTTATGGTAAAGATTTCATCCTAGGAAACAATGTTTTACATTTGTTTAAAGGAAGTACATTCATGAACTTGTTTCGTGAATCGAAAGGGAAATCATTAGGTTTATTGGTTCGGCTATTCATTGCAAATCTTTGGATGACCAATATGTGTGAGATGGTAGAACCGATCTTAACCTTGGTTATGTATCTTGGTATAACTAATCACAATGCCTGACTTATGATTTGGTATGACTAGGTTTTATTAATTGGTGTAACCGATCCTAAGTAATCATCATGTGATGGTATGATCGATCCTTGTAATTGGTGTGACCGATTCTAGTAATTGGTGTGACCGATCACAAGTGTTGTGTAATCGATCCTTGTAATTGGTAACCGGTCCTGGTAACTGGTGTGACCGATCAAAAGCAATATCATGGTAATATGGAACCGATCCTTGTAACTGGTGTAACCGATCCTAGTGACTGGCGTGACCGATCACAAGTATTTCCATAATAAGGTACAACCGATCCTAGTGATTGGTAGAACCGATTGAACCCATGTATGTGAGTTGGTATTTGATCAATCACATAAGTAGTCTTGGAATACAGGTCAACCAAACAAGTCTAAACTTGTTTTGAAGTGTGGTATAACCGATTCCAAGAATGTAAATCCATGTAAATATGAAATAAGGATTTACAGTGAAAAGATGTCAACATACTTTGAACACGTATAATAACTCTTATCATTTATTGTTCAAAGATATTCCTTAGTACTCAAGGTGATCCTGTGCCGAAATAAATTGAGAATCTTTTAATTAAGGTTTTTGGTTTTATATGCTTTAATTACCGGCAATTAATGCATAGCTCTAGAGAATAAATATTAGTAATGTGCATTTACTAATTTGAGATTTTCTATTGAGAGATTTCGGAAATATTGAACAAGCATTTATTGGAATTAGGAAAACCGAATTTGGAATTCATTGCATATCTTGAGAATACTTTCGTTTTTTGAAATTCCTTGGTGTCCAAACATCCTTGGTCTATAAATACCTAAGTTTTCATTTCTATCAAACTATCCTAAGAGACAGGAAAACTTCATTTCTTGTTGTTTCTGGTGGAACCGTCTATTCGGAGAGGAAAGTATCCTAATTAGGTGAAATCTCTTACGACCGCTCGTTTAAAGACTTCTGTGGGATCAAGAAGCTCTACGAGTACCGTTGGTGGGAATTAGATAATTGCAGTGTTATTAGTTTTCGATTGATTTGATTGACTAACGATTGTTGAAACTTTGATTGCACCTAGTTTGTTTATTCTTAAGAATATTCTTTTCTGATATAAGATTCACTCAAACTAGATCGAAGTATCGACAGGATCTTTAAAACTGTTTGTGGATCTAAAGACATCTTATGATAATCCATTGTTAACAGACTACGTTCTGTGTGTGATTGATCACAAGAGATTCAAGTGGTGTTGTGCAGGTTTAATTGAAGATTAAAGAAGATTTGAAGACGAAGAAGATTTCTTATTGGTTTTCGTATCTTATTGTGTGCACATACCTTGATCGGCTAGGATCCAACTAAAATCAGATTTATTTAATTGATTAGTTGCGTGAGATCATCGTTTTATAGTTTCTCTTTGAGATCTATATTGATTGATTGTGAATCTAGACTTGCCTCTTTCGATAGTTAAAGTTAGATTGATAACCAGGAAAGGGAGTTTATTAGATTAAACGGAAGATCCTTTGCGTATGACTTGAGATTTCTTTATCTTGAAAAGAATCAATAGAGTTGTTACCAAACAGATTCGTTGTTCCTTTGCTGTTTGGAATACGATCCAAAGGAATTATACCAGTGCGTGGCTCATCGAAGTCGGAAGCACAGGGATACTGAGGAAACTAAGTGAACTAGGGGTAGTTACTTTGTTTAACCTATACGAAGTTGGTGTAAATTTTGTATAGCGGCTTAATTATGAGAGTATTCAATTCTGGACTAGGTCCTGGGGTTTTTCTGCATTTGCAGTTTCCTCATTAACAAAATATTGCTATGTGATTTACTTTTGTTTTCCGCAATTATATTTGTTTATATAATTTAAAGTAAATTACACTTTACGTTAACTCCGATATACTTGATAGTGATCCTATAGTGTTTGGTTAAGTCCGAACCTATTATCAAGTATCACACTTTGTTTGTCGTATTGTCTCGATCTCACATCCATATACAATCACACAAAGTGTGAATACCGAAGTTGTTGTATTGTCTCGACTTTGTCCATAGGCGATCACACTTGGTAAGATGACTTATAGGTTGAAACAAAAAGATTGTGGTCTATTTGGGTACCCTCATCTTTTCAATTGGTATCAGAGAAGGCAAACACGAAAAGATCTAATAATCTGTGTTTGGTGCGATCCAACCTATAAGATTTGAATATAGAGCTGATTCAGTTAACTTATTATCAGGTTTTAATGACTGAAAATTGTTTGAAGCAAATACAAACAATGAAATTGTTGAGTCTCTACGATCCAAAGAAATTTGGTCTATAGAAGAGTGTCAATTGTATCTTAGACTCACTGAAGATCCTACAGACAAAATGAGTCGAAAACTCATTGAGTTCGCTGAAATTGATAAACAAATCAGTGATCTATCTTTAGAACTTGAACTCTACGAGTTAAAGGAAGATGAGTCTTTTAAAAAGACCTGCAAAATTCTCAGTGATAGTCAGCAATTACAAGATGATGTGGATAATTTTATTTTGGAACTTGAATCTATAAAACAAGCTCCTAAAGAACCAATATCTGAAAGAAGCCAATATCTACATGACTACTGCATGAATTTTTCTCTTGATAACATTAGTTAGGAATCTTATCCAAAGTTGATATCAACTCTAATGTCTGTATAAACAAGGATGTATCATATACAGATACTGATTCTAGAGAAAATCAAAAGGGTAACAATGATGAATTATCAAAAATTCTCATCAGATATACAACATACTCCAAGCCCATGAATACTTTCGGATATAGGCTATATAGTCCGTTTGAAGAATGGGTTTCGGATCCATGGTCTAACTCTAGAACCTATCCATATGAAACCGAATTAGAACCGACACATAGTTCGGTGATAATAACGATGAGTGAAAATTCTTCTCTTATTATTTCTTCTTCGAACAGTCCGAAGGAAAGAGAAAAGGTTGATTCAAAATCAAAAACCAATAATAGTTTTGATTCTCTCCTGAATTCGAAACAAGAATTTGGTTCATTCACACTCAATCTTCAAAGGGTACTTGTGATTTCCATCAACTTCACTTTGAAAGGAGAAGTTCGAACATCAACAGACAATTCCGATTGTAAGTTTCTTCTACTCTTGTTTGAATTTGTAAGTTCTTACAAAAACCCTAGTAACATGCACAATAGGAATTTCACTAGAGGAGAAGGTTCGAATCAAACCCATAGAAGAGATACACCAAATATCACTTTCTATGATGAAACTATTGATTCTATGCCAACAATGATTTTCGATATCAACTCCGAACTTTACTTTGTTAATCAAGATTGTTTTGAAAAATATGTATCAATTCATGACGAAAATTATTATTGAGAAGAAATTCGTACATGTTGACCTTCCTGAATATGTGAGTCTGTATCACAGCCATGACGACTGGGGTGACATTCACATCGGTAACTATACTAGTTCTCATAGTCTTGTTAGGGAATTTTATGGTAATATGTATGCTATGGATGCTTAAAGATGTAAGTTTTACACTATGGTTCGGAGACGATGCTTTGAAGTGAATAAAAATGTAATTGCCTATCTTCTGGGTTGCAATCCTGGGAATGCATTTCTTCCTCGAAGTAATGATTTCAACAAAGAGCATATTGCATAGGTTCTTGGTGGAAAAGGCTGGAGAGGGAACAGCCTTTGTATTAGTGATATTCCAGAACATCTCAAGTTCTTTGGAAAACTTGTTGTACCCAATTTGGCTCATAGCAAAATGCACAAAGTGATGTGGAGTCGTGACATGACAAAAATTAATCTATCATATGGTAATATGTACTCCTAACTTTGACTTTTGTGGTTTTATTATCAAACAGATGATAAGAATCTGGAATAGTGGCAAAAACATGGGTTTTCCATGTCTTATCACTAGAATTTGCAGTGTCTTTGAAATTGGTGCCAATGATTCTCAAAGACTTATACCAAAACCACATAATCGTTTTATTATCAATAGAATGAGAGGACAAAGTCATGATGGAACAAACACAAGTGCTGCTCCTAGTACTCCTATGCAAGATTTTGATCTTGAAACCTTTTATCGAAGGCTTAGTAGGAGGAATAACTGTCTCGATCGTCAAGTGACTTTTGCATCAAACAAATTTACAGAACTTGCTGAAGATCTTACACCGATTGCTTAGGATTACAAGGACATAGAATCTAAAGAAGACTTTGGCCTAAGAGACACCGGCTCAAGCTCTTAGATTTCTTTGTCCTAATTTGTTGAAACAGGTTTAAAATCTTAGGACTAGTCTATCTTTTGAACTTTTATGTTTAAGGTGTTGTAAAACTGTTAAGTTTTGGTTCTGTTGGGCTTATTTAACATGATGTATTTCTGTTAATGATGCAGTTTAGTTTATTGATCTACTCATATTTTATGCATTGTTCGTTTAAAATTATGTAGCTCTAGAGGCTATTCAAAATAAGAATGGTTTATGGGATGTCTGATTTCGGTTTTCATTAACCTTAATAGTCAATCTCATATGATTTGACCCTTATGGTTTGTGTGGATTTTTGATTTAGCGGGATTAAGCTCTATCCCATGTTGGTAGGCTTTATCAAAGGATCACAAGGTGTTCTGATTGAAACTCATATGTGAAAAGTCACAATATGTTGAATCAATTTATGTTTACATGAGTTTTGTTTAGCATAACATATGTGTTTCGGGTTTTCAACTTTTGCTATTGGCACACATTAGTTAAAACCATTTCAACCTTTCTCTGGTAAAGGTTGCTTTTGTTGTTGTTCTTTTGTTCTTACAAGAGGATGACAACACACTGGGGGAGAGTTCTTATTTGAACTTGCGCTTAATGATATATCTTTCTGGGGAGAAGAGGTTGCGGAATATGAGGTAACGAATTTGTTAGTTAATCGTTTTCCTCTTTAAGAAAAGCCTGTTTATATTTCATATATTTTCCTTTTGCTTAACAAAATTTTGGTACAATTGATATGTTCCATTATATTGTATATGGATGTGTGTGTGCGATTCAATTGTTTCCGGTTAAGAAAAATTGTGTCAATTTATTTGGCTTATTGTTTGGTATCTTCTTTATTGTTCGGTATCAAGTGTTTTTGCTTAACGAAATTCGGTGCAATTGCGGTGCTATAATGTTTATGTTTGCGGTGCTATAAAGTCAATTTATTTTTGTTTGTATGTATTGTTTATGGCTTAACAAAATACGGGATCATTTGTTTAGTCCAAATTGATTCTGGATAAGAGAAACTAAGTTAATTCTGATCTTAGTTAGATTTATCAAATTGGAGGATTCAGTTATTCAAGTCTAATCGAGTGCCTTGACAGGAAAAACTAGTTAACTAACCTAGTGTTTGTCTTGTCTAAAGAGAAAGGTCTAAGTTATTGTCTTAATAATTAGAGCCTGATGAGAGAAATAAAGTTAATTCTGATCTTTATTTTGGTCTTATCAAAATAAGCGGTTGTGCATACCTAAACTCTTACATGCTCGGCGAATAAGGTGTTGTTGTGATGACCGGCCAACCACCTATTTCCTCGACCAATCACAATACTCCTAGCCTACCTGCTCCGCTCCAAATCGTTGGCCAAAGTAGGCTAGTCGAACTGCCTCTTTATATAAAAAATTAAATCTTGGCCGGCCAAGTCGGTCGCAGAATGATCACGACCACACAAACTTGGCCCGTCGATTTAACAAGCTTGGCTCCCTCCTGGGATGACCGAGCAAGCTCCATGATAGCTACCTGCGGCTCTTCTACTATTTCAGCCAATCAGATCGCTCATATCCTACATGCCCCGTTCTAAATTTTCGACCAAAGTGGGTAAGTCGAGCTTCCTTTAAGTGTCTTAATTAGGTCAACAATGACCAATAACTGCAGCAATTCACCTCAGTCATCCAACATGGTAGCTGGTTTGGCCAGCCTAGATCCAGTGACCAATGAGATATCGTGATTGCCCCCTCATATCCTTCTTCTTAACGGACCAATCACGTGGTTCGTAGCCTATGTGTACAGCCACCAATGGCCGGCCTAAGAAGGGTGGTCATGCCACTTTTTAAACTATGAAATCTGCGGCTAATTCAGACAGGCTCTATACAACGTTGCTCTATATGCATCGAATATTTTGAGCTGCTTGCTTGAAAATGATGCTTCACATGCAGGGGCGGATCTACAGCTTAACTTAGGATGGCTCAAGCCACCCCCAAAAGTCCAAACAAGCATTTTTTTTACTACCTAATTTGGTGAGAACGATAATATAGGCCTGAAAAATAAGCTTAAGCCAGGCCTAAAATATGAGCTGAAGTGCAGCTAGCTTCTCAAGCCAGACCTTAACCAAATTTCTAGCTCCGCCACTGTTCAAATGCATCGTTTACAAATGATATTCTTAGGGCATCGATTACATAATTTAATTATTTAACCTAAAGCACCATCTTCTATTTTTTAGCACTACTCAGGGAAAGTCCCATTCTTACGGCTTGACTTGTCACTTATGACCACCTGCAGCCTAGATTGCGCGTGATTGGTCGAAATATTTCTCTACATGTAGGTTTTGCACGCAAGACCTACAATACATGTTAGTTGCTGGAATAATCATTCTTCCGCTCTTCATGACCACTTCTCACATGTCATGGTGGTGGGCCCACTCAGCAACTACCACGCCTCGCATTATTAGTAATGATATGACTTGCTCCATGTCATATAGACTTTACCATGCAAGTAGGCCTGGTTGTGCAAGTAATATGGTTATGCAAGTAACGACTATGTATTATTTTCTACAAAAATACTCGAGACATCAAACATATCATAATTGGGGGATATTCATTAGGGTATTGGTCTGGCGGTTTACAGCATGTGGTGTGCAAAACACCCATTACAAAAATGGTAAAAACTGATTCTGTCGAAAATGGTAAACTGGGGGTAGGTTGATGATAAACGAGTCTAGAACCTAAAAAAAATGTACTGCACAGGAGTACTTTATATTCGAGAGATCAATCTATACAATCCTGGCCTAAACCAAGAAATGGCCGCTCCAGTTTTGCTTCGGTCACAAAGGAAGGAGAAGGGTTGGTCTCAGGGAGGGAAGCAGAGGAAGTGTTGAGATCAGAGGGGTAGACTCTGAGAGGTGAAGGTGTATGAACGTGTATCAGAAAGTAGAACTTGCTTGAAGGTTGTGAGCAGTCTGTTCAGTGTATTCTGGATACTTGTGTTAATTATGATGATTACCCTTTTCGAAATAGATCAGAAAACCTTTTCATGTGTAATCATGCTTGTACACCCTGATCTCCTAGGAAGTGGAAGTTATGGAGGAATAAAAAGGTGGAGATCGCGTGAAAGTGATGAAACCGTGTCCCTATCATGAAGGGAAGGATGGACGGTTTCAAATCTACCACTCCTCTACTCTTGTTATTTGTCCGCCTTTCCTGATACTTTCTCATAATGGATGCATTGCACACCGCATTGTCATAGACCGCCAGACCAATACCCTAATGAACATCCCCCCATTTGTGACTTAATTTGTTGATGTCTCGAGTATTTTGGTAGAAAATCATACTTGGTTGTAAATGTGACTTGCATGACTAGGTTTACCTGCATGACTAGGCTTACTTTCATGACCAAGGCTTACCTGCATGGCTAGGGTTTACCTGCATGACCTCTTCTTACCTGACCGATGAAGTCAATAGCTTGTGAGAGTAAGTCGTGTCATAATTTAAATGAACCAGTGATGTGGAACGAGGTAGTTGCTTAGTGAGTCCAACACCATGACTTGTGAAAAGTGATCATGAGGAGTGGAGAAGAGGATGTATGGTCATCTAGGAAATTAAGTGTGTAGTAGGACATGCATGCAAGGCCTACATGGAAGTATATATTTCGACCAACCACGTGTGAGCTATGTTACAGGTGGGTCATCAGTGGCAAGTCAAGCACTGCTTTTCATGATATCAATGAGAGGTGATGGGTGGTCATGAAAGAGTGGAGAAAAAGATATATGAGTATGGAAGTAGTCACGCATATGTATCATGACATATGGTCTCATTATCACATTAACCCACCTCTTGAATGAAGGAGTGACCTCTTGAATGAAGGAGTGAATGGAAGTTTATAAGGGAAACACAATATGAGATCGAATAATTAGGTTAATAAAAACCGAAACTAAAATCTCATAACCGAAAGAAAATAGCATAAAATATAATCGTTCACACAGGCTATGCAATCGGAAACTATCAAATAATGAAACAAAAAATAAAATTTTATTCATAATAGATAGTTTTATTCAAATAGACCTTATACAAAATATCGAAGTAAATCAAAAAATCGAATAGTCTATTCCCTAATTAGATCTTTGATCAGTTTTCTCAAAGATCATCCTCAATATCCTCAAATTTTTCGAGATCTTCATCTACAGTATCACGACTGATTTCCCGAATACGACAAACAGTACCTTGATTATGTTCACAGGCTAAAGCATTAACCTTTCGATTAATATTCCGAGCATACTCCCTATTACCGATTCTAAGCTTAATCAGCTTTCTTTGGTTACGGATAATAGTTCTTAGTAATGCTGCCTATTTATGATGAGTTTCAACAGTATTGAGGAGGACTTGTCGAAGATTGAGAATATCAATCTTAGCATCCAAACTGTTATGGACAAGAAGATTAGTAACTCATGCATGATATGTCACATCTTCATTCTCTTTTCCCTTATCCTCACAACCAGATTTCTTGAAGGTATCAACAAGGTTAATAGTTTCATTAGATACCATTTCACTCAAGGCTATTAGGATCTTAGCTTGAGATCTGGTTTGAGAATGCATCTTTTAGTATAAGTTCTCAAACAAGATGAGTACATATACCAATGGATTTCAACACATACCAAACATAGGTATCATCCTTAAATAAATCAATTCTGACCAAATTCGAAAATAAATTTGCATCTTATGTGTATTCATATCCTAAAGACCTTTTTAGAAAAGATTCAATCTTCAAAATCATGTAGGTAAAAATACTTAGACAAGAAAACTCACCTTGTTTACACAAGTTGTTGTAAGACAAATTTTCTACACATCAAGAATTATTAAATATCCTCAAGTAGATTGTGTATTTTTCTCTATGTTGAATAAGAGATCTTAACAGGATTCTGGATACCCAGGTACTTGTGCTTCCTTACATCAAAGACTGGGCATAGGTAAGGATGCACTTTCCAACCTTTTTAGGTGTTGGGGTGAGAGGAACCTTCCTCACCAAGTACCTTTGGAGCAATATTTTCCTTCTTATCTTTAAAGACATGATCTTGTATCCTTGTATGGGTTTCGAAAGAGGTAGATACATCCTCCTTATCATGATTACTGCGTGACGCTATATTCATGATCACTTTTTGAGCCCAGGATGGTAGTTCCTTTTTATTCGAACCCATATAGTCTTGATCATAAATCTTACAAATAGCAGAAATCTTGGATACAAAACTTTTGATATGTCTGTTTAAGGTATCAAAACCTTGTTGAAAATGTCTTTTTAAGGATTTGCCAAAACATACCTCGTGACATGACTCTGTAAGAATTTATTTTTCAAGAATTTTATTCCTTACTTGTGAATGATCCAGCGATTGTGTAAGACTTTCACACTCTAAAGTTTTTTGATTCACCTCTTTACACAAAGCTAATTTTTGTTCCGAATAATCTTCCAGATTATTTTGGAGGCTAACTGTTTCTCGCTTTGTTTCACAAATTCTTACATTCAGTTGAACAATAAGTTCTAAGACATCTTCCAGAAAAACAACGGATATTCCTGCTTCTGAAAAAGTTTTGACTTTATTGAAAAACCTTTGCAATCCAGTCATAAATTCAGAATTAGAACAGGATAGTGAGTTTAAATCTTCCTTACACTCTGAGAGAGTAGTATCACGAGATTTTTCAACAAAAATTGGAATCAGACTTAAAAAAGATTTCGAATAAGGTAACTGGCTCTTATATTTTGGATGCATCTTTTTCCTGTATAGAATCAAGTGTTTGTAAGTATTAAACATTGAACTTGATTTTGACAGGAAAGAATTACTAGACTGATTTCTAGTGACCCTTTTTGAGAGATTGTTCTCAAGATCTTGTCGTACGCTGACTGAGTCATTTATAAGTTTATCTTTACTTTTCTTATTTTGACTCATGTCTTATAGGTTGGATCGCACAAAACACAGATTGTTAGATCTTCTTTTTGTGTTTGCCTGCTCTGATACAAAATTAAAAGATGAGGGTACCCAAAAACACCACAATCTATTAAATATCAACCTATAAGTCTGATACCAAGTGTGATCGTGTATGGACAAAGTCGAGACAATACAACAACTTTAGTATACACTTTGTGTGATCTTCTATGGATACGAGATCGAGACAATACAACAAAAAAGTGTTCACTTGATAAACGGAAACACTATATGATCAATATCAAGTGACTTGGATTAACGTACGTGTGTAATTTACTTAATTATAATAACAATGATAATGCGGGAATAAAGTAAATGAAACAATAAGATTTTGTTAATGAGGAAACCGCAAATGTAGAAAAACCCCGGGACCTAGTCCAGTTTTGAATACTCTCAAAATTAAGCCGCTATACAAAATCTAATACCAACTTCGTATAGTTGAGACCAAGTAGACTACCACTAACTACTTGGTTTCCTTAGTATCCCTGCTCCTTCGACTTCTAGATCAATACACGTGAATCACCAATCCTTTTGATCGTATTCCAAAAAGTAAAGGATAAAGTTGTTTGGTAACCACTCTATTCAATCTTGGTAATAAGATATTATGAGTTGTTGACAAAGGCTCTTTTGTTTAATCTAATAAACTCCTTTATCTGGTTAGATCAATCTAAACTTTGATTACCGAAATAACCAATTTCTATATTCGCAATCAATCGATATAGAACTCAAAGGGCAACTATAAAGTGATGCCGATTTCACGCAAATAGCCAATCAAGTCTATCAAAGATAAACACGATTCTAGTTGGATCCCAGCTGATCAAGGTTTGTGCACACAATTCACAAGATACGAAAACTAATAAGAAAAACTTTATCGTCTTCAAATCTTCGTTTGTCTTCAATAATAACCTGCACAACAGAACTTGAATCCTCTTGTGATCAATCACACACAAAACGGAGTCTGTTAACAATGGATTATGACAAGATTTCTTTAGATACGAAAATGGTTCTAAAGATCCCGTCAATACTTTGATCTAGTTTGAGTGAGCCTTATATCAAAAGAGAAGGTTCTCAAGAATAAACAAACTAGGTGCAATCAAAGTTTCAATAACCGTTAGTCAATCAAATCAATAACCGAAAACTAAAATAACAATGCAATTATCTAATTTCCCACCAATGGTACTCGTAGAGCTTCTTGATCCCACAAAAGTCTTTAAACGAGGTGTCGCAAGAGATTTCGCCTAATTAGGGTACTTTCCTCTCTAGATAGACGGCTCCACACAAAAAAACACGAATGAAGTTTGCATGGCTCTTAGGATAGTTTGCAAGAAATGCAAACTTAAGTATTTATAGATCAAGGTTGTTTGGACAACAAGTAAATTCCAAAACTGAAAATATTCTCATGATATTCATTAAAGTACCTAGTTTCGGTTTTCCTATTTCTGATTAATTACCAAACCATATTTCTGAAATCTCTTTTACAAAACTTCTATTATTAGTGTAGCACATTAACTAATAATATTTTTCTAGTGTATATGCTTTAATTGTTGGTAATGAAAGCATATAACATTGAAAATAATGATTAATTGCTTTTCAATATTTCGGTCTTGGGATCACCTTGAGTATCAAGGAATATCTTTGAACAATTAATGATAAGAGTTATGTACATGTTCAAATAATGTCGACATCTAAAAGTTTCTCAGCAAACCCTAATTCCAAGCTTCACACAAAACATAAAGAGATATATGAATATTGGAAACTCGGTTTTGCTCCTTTGGATCGGTTCTACCATGACTCACAATGTAAGTTGTGATCGGTTATACCATGCCTCCCAAACTAGGTTGTGACCAGTTACACCTAGCTTCCCATAGGTAGCTTGTCATCGGTAACACCTTACTTCCCGAGTAAGCTTGTGATCGGTGACACCTTGGTTCCCAAAGTTGCTTGTGACTGATTATAACTAACTACCCAAATTAGCTTGTGATCGGTTACACCTTGCTTCCAAAAGGTAGCTTGTGACCGTTTACAACTAACTTCCTAATGTAGCTTATGACCGGTTACACCATGCTTCACAAAGTAGCTTGTAAACGATTACAACTTTCTACAAAGTATAGGATATGACCGGTTATACCTCAAATCTCAACATAAGTTAAGATAGGTTCTACCTTATCATCTTGCATTGGTCATCCAAAAGATATTCAATAAAGAACCGAACCAATACATTCATTGATTTCCTTTTGATTACTAAACAAGTTCGCATATGTACTTCCTTTAAACAAATGTTATAAAATATTGTTTCCTAAGTTGAAATCAATACCTATAACTTACACATAATCAAGTAACTAAACATAGATTATGTTGATGTAGTGTTTACGAAGTTCCAAAAGATAAGCGTTTATACTTCGTAACTCAATAAATTCCGTGACACTTTGATCATAATGATATGACCAAGTCTAACCACTAGAGTATTATATATATACAGCTTCGTATGTTACGTTTTTAATATAATCCGACTTGAAAGATGCTGGACTTCCCTCCATAACGGCTCCAAAAGTTCCGAATGTTATATTTTCATGAATGGAAATCTCACGAATACAAGACTTGTGCACCAATTATAAAAATCAGAGTATAGGTGGACTAATAGCATCAAGTCCCTTCATAAATCATTCGATAAGCAAGCAAATGGTCTAAAAAACATGAAAAAGACGTTTTGCAATAAGCTCGTCTTAGACGATTCTGCATTGTCCTGTACAAGACGACGATCTGGGAGCAATTTGTAAATAATATAAAGTTTAGTCATATGTTGTTCTGTTTGTATGAATGTCCTCTACAAAATATCCAAAATACACAATAATTGGATGAACGATCAAAAAGATGTGGCCGAAACATCGGACTACATGACAACTGAAAAGTTTCTGAAGACTTCTTGGAAGTTAGTTGTTTCATCGATTTTGACCCTTAAATGCGCTCAAAATTCAAACAGCTTTTCTTAAACAGCTAGGAAATTTCCTGAGCATCAAAATTTTGGGGTAGATCATCGAAAACGGATGTCGGATGAAGATTTTATGGCATTTTTGGCAAAACCTAACTTTTGAATTTTCTGAAGACGGATTATAATGAATTGATCTTTTATGCATATGGACATTCGTCCACTTCATTCAATCAGAAACATGAGAAAGTCAAGGAAGATATATAATAGAAGTATTATCATTCAAAAATCCTAATTCAATACTTATGGAGCAAAGTTGATAAAATGGTCAAGATGACATCTACAACTACGAAAATCAAAAGATGTTCAACTACCAAGAAGAATACAATGATTAGTAAACATAATCATCAGATTCGTCATCGTCTTCACGGTCGTCATCTTCTACAGTATCTTCTTCAAGTTTTTCTCCAGAATCATAATCAAAACTTTCTTCAAGGACCTCTTCCAGATGGTCTTCAGGGTCATCATAAGCAGCGTCCAAATAGTCTTCTTCTTCTTCACATTCAGCTTGGAAATCGACTTTGGCCAATTGTTCAGCCCTCATACCAGGTGGATATGGCTCAACTCTATGTCCAATAGGTTCCCAGACAGGTTCAACTTCATCTACCTCAGAATCAGAAGCTACACCGTCAACATGGGGTCTAACTCCATCTTCAGCTGCTAGTTTCGCTTGTTGAAGCCGACGCCATTTCTGCCGATAAGCTATAAGTTTTTCATCTCCATCCCTTTTCTTCTGTGATATTTCATCACGTTTCTGCTTTTCTTCCGCATCTAATAAAGACAAGAAAGCATAGATTTTAGCACGAATTACTCACAGATGATCGAGGGGCATACCCCATATCAATTCTCCTACTTCTCTGAAAGGTCGATCCATCTTGGCATGAACATCTACAAAAGTTTTTATTTTTGGTTTGATGCTTCTGGAGTGTTTCTCAGAAGAGTATGAGATGTAGTTATAGCCAGGAGTCACCATTATCTGTGGCGAAAAATATGGAGTCAAGATGCGTCGATAACACATACGACAAATCACGGTAACGATCCAAACTCTGACCTGTTTACAATTTCACTAGCAATTAGTGATTATAACACAAGTTGAAGGGATTGCTCGTTTCTTCACAAATTGCAAAGACGAGCAAAGTTTATTATTCAAAATCGAATTTTGATTTCAAAAAAAAAGTGAAAGCTCATGTATCAAATTTTTTACTACTATTGGACGCACGTCCATTCAAAATCCTTTATTATGGACAATCGTCCACTTTTTGAAAACGGACAGACGTCCATTCTTGAAAATTTGTGAAAGCTCACGTATTCAAAAAAAAAAAAAAAAAACTGTTCGCACGTCCATCTTAAAAAAACAAAACAACGCTTACTTGGTCGGTGCCATCGCCCGGAACTTGGCCGGACGCTTTCCGGCAACGGTCGGTGGTGGAAACTACGGCGAACTTTTTTCTTGTTGCCTGAGTGTGAATAGATGGAGAAAGATGAGAGTACTTGGACGTGGGAAATAAAAATAAAATGGTGTTACCTCTTTTGTACTAATTTTTTATTTCCAAAACCTAATTAAACAAGGATTTCCTTTCTTGGGTTATGGGCCCGCGAGTGCTAGACCCACCAAGATTGGACATTCCACCACTCAAATCAGCAGTGCTTCATCAATCCACGTTCACCGGACCACGCTCTATCATACTGTCGGGATCTTCAACCGGATTATTGCTCGTACATGACATCATTATAGCAAATCGAGAATTCTGATAACCTCTCTTACGACTAAGTTCCATTACTTATTTCGTTTATAATTAGAAAAATCACCATCCAGTGCTTACTGCGGAACATGACTGTCCATCACTAACCAAGGGACATAATGTTGATGGTGGATTTTGACAAAGGCTAAAATCGTAAAATCATAACTTTGCATATTTCTGACCTAGCTTCAGACAAGTATGAGAAATTCATATTTTAGAATTTAGACGTGAAAGCTCATGTCACGATCACCTATGACTGAGTGTATATCCTCTCAGAGCATACATAAATGTGCAATCATTAAAGCCTCTCAGCTGAGCTTTCAATACTTCGCATGTTTCATCAATACTGAACAATTTCAGTATGCACTTCTGTATATAATCGAAAATGATTGGCCGGCTCCTAGACAGATTGCTTGCTAGTATAGAGCAATAACATCTTCAGGATGTAGCAATATCCCCTGACTATGCAAAATAAACATTCAGAACGAGTATGATGCTCCTACTACCTCATATCTCGATTCTCGAATAAATATAATGCTCCTAGATAGATTGCCTGCTAGTTTAGAGCCATCAATTAATTAATTCTAGTGCAGTATTCATCAATTGAATTCCTAGAAAATATTCTATTTTTTACTACAATATTTCATTACTTCAATTCACGGCTTTTACCAGCAGAATTCCATGGATTAGTAATAAATATTCAACTTTTGGGCATATGGGCCACCACCTAGTAAGCCCCGAGAATATGCTGCGAGTGTACTTATCAATAATGCATGAACGAGCACCCAAAAAAATGAACGGAGGAGGAAATATGAAGAGCTAAGGAAAGTTGAAAAATAATAATAAAGAATAGGGAAGAGGCGTCACGGGACCGGGCCCACTGGTCGGCGACCATACCACGGCCGTGGCCGGTCTTACGCCTCTCCAATTCCTTATTATATTATTAATATTATTTCCCTCATCTCTTGAAACTCCCTCATTCAGGCAAACTCCTAAGTTTCCATATTTCTCCAAATATTGCTCAATCCTGTAAAAAGCCTAATCCCACGACTATTAAGTCTTTCTTTCAATAATCTTTCTTTATAATAAGAAACCCAAAAAGAGTCACATGGCATCCTCACAGTCGTTCTAATTTCTGGTGAAGCCATGTCAACAAATATTTCCATGTCATCGCCAAGTATTTTGCCAACTCAGCCAAAGCAAAGTGTTATGATGCTTATATGTGCCGACACAGTTTTTAGGGAGACCAATGTCATCAAACATCAAGAATTCTCCAAAGGACACATACCATACTAACTACTAAGTATCTTTTGGACGATTACAAAGTTGTCAAGGAGCAATCTTTTTAAGGCATATATGTGCTAGGAATACCAACGGCAGACCAAAAATCAAAGTTCTTTAGAGTTCAGTTTTGTACGAAACAGATACAAACCATGTATCATCGGCATCCACCACCTCGCAACCCTTTTTAAAAACTTTGGACCTTTACCTGATTTTTTGAAACTTAATGCACAAAACTATGTAATTAGTGTCTTTTCAGAGGTCACGACTTTTCGCATGTTACACGGGTGCTTCTCCAAACAAAACAACGTTTTAAACAAAGAGTTTTATCAAAAAAAAATTATTGAGCCGATTTTGTAAAGACATATTTCTGCATTGGAATTATCCACGGACAGAAATCAGTTATAGCCTTTCATGTATCCAATTCCTCACTGTAAGATCATGTCTCTTCAAAATTGGCTTTCCGTATAAAATGTATTAAGCTTTAAAATTCTAAATCCAAAACACTTAAGTATATCTGCGTAACTCTTGAACACAACATCCATGCATACAATGCGAACACAAAAGACTATATATGTACATTAGGTTTGATGAACAAACATCTAGCTAATTACTCATCTCCATTCTCCTCGAAAGGTCGGATGAATTCAGATGCACTTCGTCAACCCTAGATAGTTTTTATAACGGATCAATTCACCTCAAAATGAACGAAGATACTAGATTATACATCTGGGGAACAAAAATCAATGGCTTTTGTCGATGATCCGATCGTTAAACAGAAGAAACAGGTTGAGGAGGAAAACGGGTAACTAATTCATGAATCTTTGATTCTGTAGTGGATAGTGGGTAGTCTTAACAACAACCGTAAATTATTTTAGTACATATTTTCAATTTATTTTTATTTTTCAAGCAGTAATCTTTTTTTTTTGGTAATATGGTTTACGTGTGATTATAATGATTACTTATCGGAAGCATGATTCTCCAAATCTGGAAATTATACGCGGCCGGTAAGGTCAATAACGTAAGGATTGTACTAAAAGTTTCAGTACATTAACTATCTATCACGGTGTAGAATTCACAATTTGGATGAACATGTTAGTACCAGATACACGTTTCGATTATTTTTCCTTATGTTAGGCAATCAGAATCGAAGCCTCACAATCAATATTAGACATAAAAAGATCGTAATGTTAAAATGTACAAGGAATTCTTAACTACGTACCTAAATGCTAATTTCATTATGGACTAATTTTTTTCAAGATGGTTTCTCCTATATTTTGTGTGGATGCATGTTTTAATTTAGTTAAGTTTTGTTTCATGTCTACTTTAAGATGAGAGAATCTGTTAACAGTTTTACATCCTTATTTCTTTCAGATTTTCTACTAAAATATAAATTTTAATTTCTATGCGTGAAGATTCACTTCTTTCAATGTACGAAAGTCCATATATGATACTCATTGATGAGAAAGGTACACCGCAGCCGCTGGAAATAAATTTATTCTTGATTGGAAACCACAGTTGCAATATTATATCCAAAACATACAACACAAAATAGAACACACAACACGAGAGATATAACCTCATGTTGAACTTCTCACGAGGAGATCAGATACATACGATGATGTGAAGCTACATGTTTATCCATGGGCCAAAACTAGCAGAAGGGGAGGTGTTTCAACTAGAAATTAAAGTTCAAGGTAGAAGAATCTCTGGGATTTCATTGTCTCATTGTAAATGAACATAAAATCTTCCGGAGATGTGATGCAATTCTCAGGAAAGCAAAAGATGTGATGCAAATTGTCGGGTTATATATACGGAAGTATAAGTTCACTTTCATGGAGTTTGAAGAGTGAAATCAACAACAAACATCTTTAATAGGTAACATTTAGGTTCCATTATTAATTTGTTTCATACGATTAGTTTATATAGTTGGCCGGTGTATAAACAATCCAATTGGGGTCTATTAATGCACCTAAAACCGCTTAAGGTTGGGTTACACTAATGCCGCTCCCGGTGCGTATGCACCGGGTAAGATGCTTGTATTAAAATAATATGGTTAGAGCACTGCTCGGTCGAACTCGCAAGCGTTGCTATCTCAAACTTGTTTGTCAAGCCTAGGTGATCAAAACTATAAGTCTTGATTTCTAGTCTACTTATAGCTATGTCTCGAATTAAGATAGAATGTGTAGTTGAGCTTTAGACTTCACGACGTTCATCGATTAAAGACGAAGATCTACAGAGGAGAGCTTGGAGGGACTTCATCAACAAAAGGTATGTGGAGACTAAAACTTATCTATCACTCAGAAGTCTATTATATTCTATCTCCTATTGAGACTAAGTCGTATAGCTATATAGACTTTTACATTATACACATTTGATATTTCGAGATGAGTTTAACTCGGTTATATATTTCTCGAAATATGTGTTGGAAGCTTTTTGCTTTAGCTACGTTCATCATTATTCTTGACGAGTTTAGTTGGAAACAATTTATTTGTTGGAAACTAAATAATAAGTCAAAAGATAATCATGTGAAAATTGCCTTGAAACATCTTACATGATTTGTGTGAGACAGTCATTTGATGTCGACTCAGAATGTTTCCTATTGATCATTCGATCACTTGAAAATTACTTATAAGCTAATAGTTTGTGTGAGACAGCTATTGTCGTCTTCTAAGGATGTTTCAATGATTGAAATGGGAGTTTGGAACAATTAACCTTTGTCTGGATACATCACAGTATGCACACTACTATTGTGGTATGATTGAGGTCCGGAAACCAAGTTTGCATACTAGTATGCGAACGGTTTTAACTGTTAAAGTCCGGGAACAAAGTACGCATACCAGTATGCCAAGGGTTCTACCTGAGTTACGGTCCGGGACGGCAGTATGCATACCAGTTAGCAAACTGCTGGACAAGACCAAAGTCTTAAACTTAAGTTTGTGTACCCGTTTGCAAACTAAATGGTTAAAGTTCTAAAATCGGTTTAGTATGATTTCATACTCATGAACAAATACATTTATAAATTAAGGAATGTAATCTTTGCAAACCGTGGCTTAATATTCATGAATTGATTCTTGAATAAGTACTTTGTACAATATCAAATCCGATTTTGTTTCAATTGTGTCTTGTATACTTCTATGAGAATATAAACAATTGAACAACTCTATGAGTAACACAATTAGATTCATTTGATTATCTTTCATGTTTGATTGATCATCATATTTGATCTAGAAGTGTTAGATGAATGTGGTTAATACAAAAGTGTTCATATGGCTAACTTTGGTTAACTATTGTTGAGCCAACTCAATATACACGTTTAGGTACGGTTACCCATATTTAAATGAAGGTATATTTCATTTATGTGTAACAAGCTAAGACCATCTAACGGTGGAGAGATATTGCTTTGGTTTTAAGCAAACTTAGCTTGAATCTTAAATCAGGTTTTCATCTAACAGTAAATATTGATTGCTTTGTTTCTAAGCTATCAAACCCTGATTTGAAGACTATATAAGGGAGAAATCTAGCAACAGGAAAACCTAATCCCCACACTTCTGTGTGATACTAGTTGCGACTAGAGTCGATTCTCCTTTAACCTAGGTTTTTCCTAAAACCATTATAGATTAACGACTTAAAGACTTCATTGGGATTCTGAAGCCAGACCCCAACTATTTTATCTGTAGTTGCGTGTTCTGATCTTACTTGTTGTATCGTATTGAGTACTATCTTCTCTAAGATTTGCTCGAGATTTATCTTCGATAGGTAAGATATAAAAAGTAATCACAAAGTTCCTCGTCTCATTCTTTGTTATTCCACAATAACTTCTTCTACTACCATATTGTTAAGTTATTGTGAGGTGATTGATATTTCTAGGCTGTTCTTCGGGAATATAAGACCGGATTATCAATTGGTTCATGTTCACCTTGATTTATCAAAAGACGGAACAAAACTTCATAAGTACTTCTGTGGGAGACAGATTTATCTATCAGAATAGACTTATCTGTGGGAGACAGATTTATTTATAAGTCTTCGACTTTGGGACGTGGCAACTCTTAGTTGTGGGTGAGATCAGCTAAGGGAATCAAGTGCATAGAGTCCTGCTGGGATTCAGATACGTAAGGAACGCGACTATACCTTAATCTGTGTGAGACTTGGTTAGGGCTCAACTACATTCCAGTCCGAAGTTAACTTGTAGTAGGCTAGTGTCTGTAGCGGCTTAATACAGTGTGGTGTTCAAAACTGGACTAGGTCCCGGGGTTTTTCTGCATTTGCGGTTTCCTCATTAACAAAACTTCTGGTGTCTGTGCTATTTCTTTTCCGCATTATATTTGTTTATATAATTGAAATATCACCGGTTGTGCATAGTTCAATCAATTGGTAAATCCAACCTTTGGTTGTTGATAGAAATTGATTGACACTTGAACATTGGTCTTTGGTACCGTTCAAGTTATTCTCATACCAATCAGTTCACGGATTCCATCCTGTTGGTTTGCTAATTGATTTGAGAAAGAGATATAACTCTTGGATATCTTTCCTTGATTGAGTCTGACTGTCTAGTTGATTCTCTTGGAATTATATTGGAGTTAGTCCATACAGATTTCCGAACGAAATATTGGGTGTGGTTGTTAGACCCCCGCTTTTTCAAATATAATTTAAATATTCTGAATATCGGACGTGCGAGCAAAAAACCCTAGTTGCTCATTCAAGCAAAAATTAAGAATTTCAGTCAAGATCAAACTCTTCTGAAAATACAGTAATAATGCACAAACGTCCAACAAAACACCTAAAACTTTCAAGAATGGACACGCGAGGGACATGGTGGCCCGTGCACCACCATGATATGACCTGGCCGGTCTTTTGTCCATCATGGCCGGCCGGTCCTACGTCTGTTTTTATTATTATTTAAATAATATTCCATATCTTTCAGGATTCTCCAATAATGAATCCTCGTTCATGGACATTTCTCCGCACACTCGGACGTCCATCCACCACCAATGGCCGTCTCTCATGCCCATTGATTAGTCGATATCTCTCCACCCACATTGGACAACTCTCCATCTCCAGGATCCAGAGTTCTCCAAAATAAGGGTTTCGAATTTACGATAATTCGATAAACGTCGATAACTTTTATATTGATCCAGCAATCAATATTTTAATTTATATTTAATGTTTGGTCCTGCTACCAACACTTTTGCTCAACTGAGCAACATGGTTCGGACATCCGACCATCCAATATTTTATTGGATACACATTGAATCCAATACACTGATTCCTACTTTGTCATTCGATGACATATTAGGTCAGGAATGAGCATTTTGCATAATTCAACAATATCTTATTTCCTATCAAATGCTCGACATATCAGAATAAGTCCATGATCGAGAAATCTCGTTAGACTCTCGTCGATCCAAATTATCATAACATCATTATTGCCTCAACTGGTAGAATGATACATCGCAATTCATCAGACTCGATGCCTGTGCATTATTCTGTCTTAATAGACACCTCACGCTCAATCATGAGTCTCAAAGCATATCACGTTCTTCCATTATGCTCGACTCACCAAGTCTAACACTCATGTCTAGTTAATTCAACAATTGAACAATTAAATACACATCTTCCTTGCATACTCCACATTCATGAGACATCAATCATGTCACATGGGGAGACATTCACTAGGGTTTTGGTCTTGCGGCCTATAACACGCGTGTACACCCACGATGAGAAATGTGAGTAAGTCGTGCAAGCATTTGAAGGAGTTAGCAAAGTAGTGAATGCACAATCAACCAATTGTCCCACGCACGTGGAACTGGTTTAACCACTATTTCCCACTTCCCACTCACACTTACTGGAGATTAATGTGTTTACTATTTCCGTAATTATAAATAAGTTCATCAATCCATGATTGAAGAACATAATAGAACTGAATCAATCAGAACTTATCGTATCTGAATTCAACAGTTCACAAAACTTGCAGAAGTCTCCAACACATCCACAATCCTCCAATTATCATTGATCTCACATACTTCTCAGCTTCCCTTCTACAGATCGACCCTCATCCCTCTTTGTGACCGAATTGACTCTGGAACGACCATCGTCTTGGTTTAGGCCGGACTCCTACAAATTGATCTCTCGAACTCAAAGCACTCCCGTGCAGTGCATTTGTTTGCTAAAGGTTTAGACAATTTTCTCGCTCGAGGAATCGCTCGTCTCTCCACTTTTCCTGAAAAACAAGCAAATCGTTTTCACTCATCAACAGATGCATTGCACGTCACATGTGATATAGCCGCTAGACCAAAACCCTAGTGAATATCCCCCCATGTGACATAAATTGATGCCTCATATAAAAGTATGCTTTGCAAATATTTTTATGTGGTCAATCTTTAACTTAGCTAGACTACGAGTCTTAACTGATGACTTGAACAAAGTCCATAATTCATGATTATGATGGATGAAGCATGAAGTGTCTGCTGAGACAGTTATATGCTTTGTGGATCACGAATGTTGAATTAAGTCACTTATGACCGAGACATATCATTATGCTAGCTGAAACAGTAGTGATAGTTGAATGATTTGGATTGATAACATAGGTTAATGAGATTGCTGGATCGATCATAAACCATTATGTTGATGTGTCAAGCATTTGACAAGAATTCGTATGAAAATAATCATTGATGAATGATCATAGAAGGTTCATCTGCGATCCACATGTCATGAGTAAATCGAATGACGAAGCAGAGAGATAGTTTTGATCAGTGGACCATGAATGCTCAACTACACAATCTATCCTAGTCCGAGACATAGCTATAAGTAGACTAGAAATCAAGACTTATAGTTTTGATCACTAAACTTGACAAACAAGCTTGAGATAGCAACGCTTGCGAGTTTGATCAAGCAGTGTTCTAACAATCTCCCACTTTGTCAAAACTATCAATACATATGGATTACAAAATAAATAAACTTTGTAGCTTCTCATCCAAATGCTTGATCTCCTTGGTTCTTCAACATTACTCGAAATCTTCGTCACTTCCAAGTACTCCAGTGATTCTGAACGTGTTCAACTCAGCATCATAGTTGTTGAAGATCCGTAGCCATAACAATGAGAAAACAGTTGCTCTCAATCATTGTTATACAGTGTCATAATATTATTACATAGCATCAAAGTCCAATTGTATCACAACTTTGACAACAATACTATGGTGATATGTATCACTGCCCCTTAGTCAATACTTCATCTCAACATGAAAACAACTCCCCCTTACATAATGATCCGTAAACCATATGTATTTGTAGTGTGAACTACACATTAATTCTCCCCCTTTTTGTCAATATAATTTGGCAAAGGTACGAAAACTAGTGGGATCCTCATGAAATTTTCATAGAGATACTTCATGACCAAAAGAGAACAACATACCAACTTGTTTAGATGCCATCAAATAGCCGAAACCAAATGCATTCATCAAGGAGTTTATAAAGATACAAGATAACCCCTACAATATTCCACAGCCGCACTCCCCACAAAGATTTGGCAATTAAGCACAAGTTCAATTAAGAACTCTCCCCCATAAAATGTCATTCCTGAAAGAACAACAAGAGCGACCTTACTTTTACATGAAAAGAATGATTTCTTTGGACAAACACTAAGATACTCAACAGAAATTCAACTACTGAAACAAATGCAGAATTGAAGTAACACTTAGACTGGAATTCCAAACTCAATTGCCCAACAGATCGAGATAAGTTCAGGGGCAAGAGTTTAGGAAAGACTAATGAACCAAAACAACACCAATAGACTGCCGTAAGTGTTGAAATGTAGTAGTATCTAATGGTTTGGTGAGAGTATCAGCCAATTGTTGTTCGGAATGCACAAATTCCATATTTATGATACCATTTTCATATAAATCTCGAATAAAATGATACCTTATATCAATGTGCTTAGTTCTTGAGTGCTCAACGGGATTCTCAGTGATTCGAATCGCACTAGAGTTGTCACAAAAGATCTTTATTATTCCAGTATCAATTCCATAATCAGCAAGCATTTGTTTCATCCAGGGAAGTTGAGTACAACATGAGCCTGCAGCAATATATTCTGCCTCACATGTAGACAGGGATTGTGAATTTTGTTTCTTGCTATGCCAAGCCACAAGATTCAAACCTACATAATAGGAACCCCCTGATGTACTTTTTTTGTCTTCAACACATCCTGCCCAATCAGCATCTGAATAGGCAGAAAGATCAGTGTTAGTATCAAAAGTGTAAGATAGACCATACCCGACCGTGTGATTGACATATCGTATGATCCTTTTCGCAGCTGCAAGATGAGATTCCTTTTGATGTGCCTGAAACCTAGCACAGCAACCAACACTAAAAGCAATATCAGGTCTAGTGGCTGTAAGATATAAAAGGCTTCCAATGATAGATTGATATATTTTTTGATCCACATTTACACCTTTCTCATCTCGAAGTAGTTTACCTGTGGTGGGCATGAGAGTCAGTTTTGGAGTTGACTTATCAAGACCGAATCTTGTGACAAGATCTCTGGCATATTTTTCTTGAGATAAGTAAATTTCATCCTGGTGTTGTTGAATTTGTAATCCCAGAAAGAATTTTAATTCACCAACATTGCTCATTTCAAACTCCTTTCCAAGAGAGATTTGGAAATCTTTTGCAAGTTTCTCAGATGTTGATCCATAGATGATATCATCTCCATAGACTTGAGCGATACCAACATCTTTCCCACTCCATTTGGTAAACAACGTTTTATCAGCTCCACCTCTCGAAAAACCTTTCCTAAGAAGGGAAGTAGTCAGTTTTTCGAACCAGGCACGAGGTGCTTGTTTTAACCCATATAATGCCTTATTAAGCTTAAGGACATGATCTGGGAAATCAGGGTTTTCGAATCCCTTAGGTTGAGTGACATAGACCTCTTCCTTTAAATTTCCATTTCGGAAAGTGGATTTAATGTCCATTTGAAACAGCTTAACCTTAAGAAAACAAGCATGAGCTAAAATAACCGAATGGACTCAAGGCGTGCCACAGGAGCAAAGGTTTCGTCAAAGTCGGTTCCTTCAATCTGTGAATATCCCTGAGCGACAAGTCTAGCTTTGTTTCTGACAATGGTGTCAAATTCATCAGACTTGTTCTTGAATATCCATTTAGTACCAATAATATTGATATTGGGGGGACAAGGTACGAGCTTACATACATCTTGTCTTTGGAACTGATTTAACTCTTCATGCATTGCATTCACCCAAAAGGGATCGCTAAGAGCTTCATCAATATTTCTAGGTTCTACTTGCGATAGATAACAACCAAAATTACAAATATTTTGAAGTTTTCCTCTAGTCTTAGCTGTAGAATCCCTCCCACCAATAATATTGTTAGTATCATGATTTCTTTGAATCCAGAGATGCCGTGGAGGGGCACGTTCTTTTTCAACATGAACAACCTGGCTAGGGCTTTTCTCCTCATCACTAGAACCTTCAGGATCAGTAACTGTTGGAATAACTTCTACTGATTCTGGAATTTCTTTGATTTTCTTAATTGTCTCGGTTGGAGGCAATTCAGCAGGAGAGTCATCATGATGAAAACTGCTTAGATTATCAATAATAACATTTGCAGATTCCATCATGACTTGGGTTCTGATATTAAAGACTCGAAAACCACGACTATCAGATGCATAGCCAAGAAAAATACCTTCATCGCTTTTCGAGTCAAATTTCCCTTTCTGTTCACGGTCCTTTAGAATGTAGCACTTACTGTCGAACACTCTGAGATAGTGTAAGTTGGGTTTCTTACCGTACCACAACTCATAGGGAGTGTTTAAGGTCTTTGACCGTAAATAAACACGATTGATCAAGTAGCAAGCTGTAAAAACCGCCTCTCCCCAAAACTTCAACGGTAAGTTTTTGTTATGGAGCATTACTCTTGTCATTTCCTGAATATTCCTATTCTTTCTTTCTGCAACTCCATTAGCTTGTGGAGTAATGGGTGGAGAGTATTGTTGAATAATCCCTAGAGAGTCACAGTATTCAAACACTTTGGTGTCCTTGAATTCCATGCCACGATCGCTTCTTATTTTCTTTAGTTTGCGACCCTGTTCATTCTGGATTCATTTAACAATAATCTTAAATTCACTAAGGGTTTCATTCTTGTGAACCAAAAAGGCTACCGAAGTGAATCTGGTGTAATCATCTACCATAACCAAAGCATACTTCTTTCCAGCCACAATAGTTTGTTGAATTGGGCCGAAGAGATCCATATGAATTAAATCAAGTGGGGCTTTAGTGAGAACTAGATTTTGTGCCCGTGTTACGCACCAGGCGGACCAAAAAACCATCATTTTTTTTACTTTTAACCGTTCTTTTAGGTTGGCATGATGTGGCTTTGCCTCGCCCGTCGTGCATTTTTATTTGGTGTCGCCGAGTTTCGCCCGCCCCGTCTCAATGCATGCTTAGGATTTCTAATTTGGTGTGGCTCCGCCTCACCTCGCCCCGTCCCGATACATGCTTAGGATTTCTGATTTGGTGTGGCTCGGCTTCGCCTCGCCCCGTCCCGATACATGTTTAGGATTTCTGATTTGGTGTGGTTTGGCTTTGCCGCACCCTGTCCCAATGCATGCTTAGCTTTTTGATTTGGTGTGGCTCGGTTTCGCCTCGCCCCGTCCCAATTCATGCTTGGCTAGGCTTCTCCCCGCCTCGTCTCGATGCATGCTTAGAATTTTTTATTTGGTGAGGCCGAGCATCTTTTTCTTTTAAACATATTTTTGATCCGGTGTGATGTGGCTTATCCTCTCCATGTCGTGCATTTTTTATTTGCTGCATGCTTAGGATTTTTGATTTGGTGTGGCTCAGCTTCACCTCGCACCATCCCATGCTTAGGATTTTTGATTAAAAAAAAAGATAACTTTTATTAGGTGTTTCATCAAACAACTCGCATACTAGATTCGTGCCCGCGCTATGCACCGGGAGGAGCTGTGTTTTGTTACTTGCTTCTGTTACCCGTCTTTGATTTATTATGAGGAATTTCATTCCTCGGTTCATCTCGAATTGAATGGGCCCTCAACGACAGTTGCAGAGATATGGACGCTTTTAAGCTAAAATAATCACAATGTTCCCCGTATGTATTGGACTTAATCGAAAATTATCACAACGCTTCCGGTATGTATTAGACTTTTGCTTGTGTCTTCACTTTTTCCTTATTATCAGAAATGCTCCCAGAATGAAGCCCGTCTGCACCAGATATTTGTTATCACTCTAAAGTAAAACTCTTTGGGTTAACCAAGTTTGATTTGAGTGTGCACTACAATTCCATTTGCCCTTATTGTTATTGCTTAGAGAATGTGAAGTTACCAAGAACAACTTTGTTAGTATATATTTAAGTTTGACTAAATCTACCACTACAATAACAAAGGGAGCTAAAGAAAAGGGGATACAACTATATCTGCAGTAAGGACCTTCTCATGGGCAATCTTAGCACACTTCCATGATCGAAGAGGTCTCTTCAGGTCTTTCCCCTAGCACGCTTAACATCATTGGCATCCATCCCCAAAATGCGAAGAGCTAGATGAAGATTAAATGACTTCCATATCCTTCCAGCTAGGCACTAAATTCGTTCAACTGTAAAAAAAATACACCAAAAATAAACTTAGTGTAGCTTAGAGATTAAAACACATAAACCAAAAAAGAACTTTAGGAGCACGTGCTAGCTTAGAAAGATGATCTAGTAAATTATAAGAAGTTACCATTTTAATTCTCATTTTGATTTTAAGCCAATGGCTTTTACAGTTTCAGTTAAGCACCAGAGAGATGGCTTTATGTCAAATGTGGATCACAATTTATGGTTTCTTAAGTATTTCAACTGCTTCATTTATAGCACGCAGTTGAACTTCGTGAGTCATTAATCATCAAGATGGACTGTCTGAGCTCTATCACTTCAATTATACTTATTCGGTTTCATGTCAATCAGATTTGTTCTAAGCATTCAATATTTAGAAAGCATACAATGTACCTTATTCATTTTCGACCATGATAAGAAGATCATAGCAAGGTTTGGTTCCTCCAAATATGGAACCCTTCAATGTCCTACTTGGCACGCAGAAAAATTCATGTAAATAAATACTTCTTTCACATCCTGCCCCATGAATTACAGTCAGCCCTCTCCCTTGTTGAGTATAAATTCATAAAATATTATATGTGATTGCCGAGAATATTTAAAGGTGGATAAAATTAAGATGACTGTTGTTACTTGCAGGTTTTTGTCATCTTGAGTCGAAGGCTCGACTGACAATGATGTTACTCCGGTCAAAATTGCAGTTCAGCCTTGATCTCTAGCAATCTACAATTACGAAAGAGAAGAAACTAATAGTTAGAAAGTCGGGAAAAAATAATGTCACCGCTGCATCCAAAATTGTGGTTCCGCCTGGAGCTTTAGCAATCTACAAAAATTAAGGAGAAGAAACTAATTGTTAGACAGTCGGAAAAAATATTGCCAGATGCAACAGTTCCTGTTATCTAAAAATGTCCAACTTTAAATGCACCCTGGTATTCACCCTTGTAAGTATATAAGGATCCTTTAAAAAAACTTAAAGAGTTGTTGGTGCAAGAAGTCATTTTCTTACTCCCAATTATCGGACAAAAAGTACAGCTATTAAATGTATAATGTGAGACATAACTTGAGTTAACTGTACCATTCTTCGGTTGACTGAGATATACTTTTCAAGAATAATTCAACAATAGCCGAAGAACTGAAACATCAATTTTTGCATATAATCTGTCAGTAAATGTCGGTATGATTTCTATTTCGAATTTTTATGACTGAACTGCACTTGAATAGACATCCCTGTTTGTTTACCTGTAACAACACATATAAGGTCATAACAATCCATCCAAGTCCCAGCACATATAGCCTATAGAAAATTGGCAATTGGTTCTCCGTTTTTGATTCACATATTTTTATTGCTTTTCTTAAACTAATTGTTCTAAGGACCATGGATCAGTTACATATGGAACCCATTTAACACCAAAGATAACACTTTCTTGTTTTCTCTAATGATTGTGGATATACCTGAATAGCGCAGAATGCAATCACATTTATCAGAGTAGATCGTTCTATCTGACTCTGACTAAATTCCTCCATCCAGAGTCTCATATCTTCTTTCGATGGCCACCTATATCAGAGTAGACCGTTTCCTGCCAGCTCTCTTTGTTCACAGTATGCCGATGCTTTCAACGCCCACCTTTCCAGAGTCTCAAAGTTACAACATTCTGTGGCCTGTATGAGCTGATAACCATCTTTGAGGCAATCGAAGACTCAAAGCTACAACATTATGTGTCAATGATGTGTTTTTACTTTCAAAACTTAAAATACTCCAAGGGAAATAATTAAGAAAAATATAAAACAGTTAAAATCTAGCTCACTCAATTATAGTACCTACTTTAAGCGCCAAATACCCTAGCCCCTATGCACAGATGCAATAGAAGAGCACATAGCAGCATCATGTGCTGGTTTTATGCATGGACGTCCACAACTGATTCCAGTAAATACATATATCTTGATGAAAATTTACCCCACTAACCAATATCATTTGTGGACTATAACGACAATTCTTGCAGTAAAATTTGTCGAAATCTACACATTTAATGGAGGTTACAAAAATGGAGAAAATAAACAAAGGTGTCAGACAAAAATATCACATCGCACAGTACTGTTAAAAGAGTAAGATCTCAAGGTATGATCCTAGACCATAAACTCCAATTAATGGTGCTGGAGAAGTTAAGGTCTTATATATATGGTTTTCCCACTCACGGGTTGAAGGTAACGAAACAATGAACCATCTTATATACTACCCACCTGGTAGAGGAGAACTAACTACTCTAGGAAGAAATAAACCATCACCAAGTGCAGCAAAAATTAAGACTTGCAAACATTAAATTAACCATTTATTAACAGGCTTGTTCCACCCTGCAAAGCATCCAAAAACAGGAGGAAACAATCTTATAAGATTCCGCACAAACTCTACTAATTTAAAAAAAAAAAAAAATAAGATCAAAACAAAATTCGAACTGAAAAAACATATGCCTAGCTAGAATGCAAGAACATATGATTAAACTGCTTTAATGCACCCTTCAGATTAGCCCAAGCTTCTTGCAATAATAGTTTTCTGAAAACAAAATTAATATAACGACCAACAACCAACAGGGATATATAGCAAAACAAAGAATCCACCTATGTGTACAATTGTACAGCAAAACATACCTTCTAATGATTTTAAGATATCAATCTCCAAGGAATCAAAGTTTAATAACTGAATGGCAAAATCTATACCGGACATATATTAGATTTATCTCTGGCAAATCCAATATAGATAAATACTACTAATGTTATCATAACTCACCAATTTGGTTGGCAATGTGCGTTGTATCTGTACATATGTCAGTGCCTGTGCTTCAGAAACAAGCCTGGTCAATCTTCAGTTGCTTAATTCATATTTTGAGCTTCAATTACACGTAACCTCGTGCTTCCAGCAGTTGAATGAAGAAGACAATCTTCTGTTCCTGCGATAGCTAGTTGTTTATCTGAATTGGCAGTTGAAATGTGAATACGTGCTTACTGCAGAAACTGTGGATACATATGATTCAATTGCCAATCAGGATCGAGCCGTTTAAACTAAGTTAACGCGGATTCCTTTTATGAAGTCAATTTAAGTTAACATGGCAAGAAAATACATACCTCACCAGAATTCTTTCCATGCCCTTCTCTTTATTATCCCGTTGCTGCTTCAAATGTAAAAGAGTTTACCTTTTGTGAAATCACTAAGCTTTGCTCTTGGTAAATCTCCTGCAACATGGATAACAGTCTGATCCAAGGGTACACGAAGCCCATTTTTAATCTCTTGCATAGAAAGTCTGTAAAACCATTATTGAGAATAACCCTATAATCAAATAAAAATAGCAAAAAGCAAAAACTGTAAAATTAAGCGATAGAAATTGAAATTTTCAAACCCTTACGTTCTGGCATAACATTGTTTGACCTACAAACCTAGGCATAAATCAATCCAAAGATTAGAGTTGAGTTTATTTACCTTGATAGTGTAAACTTCATCACTATTGTCATTGCTGTAGTACTTAAGATACTTATCTTCTTCAAGTGATTGATTCTCTAAAGCCTACAATATCTGATCAATTACATATACCGAATATACCAAAAACGAAAAACTTGAACTAAGAAGAACAAAAAACTTACCGAATAAAACCCTAGGATTTCACGAATAGCTTCTACTTCACATCTTCAGTTGTTGGATTTTCTGGGGCATTATAATAAGATTTTCTGGGTAGTTTTCTCTCAATCATGATGGTTGGAAACAATTAATGGTCTGGTTCTAGGGTTTTTTGTTTTTTCTTTCTCTCCAGACGGAAGTTTATGTTCTTCTGTATAAAGTCGGGATGCATGCAAGTTATGTTCTTCTGTACGGAAGTGTCCTCTCCATGTTTATTCTAAGCGATTGTAAATACTCTCTTCTAAGCGATTCTCTTCTCTAAGCGGACGGTGACGCTCACCATTCAACGTGGGGCTCATATGAGTTAGGATTATAAAGGAGTTAGATATCTTGATATGATTTATGTGGAACTTTCGTTTGTTTACCCTTTTGACAGGCATCATATACACCTTCAATCTTAACATTGATTTTGGGAACACCTCTAACAAGTTCTTTGTTAATGATCTTAGTTAGAAGACGATAATTGATGTGACCAAAACGCTCATGCCAAAGATGTGTAGATTCCACCTTAGTCAAATTGCAACAATTACTAAACTGAGTATCCAATAGATAACAGTTGTTTTGCCACGTGATCCTTGAAAAATCACTTTTCCAGATTTGTCTACAATGCTACATCCATTAGCATGGAAGACAACCTCATGGCCTTTGTCACAGATTTGACTAACCGAAAGAAGATTAGCAGTCATATCTTTAACGTATACTACATCATGAATTTCAGGAACACCAGGTAATTTGATTGTCCCCTTTTTGCTTATGTAGCAGCAGCTCCCATCACCGAATGTTACTGGACCACCATCAAAGTCACTTATGTTGACAAACCACGAGAGATCTCCAGTCATATGCCTGCTACATCCACTATCAAGAAACCATTGAAAGGGTGATGTTGATTTCAGAGCAAAAGCTCCCATACTAGCACTACTAACCCAATTAGGCTTTCTTGTTAGTATTGATTGTCTTTTAAGAGCAGACAAAAGTTGTACAACATTCTTGTGAAGATTCCGTGCAACATTTACTCTTTTTGATAAACATACATGATGATAGTGATCACGAGAATCACAAAACACACATGTACCAATATCTTTATTCTTGTTCGAAGAATTCTGAGCACTTTAAGTTTTCACAAAGCCTAAACCTTGCTTATCACCTGACATACGGCAATTCCTCAGTGAAGAATTAGAGGAGTTACTCAAATCCATAGAAGATTATTTTACAGGTTTCAAATCCTTAAGTTTTGCAATTTCTGCAACAAGATCAGAGTTGATCCGGATTTGTTCATCAAACTTCTTTTGGAGATCAACAACCTCTTCTGAATGTTCTCGAAGCTCATAATTTTTTATATAAATCTCGCAATGAAGTTCATCAATTTTCCTTATCAAACGATGTTTTTCTAGACAGAGATTATTGATGAATTTTTTTAAATTAGGATTCTCAACCATATCGATGGTTTTTAGAACACGCTCGAAGTTGAGTTTATCCATTTTTGGTGAAGCGTTTTTAGAGACAAAATCGTACATAGTCAGATCGCTACAAACACAGACTTATGATGTCTTATTGTGTTTGCCTGCTCTGATACCAATTGAAAAAGCGGGGGTCTAACAACCACACCCAATATTTCGTTTGGAAATCTGAATAGACAAACTCCAATATACTTTCAAGAGAATCAACCGGACAGTTAGACTCAATCTAGAGAAAAGTATATCAAAGAGTTTTATATCTCTATCTCTCAATTCAATCTGCAATCAGCAAATAGGAATTTGCGAGCCCGATTGAATATAAGAGAAATAACTTGAATGGTACCAAAGACCAATATTCAGGGATCAATCAATTTCAATCAACAACCAAAGGTTGGATTTCCCAATTGATCGATTCAACGCACAACCTGTGATATTTCAATTATATAACAAAATATAACGAGGAAAAGAAATAACACAGACACCAGAAGTTTTGTTAACGAGGAAACCGCAAATGCAGAAAACCCCCGGGACCTAGTCCAGATTTGAACACCACACTGTATTAAGCCGCTACAGACACTAGCCTACTACCAATGAACTTCAGACTGGACTGTAGTTGAACCCTAATCAATCTCACACTGATTCAAGGTACAGTTGCGCTGCTTACGTCTCTGATCCCAGCAGGATACTACGCACTTGATTCCCTTAGCTTATCTCACCCACAACCAAGAGTTGCTACGACCCAAAGTCGAAGACTTGATAAACAAATCTGTCTCACACAGAAAAGTCTATAGGAATAGATAAATCTGTCTCCCACAGAAATACCTACGAGTTTTGTTCCGTCTTTTGATAAATCAAGGTGAACAGGAACCAATTGATATACCGTACTTATATTCCCGAAGAACAACCTAGAAATATCAATCACCTCACAATAATCTTAATCGTATGGTAGCAAAACAAGATATTGTGGAATCACAAACGATGAGACGAAGATATTTGTGACTACTTTTTATCTTGCCTATCGGAGATTAAATCTCGAGCCAATCTTAAAGAAGATAGTACTCAAACACGATAGAAAATGCAAGATCAGATCATGCAACTACAGAGAAAATAGTTGGGTCTGGCTTCACAATCCCAATGAAGTCTTTAAGTCGTTAACCTACAGGGTTTCGTGAAAACCTAAGGTTAAAGGAGAATCGACTTTAGCTTATACAACCAGTATCAATTAGTTTTCCCAGTTGCTAGAGTTCTCCTTTATATAGTTTTCAAATCAGGGTTTGCAATCTAAGTTACCTTGGTAACAAAGCATTCAATATTCACCGTTAGATGAAAACCTGATTAGATTCAAGCTAATATCTTTCAACCGTTAGATCGAACTTAGCTTGTTATACACAAATGAAATATACCCTCATTTAGGTTTAGTAACCGTACCTAAACGTGTACACCATGTTGGCTCAACCGTAGTTAACCGAGGTTAGCTATATGAACACTCTCATATCAACCTTATTCATCTTATCCATAACTAGTTCAAATGACTCAAATGAAACTAGTTAAAGAGTTGTTCAATTGCTATATTCTCATAGAAGTATACAAGAACAGAATTGAAGAAAAATCGGTTTGATTCACTCGAATCAATCATGAACATTATAGCCACGGTTTGCAAAGAATGCATTCCTTAATATATAAATGTATTAGTTCATGAGCCAATCGATTTTAGAACTTTAACCACTCAAGTATGCAAACGGGTACGCATACCTAAGTAGCCGGTCTGAGTTTGGGTTCGCCAGTATGCAAACGGGTACGCATACTTAGTACACTTCCAAATCCCAGCAGAAATTCCCAGACCTATACCTTACGCAAGTATGCGTACCAGTATGTGTACTTGGTACACGGAATTTCAAAACTACAAGTACGCATACGGTTATGCATACTTTAGTTCCGGTCATGGATCACATACATGCAAGAATGCACACTATGTTTATAATCCAATGATGGTTAAGTATTCTAAACTCTTATTTCAATCATTGAAACTTTCTTAGAGGATGACAATAGCCGTTTTCACACACTATTAGCATCAAAGCAATTTTCAAGTTATTGAAATAATCATCACGAAACATTCCAAGTCTACACCAAATGATTGTATCACACAAACCATGTAAGATGTTACTCGGTGATTTTCACATGATCATCTTTTGACTTCGTCAAGAATATAAGATGAACTTGGTTGAAGCAAAAGCTTACCAATACATATTCCGAGAAATATGTAAGCGAGTTAAACTCAGCTCGAAATATCAAATGTGTATAATCGACAACTATATAGTAATACGACTTTTGTCTCAATATAGGAGATAGAGTAGAAATAGACTTTCCAAGTGATAGATGAGTTTTAGTCTCCACATACCTTTTGTTGATGAAGTTTCACAAGATCGCCTTAGTAGTTCTTCGTCTTCAATTGATGAACGCCGTGAAGTCTAATGCTCAACTACACAATTTATCCTAGTCCGAGACATTACTATAAGTAGACCAAAAATCAAGACTTATAAATTTGATCACTAACATTGACAAACAAGCTTGAGATAGCAATGCTTGCGAGTTCGACCGAGCAGTGATCTAACACTTATGGGCTTTAGGAGTTTTACCAACTCTTCATCAGCATTTTCTTTTCCATCAGAGATAGACTCAGATGCTTTCGTAACTCCTGGATCATGAGTTACTGAAGTAGGAGCATCTTAAACATTTGAGTATTCATACTCTCGCATAACGTTAACTGAATCAGTCATTGGATTCAATTCTTATAGGTTGGATCGCACCAAACACAGACTGTTAGATCTTTTCGTGTTTGCCTGCTCTGATACCAATTAAAAAGACGAGGGTACCCAAATACACCACAATCTTTAAATTATCCACCTATAAGTCCTCTTACCGAAAGTGATTGTCTATGGACAAAGTCGCGACAATACGACAAATCGGTATTCACACTTTGTGTGATTGTCTATGGATACGAGATCGAGACAATACAACTACCAAAATGTAATTACTTGATAATAGGTTCGGACTTAACCAAACTCTATAGGATCACTATCAAGTAAAACGGAGTTAACATTTGTGTAGTTTACTTATAAGTATAATAAATAATTATAATTACGGAAATAGAAAAGTAAAAGACACAGCAAGATTTTGTTAACGAGGAAACCACACATGCATAAAAAAAACCCGGGACCAAGTCCAAAATTGAATACTCTCAGAATTTAGCCGTTATACAAAATATTAACCAACTTCGTATAGTTAAGACCAAGAAACTAACCCTAGTTCACTTAGTTTCTTCAGTATCCTTGCGCTTCCGACTTCGATGAGTGCACGCACTGGAACAATTCCTTTGGATCGTATTCCAAACAGTAAAGGAACAACAAATCTGTTTGTAACAACTCTCTTGATTATTTAAGATAAAGATATCTCAAGTCATACGCAAAGGCTCTTCCATTTAAATTAATAAACTCCTTTGCCTGGTTAGATCAATCCAATCTCTATTACCTAAGTAATAAGATTCGGATTTGTAACAATCTAAATAGATCTCAAGAGAACTATTAGGCGTTACCGATCTCACGCAACTAATCAATCGAATAAATCCGATTCTAGTTGGATCCCAGCCGATCAAGGTTTGTGCTACACAAAGATATGAGAAACCAATAAGAAATCTTCTTCATCTTAAAATCTTCTTTAATCTTCAATTAAACCTGCACAACACCACTTGAATCTCTTGTGATCAATCACGCACAGAACATAGTCTGTTAACAATGGATTATCACAAGATGTCTTTAGATCTACAAACAGTTCTAAAGATCCCGTCGATACTTCGATCTAGTTTGAGTGAATCTTATATCAGAAGAGAAGATTCTCAAGAATAAACAAACTAGGTGCAATCAAAGTTTCAACAACCGTTAGTCAATCAAATCAATCGAAAACTAATAAACTGCAATTATCTAGTTTCCCACCAATGGTACGCGTAGAACTTCTTGATCCCATAGAAGTCTTTAAACGAGCGGTCGTAAGAGATTTCGCCTAATTAGGGTACTTTCGTCTCCGGATAGACGGCTCCACCAGAAACAACAAAAATATGAAGTTTGCCTGGCTCTTAGGATAGTTTGCTAGAAATGCAAACTGGGGTATTTATAAACCAAGGATGTTTGGACACCAAGGAATTTCCAAAACCGAAAGTATTCTCAAGATATGCAATAAATGCCCATTCGGTTTTCATAATTCCAGTAAATGCTTTGTCCAATATTTTCTGAAATCTCTCAATAAAAAATCTCCAATTAGTAAATGCACATTACTAATTTTTATTCTCTAGAGATATGCATCTAATTGCTGGTAATTAAAGCATATAAAACTAACAACCTTAATTAAAAGATTCTTAATTTATTTCGGAACGGGATCTCGTTGAATAACTAAGGAATATCTTTGAACAATAAAAGATAAGAGTTATTGTTCGTGTTCAAAGTATGCTGACATCTTTTCTTTGTAAATCATCTTTCTTATTTAAAATCTTGGAATCGATTATACCACACTTCCAAACAAGTTTAGAATTGGTTCATCTGAATTCCAAGACAACCATGTGATTGATCAAATATCAAAACACATTCATGGGTTCAATCGGTTTTACCAATCACTAGGATCGGTTATATCTTAATATGGAACACTTGTTATCGGTCACCAGGATTGGTTACATCAATTACCAAGACTGGTTACCATATACACATGGTATTGCTTGTGATCGGTCACACCAGTCACTAGGATCGGTTAAAAAAATTACTAGAACCGGTTACACCAATTATAAGGATCGATTACACAACTCTATTGTGATCGGTCACATAAATTACAAATATCGATCATACCATCTCAGGTGATTACTTAGGATTGGTTCACTAATTAATCAAAACTAGTCATACCAAATCATAAGTCGGGCATGTGATAAGTTATACCAAGATACATAACAAGTTACGATCGGTTCTACCTTCTCACACATATTGGTAATCCAAAGATTTGCAATGAATGGCCATACCAATAAGCCTAGTGATTTCCCTTTCGATTCATAAAAAAAGTTCATGAATGTACTTCCTTAAAACAAATGTAAACATTATTTCCTAGGATGAAATATTCACCTTTACCCATTCTCATAATCATCACAACATTCATAAGATTATATCGATGTCATATCTACGAAGTTCAAAAGATAAACGTTATACTTCGTAGTCTAATTCCTTAACACTATGGTCATATGATCATGTCTCACTACTAGAGTAAAATATTCATACACAGCTTCGCAATATGTTTTCAATATAGCACAACTTGAAAGATACGTTAGGAATGAAACAGTTCAAGTCAATATTACTAACCTCAAGAGGAAGGATGATGTCGTCGTTGTAGCTCGTTACTTCTTCACGTTCTTCAGGTCTTCGAGTAATACTTGTATGTCTCAACATTCGTATACTTTCTAGTCTAACCTATATGAAGTTGACTCTAGTACATAATCAAGTGACTCTTAGATGAGTTTTGATTCACTAAAATATGACAACCAAACTTGACATACCAACGTTTGGTGGGTTCAACCGAGCTATGCTCTAACACACGACTTGAAAGATACGTTAGGAATGAAACAGTTCAAGTCAATATTACTAACCTCAAGTGGAAGGATGATGTCATCGTTGTAGTTCGTTACTTCTTTACATTCTTCAGGTCTTCGAAGTAATACTTGTATGTCTCAACACTCCTAGACTTTCTAGTCTAACCTAAATGAAGTTGACTCTAGTATTTAATCAAGCGACTTTAGATGAGTTTTGACACACTAAAATATGACAACCAAACTTGACATACCAACGCTTGGTGAGTTCAACCGAGCTATGCTCTAACAGAATGGAAACAAGTTAAGTCAGTATCACTATACCTCAAGTGGAAGGATGATGTCTTCATTGTAGTCGATAGGTCTTCGCGATCTTCAGTTGACTCTGGTACATTTAATCAACATTCCTAGACTTTCTTGTCTAACCTAAACGATGTTGAATCTAGTACATTTAATCAAGCGACTCTAATTTAGTTTTGATACTAAAATATGACAACCAACCTTGACATACCAACACTTGGTGGGTTCAATCGAGCAATGCTCTAAAACTATATCTTTATGGGGAGTGCGGCAGTGAAATTTTTAGGTGAGGACAGTACCTTTAAAAAACCCCTCCTAAGTGAAGTACTAAGTTGTGAAACTTAGTGGTATTGTTGAAAAAAGTTGGTACGAATCTTTAGCCTTGATAATCTCTTAAGGCGTAGTTCATTACGATACCTTTCCGAAACCTTTATCGATTTATGAAAAAAAGGGAAGAATTATTTAGTAGAAATCTACTAAGACATATAGCTTTACTGAACTACGTCTAAGGGGGAGTGAATTACATGGGCGAAGGTAAACTTCAAATATAGCAAAAAGAGAAGTAGAGACTAAGTGGGAGAACATATCACCATGGTATTACTTTAAGTCTTAGTACAATGGATTTTGAAGTAGGTAAAAATATTATGCACTGGTATAACAACCTTTGAGTAGATTGATTATACATTCTAAAGGAGAATCGATTTGTTTAGATTTTAAAGTAAATTAAAATCTAAATCACTCCTGGTTTGAATTATTTGGATTATTCTTGTGAGGTAGAATTGATTAGGCATCTCTATAAGTTTTAAAAAGAATAAGTTGTCTTTATCGTTGAGTTTGCTTGATATTTTATTTTCTTGAAGACCTCTCATAGGCATATAGATTTATGTACCTTGATTGAATATCTTTCTGAAAAGAAATCAAATAAGCTTTCTGCTAGAGGCAGAGTAGTCAAAAAGTCTTCACTTTGGTTGAAGCTAACTCATAGGCCTGTAAAGGACGTCAGTTAGGGGAATCGTGTTACGTAGGGTCTAACGATATCCAAGAAACATAAAGGAACACATATGAAAATGAATTGATCGTAGGGTTGATTCGGGCTCAACTACATTCCAGTTTGATGTCTGCTAGTAGTCTAGTGTCTGTAGCAGCTTAATACAGATGGTATTCAAGTTATGGATTAGGTCTCGGGGTTTTCTGCACATTGCAGTTTTCCTCGTTAAAAAAATTATCGGTGTCTTATGTTGTTTCTTTTCCGCATTATGTTGTTTATCTTTATAATAGAATTATCACAAGTAGTACGTTAAATAACCTAGACGGTCTTTAGACCTAAAAGATTGTATAGAACCTACAAAGTTTATTCTTGAGAATTCGTATCTTGAAAGAAAGATAACAAGACTTGTTCTTATTGGAATTCAGTCCTTATTACAATTCGGGCACATAATAGGTTATTACTTGGACATTGATTTTTAAGATCGTCCAAGTAAAACTTGTCAACATATGAGATATCGTGTCTTTATTGTCAATCTATGCTACTGAACGTGACAAGTTTTTTCCATACAAATTTCCGGATAAAAAATTGGCGGTGTATATGATACTCTCCCTTTTTTGCTACATACAAAAACTATCCAAACCACCCTATGTACATATCCAAACCACATAAATGTACATGTATGTGTACCCAACTGCTATAGAGAAGGAGACGGTCCATCGATATTCAATCCATTGTATTGGTTTAGGGATGCACAGGAACCGTCCCGTCCCATGGAACCATCCCAGAACCGCAGGAACCGTACCGGTACCGTTCCGGTACCGCGGTCAGATGAGACAGGTACAAGTACCAAAACTGGTACCGTGCCTAGAGTAGGTACGAGTAACGGTTCTATGCTATTCCCGTCCCGTCTCGTCCCGTAGTACCGAGGATCTCTATCCGTTGAAATTAGGGTTAAATCCTAGCCGTTGATAGTAGGGGTTATACCCTTTCTCTATCGTATTCTCCTCATTTCCTGTTCCCTCTCTCAGCAGCTCAGCCTCATGTTTTCATTTTCCTCTCAGAAAAGAGAAGAGGCCATCGTCGATCTAAGTTCCAACACCATCTTCTGAGCCACCGCACCACCATATTCGTTTTCTATTTACTGCAAGTCTGCAACATGTAATAATAGTTAGGGTTTCTGCTTTTGTCTTGTTATGAGAGTAGGGTTCTTGAATTGAATGAGAATTTGGATTATGATAGCCATGTCTTCGTAAGAAGTCCTCAAGTTTTTGCTTTTGACTTTTTGAATCGATTGGTTATGAGAAATCAATGAATCTGTGTCAAAATTTGTTGTTACCAATGCTTAAGCTTAGTTGTGAGATTAGTTTGGTTGTATCTTTTTAATTGTGATATATTGAGCCAACCCATGTTCGATTCACTGTAAAATTTCATTATGTTTGATGTAGCATTTTTCAGGAATTTGTGGTTCAATTAGGTAGGTGTAGTACTGTTTTTTGTAAATGGAAGATACAATGAAGGAGTTTACAGAAAGAATGATATTAATTGATTTTTCCTGTACAATTCGATTCGTAGTTGAAAGAATCGTGATATTACAGTATAGGGTTTAGAATTTCTATTTACTACAACTGCGAGACTGCAACTGCAAGTCTGCAACAGGTAATTACAACTAATAATTTGTTACAGGCTTATGGAGTAACTTGTTTTTTTTTTTTGGTTTTAAACTTTGATATGTGTAGAAGTAGAACCTGCATGCTCATATGTTTAGCTTGTTTACCACTAACTAGTGTAAGATGTGCCTTACATTATTATGACCGAATCATGTCATTATTTTGGAGGTGCAATCAATTCTTAAGTTTTTTTGTATTTCAAAAATTTACTGATCTTCTTGTTTAGTTGCTGCCTCTCTTTAACGCTTTAGTTTTATGCTTGTGTCTTCAAGAATCAAGTTAGTTGTATGTATGAAGTGTGAAAACTATTGAGTTGTTTTTCGAATGCTCTTAAACTTGAGACTAATATGTTAAAATATGGATGTGTTGAGATAAAATTTACTGATCTTTTTTTCATTTCAGATGGATGCAAATGCAACTCAAAATCAAGCTGCAACTGAAGTTGGTTCCTCGATTCACCCTACATATGTACCTGCACCTTCTGCTGATGCTCAGCAAGCTGCACAAGGAGATCCAAATGAAGCTACAACTCCTGCTGTTGATGTAGCCGCGAAGCCAAAATCCAGTTCAAAAGCTTGGAAGTATTTTATAAAATTAGATGGGGAATGGGCACAGTATAAGCATTGTAACAAGAAATTGAAATCAGGTAGTCAAAAGAATGGTACGTCTGGGTTATGGAAACTCTTGAGGCATTGCACCCAGAATCCTAATAAGAAGAAGATGAAAGGACAACAGTTATTGATGTTTGAACCCCAAAGGCCAGGTGAGGATAGTAAATTGATTGCATCTAATTTCAATCAAGAAGCGTGAAGAAGGGCTATTGTTGTGTTAATCATTGTTGATGAGAAGCCATTCAGAATTGTTGAAGGTGAAGGGTTTAGGGCCTATTCGCTAATGCTGGAGCCTAGGTTCAAAATGCCGAGTCGTATGACCATTTACAGGGATTTGTTACAACTCTATGTTGATGAGAAAGTTAGTTTGAAATGTTACTTTGCAGCTTCCAAAATGAGGGTGTCCTTGAAAACTGACACATGGACTTCACCTAACAATTATAACTACATCTGTGTAACTGTTCATTTTATTGATCAAAAATGGAAGTTACAAAAGAGAATCATCTTGTTTTGTCAAATTGAAGGTCACACAGGCAGTGATATTGGTCAAATGTTGGAAAGATGTTTATTGGATTGGGGTCTTGAGGATGTGTTTGGGATTACTCTAGATAACACTAGTGCTAATACGAAGGCAATTGAATATTTGAAGCAAAGTGTGATTGGTTGGACTTCAGCTCCAGTTAGAGACGAATATTTGCACGTAAGTTAGTTTTTCTGATTTGTTCATTTCTAAATTCTAATATTTGCATGTATAGTATATCTGTAACTTTTCAATGCATGTGTTCATTTCAATGTATGTGTACATTTCATTTCTGATTTGTTCACTTCACTCTTACCAGGTCAGATGTGCAGCTCATGTTCTTGCCATTGTGAGATGCAGTAAGACTCTACAATAAGTCAATATGTAGGAGCAGGTCAGTTATCAAATATGTAACTAGATCTCCTGTTAGGTTGAATAAGTTTAAATATTGTTGTGAATTAGAAAATATTGAATATAAGCAAGGTTTGATCTTGGATGTGAAAAGTAGATAGAATAGTACTTATTTAATGTTAGAAGCTGTTGAAAAGTATGAAAAGGTTTTCAAAAGGTTAGAAAAGCATGATAGGGACTTTAGATAGAAGTACATATTTGAAGAATCAAGGAAAGATGCTTTACCTGATACTGATAATTATGACATGGAAATTGATAATGCTTTTGAGGATTACTCTAGTTCTGAATCTGAGGGGGAAGTTGAGGAGGATTGTAATAAAAAGGGGAAGAAAAAGACGAACAACAAGAACAAAAAGCCTCGTCAACATGCTCCATATGAAGAGGATTGGAAATATGCTAGAGGTATTCTGAAGTGCTTAAAGATATTTTTCGATGCTACTGTTAGATTTTATGCCTCCACACAAGTTACAACTCCTGGTTTCTTGTGGGAAGTAGTACTCATCCATGAACAGTTAGTTGAGTTTAGAGGTAATGCAACTAATGATCCATTAATTGCTCGTATGGCTGATATTATGTTTAGGAAGTACAATTTTTATTGGGGTGCTTATGAAAAGATGAATTCTGCCTTGTTTTTTGCTCAACTGTTGGATCAAAGAGAGAAGGAAAAAGGTTTAGAATTTGCTCTTCAGTGTTTATATGAGCAAGACCTTGTTAGGGTTAATACAGTTATGAGACAGGTCAAGAGGGACTTTAAGATACTCTTTGAAGAATACAAGTCTTTTTCATTCAATTAATGAGGAGGTGGCAAGTTCATCTAGTAGTGCTGTAGTTGAGAACTCAGTTATTGCTCCAAATGATGGTTGACTTGCTACTCTTCAGTCGAGAAAGAAAAGGCACAAGAAGAACCAATCAACTGCTGAGGAAACAATAACAGAGTTGAATATGTACTTAATGGAAGTGTTTGATGAGTCTGAATCTGATGGGAACAATACAGGCAAGTCTAGTTTTGATATTATGTCTTGGTGGCAGGCTAACAATAGCAGGTATAAGATACTTTCATGTATGGCATAGGATATATTAGCCATGCTAGTGTCTTCAGTTGCTTCTAAATCAGCTTTTAGCACCGGAAAGCGTGTGCTTAGTCCATGGAGAAGTTCTTTATCTCCAAGAACAGTTGAGGCTTTGCTCTATTATCAAAGCTGGTTAAGCAAACCCATTGATCTTGATCTTTTAGCTGATTATGTACCAGATGATAACTCTAAGGATGAGGAAGGTAATCTAAACTTTTCTTTGTTTGATTATGATTTATTTGAATCAATGGTTGATTGATATATTAATTGTTGCTTGGTTCGCTGCCCTTTGTGCGTATTAGAGTAACTTCAAAACACTAACTGAAATATAAATTGTTGTTGCAGACATCTTGGGTGTGGTTCAATTGTCAGAGGTCTTGGATGCTTGATGCTTGGAGATGGAGTTCGTTTTCTGTTGCAGCAAACTTATGAAAGTGGTCAATTGCCAAAGCCGAAATGCTGTTTTTTGCTTTGCTTTATGTTTTTTCTACTTGAAGTCTTAAACAGTTGATGTTGTTGAACTTAATAGTTAAAGTTTTTAAACTTAGAACTTTCAAGTATTTTGCTTTGTATGAATTCAGGTTTTAAGACTCTTAACAGTTAAACTTTTTAAACTTAGAACTTTCAATTTTTTTTTTTTTTTACATATGCTTTAGGTAAAGAATCGGTCCCGTCCCGTACCGAGTTAAACATGTACAAGTCCCATCCCGTCCAGTACTGCACAGGTACAAGGTACAGGTACCGGTCATAGGGAGGTACACGTACTGAGCTAGGCAAAAACCCGTATCGTATCGTCCCGTCCCATGTGCAGCCCTATACTGGTTGACGCCCAAAGTCACAACCGTTATTTCCGCCCCGAGTGAAATTTCCGCATAAAAACTGAAAAGTTCCAGAGAAAAAGACTTTGTTAGAAATTTTGAATTACAAGTTTCACTTCTACAAGTTCTTCACCGACACATCACTAGATCAGAAGTAGCAGTTGATGATGCTTTAATTTACAAGGTATTATGGTGTTGTTTGATTTCTATTTCTATGTATAACCAATGATATTCAATGTGTAACCCTAATATCTGGTATGATCTGATGTGATTTTGAGATGTGGCTGTGTTAATGATTTTTTATATGTGACGAATAGGTTATGTATTTATAGTAATTTTCCCATGTTGTGAAATTTCAAAGAAAGCATATTTTACTTTCGGTATCTCATTTCTAACTAGTGGAGAAGTATGTAGCTATCCTGTTTGATAGTTTGCTTGCCAGACATGAAAACAGTTTTTCAAAATTCACAGTTCAAGCTTAGCTTCTGCTTGGTGTTGGACTTGGACATCTAGCCCTAGGACTTGGGTCTTGAAATGATTTGGTGAACTTGGTTACAACTATGGTGGGACTTAATGTTGATTGTGAAGAGGACTAATATAATAAAACAACAAAAGATTCAGTTTGCAATGAACTTGATGTTTGTTATGCTAGTGCGGGTTATGCAAGAGCAAATGGAGTTGGTGCTTGTGTTGCTACTTTTACTGTTAGTAGACTTAGTTTTTGTTTGCTTTTGATGCACATAAGAGTTCTTGCATTTGTTTCTTCATCGGTCACCCACCATGAGAGTGGTCATCTAGTAACTTTAATATTTAGACTTTTTCCAGTAATTCCGTCTTCTCGATCTCCCTCTCTGTAGAAGAACAAAAGATAGAGGGGAAAGTTAAACGATGTCCGCAATGAGTAAAAATCTAGGGCATTGGCAATGGGAAGCAGCAGCTTCTGGAGCCGTTGCTGGATTCACTACTGTTGCATCTCTTCATCCCCTTGATGTTGTTCGTACTAGGTTTCAAGGTATTCTCTTCATCACCCTCTAAAACAGTCCTTTAATACAATATTTGCTTTCATTTTGATTAATCGATTGATATTTTTTGTTTATCAGTAAATGATGGAAGAGTTACTCATATTCCACTCTATAAGAACACTGTAAATGCTCTTCTCACTATTGGTCGAACCGAGGGCTTGAAGGGGCTTTATGCAGGTTTTCATCCAGCTGTTCTTGGGTCAACAGTTTCATGGGGTTTGTATTTCTTCTTGTAAGTTTATACTTAAACTTGGGTTTTCTTTCTTTGTTCTTTTTCTTTCTTCTTTTTCGAGTGTTTGTTTAGTTGACCTTTTTCTATTCTGTAGCTACAATAGAGCTAAACAACGGTACTCTAAAGGTGGAAGTGAAAAACTGAGGGCCGGGTATCATCTTGTTTCTGCAGCTGAAGCTGGTGGTTTGGTAAAGGTTCCTCCTTATAATCAATTTCATCAGTTCAAGAACGTATATGGTCGCCGTCCTAAATAATGTCATCTTTTTAACTTCAGGTATGTTTGTGCACAAATCCAATTTGGCTTGTTAAAACAAGATTACAACTTCAAACACCGCTTCATCAAACTAAGCCTTATTCCGGGTTTTATGGTTCGTTCCTATTCTTGTTTGTTAAAGTTGTAAAGTGGTAGCATAGCATCTGTTCTGATCTTCAGTTATCTATTTTTCTTTCAGTGGTGGAGCATGTTTTGTTCTATTGGGTTTTTGTGATATTAGTAAAAGTGAATCCAAGAATTTATCTTTTTTTTTTTTTGGACATGTTATGTGACCTCAGATGCCTTAAGAACCATATTGAGAGAGGAAGGAGTGTCTGCCCTATATAAAGGGATGGGACCGGGGCTCTTGCTTGTAAGCTACTATTATTATGCAATTGTTCTTTATGATGAATTTTAGTTGATACGATGATTTCATGATATTTGGCGTTTGTTATATTTCCCTGCGGCGTTTAAAATTTGCAATTTGGTTTCAAATTCTCCATTTTCTGTTCAGAATCTATAATAGTACGAGTAGACTTATTAGCATGAAAGTTACCTATCTTGGTGTGTGATTGCTTCAGCAGGTTTCTCATGGTGCTATTCAGTTCACTGTTTATGAGGAGCTCCGTAAACTTCTTCTTGGCTTTAAGGGTAAAGAAGGCAAAACTAACATCCCTGATGATAAATTATTGGTAAACGTTCTCGAAATAATATTTGTTGCTGATACCCTCTGCTATTACTGTTTAATGATCCTGATCAGATAATTCGGTTTTGATTTTATGTCTATTAATGGCCTTGCTTAGTTATGTGTTTATATCCATGTAGTCATACATTATGTTGGAAGTTTAACAGCACAAGAACTTGAAAGAAAAAACATCCATTTGCTTAAGTAGAAAATGTCCTTTTAGTGCGTTACTGAGGAAAACTGCAAATTAAATCCTTTCGAGCAACTGCGAGCAAATAGAAAGAATGATTATCCAATTTCTAACCCCGTAATTGTGCAACTGGCTTTTATATGATGTTTTATGAATTTGGATTCGGATATTCCATAAAAATTCCCTATGGTTCCTCTTGAAGTTAAAGAACTCCATTTCTTCTGATTAAGGATAATGATATTGAAGTCCATTATTTGTTATGCAGAATTCAATTGATTACGGAATGCTAGGGGCATCTTCTAAAGTATCTGCTATGCTTCTGACGTATCCTTATCAGGCAGGCGTCTTTTCTCAATTCTCAGTATATACTTGTATCTTTTGCTTTTGTCATCTTTATGTAGCTGACTCTAGTTTATCTATTATGTTAGGTTATTAGAGCACGAATACAGGTATGCAAGTTTGTTCCTTTCACTGTTTTGATGATTTGTATTGATTGTTATGAATGCTCACATTGTTGAATCCAGGAAAAGCTAAAACCATCATCAAGGTCTAAACCAATAACGTCTTCTTCAAAATGACTAGGAAGGAGTAAATGATTTACCGATCCTAGACATGTAAATATTCATGACATTAACTTGATCAAAGTCCCAAAAAAGAAAGGATATTTTGCCTTTGAAAAAAATACTCCCTCGAGCATTTTTTGAAGAAAACTGTAACCGAAAAACTCGTATGCCTCTTAGAGGCTTATAAAACACATGTGGCGTACTGCCGTTATTGGTGCGCCTTGAAAGAATTTGGAAACCATGATGACCATTACATTAGTCTAAAAAGTCCTTCGCTTTGGAGACATCTATCCTCATTTAATGTCCTTTTCTTCTTGCAATTGTAATAGCTGTGTCACTTGTCCTCTGCAGCAACGACCTGGTAACGATGGAATCCCAAAATATATGAGCAGCTGGCACGTTGTAAAGGATACTGTGAGGTAAGATTTTTGACGCCTTAGAAGGCCGTTACCCCCAATTACTGCTCCATCTTTCAGATTGGTTGTCTCAGGTTCTGCTTTCTTGCTTTTCCAGGTTTGAGGGGTTTCCTGGTTTTTACAAAGGTATCACGTCAAATCTTCTAAAAAATGTCCCTGCCGCTTCAATAACATTTGTTGTGTACGAGAACGTCCTCAACATCTTTAAGCGTGCAAGAAGGAAAGATTGAGGTGTTCTGCTTCATTGTTTTGCCAATATGTTTTTAGCAGCATGTACCCAATTCCTTCTAACAATGAAAGGAAACAATTCAGAGGAAAAGAAAGAATCAAATGTATATGGTTTATTCTCTGGCTTTCTTACTAGTCATATAGTACCTTGTAATTGCCGAAACTGCATTTGCAAAATGAAATCCTGATAAAGAGTCCGCATTTTCTCTTCTTTCGTTGAGCATAAATTTAAGATTTTTGTTGGAGGAACAAAAACGGATTCGAGGAGAGAGAAAATTGTACTCAACTCATGAATGGGGAACTAATCACTGTATTACTCTAAGTCGGACCAACCTACCCAACTTAATACCATTATAGTTAATTCCGGATTCCGGTCCGTCTCGGTTGGGACCGAAATACCGGGACAATTTTATCTCGGGAAGATTCTCAGTGAATTTTCGGAGTAACTACTGGAATTTCGTTTTCGAATTTTATACATATGCATGTATATCAAGCATTTTTCAAACAATTTTCACGCAGTGTGTATAGGTATAATAAAATACCACCAATTTTTAAAAAATACAAATAACTTCATTCAAAACAGTAAAAAACTCAAGATCCATATGAATTTCAAAAACTTAAACCAAGATTCCCGGACAATTTTGGCCGAGTCAACCGAAATTCAACCAAAATTCCCGAACGTCCGTCTAATTCCGGCTAAATTCCGTCTCGGCGAAATCAAGAATTTCCGCTACCTTGAGAGTCGAAATCGGAATTTCCGGCGAGATCTCGGCCGAGATTAACTACGAGATTAACTACATTGAGTGCGTCTTTGCTTGACTCGCTTGGTCTTGTTAGCCGTTGCCTGAATTAGGTCACTATGGTTGCAAAAACAATGTTGAAGTCACAATTTATATTGTTGATTGTTACGGGGCTGTTACCCAAGCATCAGGGACGGACTATGGATTAAACTCAACAAAATGTTATTGCTTTGTAAAAGCAGTTGGACGCCGTGTCAAAAAAATCTAATGCGTGGTTGATTGGTGGGGATTATAATGCGATTTTATCTGCGGATGAAAGAAATACTCCTGGTGGTGCTATGGGTAATAGAAAATCTTTCAGATCTTTTGTTAATAAGTTTTCTCTCATTGATTAACACACATACCTCAAACGACTCAACCGCCATTAACTCCACCTCCCGAGACCTTCGTTTTATCAAACAACTCAAATGCAAAAACACCGACTCAAAAAACTAAAAACAAAAGAGATGAGAACAATTATTAATTTAGAAACCCATTTCAGGTAACAACATAAAACAAAAAAACTCTATTTCAGAAATCAAAACAAGTCAAGCAAAATGGCGAGATAAACAAGAACACCACCACCAACACGTTCAGCAAACCAACCATCCTTAAGAAACCTAGCGATTCTACCACTAGGGAGTTATAATACAACTTTTAACTATCATCAATCTTAACCCATCATGTCAATATTGGTTTCTCGTTAGAAGACAAAGAAGAATTGTGATCTCTTGATCAGAATTGATAAACAATCTTAGTGATCCTGATTAACAATCCATTTGCTAAAGAGAAATTATAACTAGCAAAAGTAACAATCAATCCATGTCTGCCTATATTCAAGGAAAGAGATAATATAACTATAAACTCTTGAAGGTTGAATTACAAAGACCTAAATCATTTGATTTTGAATAATATCGTAACAAAACAATCCACTTGTGGATTTACTGATCTTCATTGTTAATAATAAAAGATTAAGATTTTGAGTAAGAAAGAATACTGTCAGGTTACGAACTTCTGTCCCTTTGATTTAAATTAAGTTTTTTTTTTTTTCTTTTTGCAAATTAGTAATTCACTAAAAACTAACGAGGTGTACATTTTTTTTAAAGGAAAGAAAAGGATATACCTCTTTCGATTATATTAATTGGAAGCCATGAACATGCTAATTCAAGTACATCAAATAGGTATGACATAAAAGTACAAAAGAAAAATATTACAACAACATAAGAATTGTAATATAGCAAAAATAAATAATTATTGATCATAGATGTAATTGGAGGGATGGTGTATTGACTTTGCATCCACCATATGGAAACTTCTTCTTCATTAAGAGAAAATCCTTCATAAAAAGGATAATTTGCACTAAACATCATTATTATAACCAATTCCAGTAGCCACTGATCTTGCTTGATTGAATCTTGATCATCGTCACACCGAAATTGATTTCCTTCGAAGATATACTTGAATATATCATCGAATTCCAATTGAAATGCCCGAAGGCTATAGGAAATCGCACCAATGGAGCATATAAATACAACTGCATGACATGAGATAGCCATGAGATATCAACAGTAAAACAAGAGAAAAAACCCTAAAACCGAAAATCACAAATAATGTGATTTTTTATTGAAAACATGAAAAACTAATTACAAAATCCAAATCTACTAGGAAAATCTGATATCTCATATCCGAGTAGATTTAGATTTGGAGATGAACAAATATAGAAGAAGAGAGTTTTTTGGATAATTTTATGGAAAAAACGGTTATGCAGAGAGGAGGAGAGAGGAAAACAATTAAGATTTACACGGATTTTTAATAACCTCAAGATAGTTGAGGTTTAAGATATATAAGAATTCTTATGGATATTTGTAGTTGAAATTTTTGTGTTGCTATCTAATATCAATCTCAACCCAGACGACAAGAGTTTCATGGTTTCATATGGACATTTTTTCTAACCACATCATGCTATGTTTTCCCACCACCACCACATACCACCAACCGCCACCCAAGGTAGTCAATATCGGTTGTACAGGCCGATATTACAGGTTTTTATCGGGTATCAGAAAATACCTATACGATATCGAAAATATCGGCGATACAAGGACGAAACGATATTATCGGTTGTACAGGCCGGTACAAACCGATATATCGGTTTTACCTATACACCGATAATATCGGTTTTAGTGAATAAATTTTTCATCAATATGCATCTAGTCTTTACAAACAAGTAGAACTTCAATTGGAGAAGGTAAAAATCCCTAATATATTTATGATATAAAATCAATGACTATATGGTAGGATATACGATAGAATCATATTCGATTGCAAGGAAGGGAAATATAAAAGATAAAAGTGAAGGATAATAAGAAAGATTTATAGGCATAATGGGACAACAATCACAACGCTGGTTAATATACCACCTTGTATTTTGGAAATTTGAGATATGTGTATGTTTTTTTTTTAAAACTAAGATATGTGTATGCTTTTTATTATTTTTTTACTATGGTTTATAAATATTTGAAATTCTAGTTTTAATGGTGTATCACCGATAAAAACCAATATTATCCTTTGTATAGGTGTATAGGACTCGACCGATACGCGATATTAACTACCTTGCCGTGACCAACCACCACCACCTCAACTTGTGGATGAGTTTTTTTGAAAGGAAAACATGATGACCTTGGTTTTTTCAACTATATTAAGATTTGGTGATCCACTTTAATTTTTATAAATCTAAATGAAAAGACGAGGGTACCCAAATACACTATAATCTTTCGAATATTAAACTATAAGTCCGGTATCTTAAGTGATCATCTATGGACATAATCGATACAATATAACTTAAGTTTTATACCTTGTGTGATTGTCTATGGACGAGGTCGAGACAATACGACAACAAGATATTTACTTGACAATAGTTACGGTAATAACCGATTGACTATTAGGATCAATGTCAAGTAATTCAGATTAACGTACGTGTGTAATTTACTTAATTATAACAACAATTATAATGCGGAAATAAAGTACATGACACAACAAGATTTTGTTAACGAGGAAACCGCAAATGCAGAAAAACCCCGGGACCTAGTCCAGTATTTAATACTCTCAGAATTAAGCCGCTATACAAAATATAATACCAACTTCGTATAGTTGAGACCAAGTATACTACCCATAGCTGCTTAGTTTCCTAAGTATCCCTGCGCCTTCGACTTCTAGAGTCACGCACGTGAATCGCCAATCCTTTTGTTCGTATTCCAAACAGTAAAGGATAAATTTGTTTGGTAACCACTCTATTCAATCTTTGGTAATAAGTTATTTATTGAGTCGTTGACAAAGGATCTTCCGTTTTAAGCTAATAAACTCCTTTATCTGGTTAGATCAATCTAAACTTTGATTACCGAAATAACCAATTTGTACTAGATTCACAATCAATCAATATAGAACTCAAAGAGTAACTTTAAAGTGATGCCGATTTCACACAACTAGACAATCAAGTCTATCAAAGATAAACACGATTCTAGTTGGATCCCAGCCGATCTAGGTTTGTGCACTATATTCACAAGATATAAAAACTAATAAGAAAATCTTCTTCGTCTTCAAATCTTCGATTGTCTTCTTAATCACCTGCACAATATAAGTTGAATCCTCTTGTGATCACGCACAGAATGGAGTCTGTTAACAATGGATTATCACAAGATGTCTTTAGATCTGCAAATGGTTCTAAAGATCCCATCGATACTTTGATCTAGTTTGAGTGACCTTTATATTAGAAGAGAATGATCTCAAGAATAAACAAAGTAAGTGCAATCAAAGTTTCAACAACTGTTAGTCAATCAAACTAATAATCGAAAACTAAAATAATAATGCAATTATCTAGTTTCCCACCAATGGTACTCGTAGAGCTTCTTGATCCCACGGATGTCTTTAAACGATCGGTCATAAGAGATATCGCCTAATTAGGGTACTTTCCTCTCCGGATAGACAGCTCCACCAGAAACAACAAGAATGAAGTTTGCCCGGCTCTTAGGATAGTTTACAAAAAATGCAAACTCAAGTATTTATAGACCAAGGATGTTTGGACAACAAGGAAATTCCAAAACCTAAAACATTCTCAGGATATTCATTAAAGTACCTAATTTCGGTTTTCCTATTTCCAATTAATTACCAAACCATTTTCCCGAAATCTCTCTTAGAAAACTTCTATAATTAGTGTAGCACATTAACTAATAATATTTTCCAGAGGATATGCTTTAAATGCTGGTGATTAAAACATATATTATGAAAATCATAATTAAATGCTTTTCAATATTTCGGTTTGGGATCACCTATAGTAGCAAGGAATATCTTTGAACACTTAATGATAAGAGTTATGTAAATGTTCAAATAATGTCGACATCTAGAAGTTTCTCTCAGCTAACCCTAATTCCAAGATCATACAAAACATAAAGAGATATGTGAATATTGGAAACTCGGTTTTGCTCCTTTGGATCGGTTCTACCATGACTCACAATGTAAGTTGTGATCGGTTATACCATGCCTCCCAAACTAGGTTGTGACCAGTTACACCTAGCTTCCCATAGGTAGCTTGTCATCGGTTACACCTTACTTCCCGAGTAAGCTTGTGATCGGTTACACCTTGGTTCCCAAAGTTGCTTGTGACTGATTATAACTAACTACCCAAATTAGCTTGTGATCGATTACATGATAGACACATTTATGTGTATATTTTCATCTCTTTTGTGTATAGTGTTATTACCCATTTTTGTACTAATTTTGGTATTTTATCCTTTTGTAGGTGTTTTTGGAAAAATGGGCTTTTGCAGCGAAATTGGCTCGAAAATTGGTTTTTGCGCTCATGGGAGAAAATTACTAAGGGGTATCCACTTTCTATTCGCACCCCTGGTCCGGATAAGGGGAGGTCACCCCCTTCGTTTGAACGCGAGTTTTGGCGGGAAAACCAAACTACACCTGCGCAACTTCCTGGCGCGACTTTGGGTGAGATTTTCTCGGTGATTTCCTAGCTTTTGGATCTGCATGAAGTTGTGGGATTAAAACAAAGCCGGTAGATGAGTTCTCAACGTAAGAAAAGCAAGTTTCCATTTTTATTTTTCTCAAAACAGGAAAAAAATATTACGGTGAAGTTTGGTTCTATATTTGGATAGGAGAAGATATTCTCACAGGTTTTTGTTACCAAGCTTGAAGAGATATCAATTAGAGAAGTTTTGAGTTGAAAAAGGAAGAAGAATACGCGTGAAGAGTAAACAGGGAAGAAAAAATCCCGTATCTTGCTGTGGAGGAAAAAAGAGATTTTTCCGACAGATTTAGAGAGCCCGTGGTGTATATATAGGGTGGTGAGAGTCCTAAGAAGGGTTATGTACACTTTGGAGAGGTTTAGAGCACTAGAGAAGCAAAGAAAATCAAAGACAAAATTCTGTTCTGCTGCTGCTGCGAAGAAGGCACGAAGAACATAAGACGCACATGCAACAGTCGCAGGAGCAGACTTATTTCAGTGACAATAAACGCCTATCGTTCCTGTCTGCAGTGACCGAAACCCTTCAGCAATGATTCAGTCTTCTGTTTGAGACTTTCAGCGACTACAGTGTATTCTTTTACTCTTTTAATCAATTTTTGAGCTATAAACATGTATTTTGAGAACATGATTAATATGAGGAGCTAAACCCCTTAGCCAAGGCGACAGAGGAAGCCATTGTTCCATGAAAAGTGGTATAATTCTATTTTAATTATTTTTTGCAGTATTTTTATATGATTATTTGCATAGAACTAATATAGGAAAATTGATTTTTATTGAGTAGTTGTGAGTTGTTTTGATGGAACA